>NW_004624780.1:2739406-2761970 GCF_000247695.1 Heterocephalus glaber
GGAGGGGGAGAGGGAGGGGAGGGGGAGCAAGTGTGAGAGAAGAGCGTGAGAGAGACCTGCTGTCTTTTCCTCTTCTTGTAAGAACACAGTCCTGTTGGATTAGAGTCTCACCCCTGTGACCTCAGTTAACCTTAATTATGTCCTCAAAGGCCCTGTCTCCAACTACAGTCATGGTGGGGGCTAGGGCTTTGACAAGTGAATTTAGAGAGACACAGTTTAGTCTATAGTAGATAATAGCACAACACCAGAATTCTGTGATTTAACACTAGGAGACACATGACTGTCAGTTACAGCAGCACACATCTGACTACAGGATAAAGGAGACTTGGCCAAGCTGCTATGTGGTAAGTATGGCTTCTTAGAAACAGGGGAGGAATTATCTCTGCTTTGTCTGAAATCTCTCTTCCTGGAAAACTGGATCCCTGTGTGCTGTAGTATCTGTAGCACTGTAACTGCCCCCACCTTGGAACCTCCACTTTTGCGTCAATTGCAGCAATTCTTCAGTCTTCCCAGAACTTTGGCTTCTGGTGCAGTCTCCATCAGTTTACCTGCGGAGTGGTTCCCTTTCTCTGAGAGCCAGGAGGGGTTGTTGCTGGGGACGGTTGGGCCATGGGCTCCCTGCTGCCCTAACCTGCACCCAACAGTAGGTTTAAAGATGGGAATGGGAGGGGGATGCTTTTGACTTCATTTTTAGAAAGCAAGATATATAACAATCTCCACAACACTTTCACACAGTGATCTTTATCAGGGGTCTTGAGTTCTTCCGGGATTGCCCAAATCCTTATTGAGCATTAGCTATGTGTCAGGCATTATGGTAGAGTGTGAGAGTTTAACTAAAACTCAACAAATATAATGCCTGTTTTTAGAAAATTTAGAAATGGTGGGACATCACTTACGGTTTTGATCTTCTGAAACTTCCTTTATTCATCTAATGAAAAGACTATTAGGATGATAAATCATTAGTGTTGGAATGAATTTTTTAAATTGTGATTTTTTTCCCCCTTCTGATAACTAGAAGGATTTGGTCTCAGAAATTTTGGAAAATTCAAAGATACATGCATAAAAACATTAAGAATCACTTGGAATCCACACAGACAAAATTAATACTTTGGTACACTTTTCTGGACCTTTGCCTTATATATGTATATCAGTCACCTTTCCATCACTGGGATAAAATATTTGACACCCATAATTTAAAGGGGAGAAGGTTTATTTTGGTTTACAGTTTCAGAGGTTGCAGTCCATGGTTAAGCAGCTCCAGCCCTGAAACTTCATGGCAGAGGGGCCTAGCAGAGGAAAGCTGCTTAATCTACAGCAGCCAGAAAGCAGAGAGAGCTAGAGACCCTGAAGGAGAGATTTGCCTCCAAAGGTAGCCCTAGAGACCCACCTCCTCCTCTGGGCCCTACCTCTTAAGAGCTTCTAGCATGATGTGATGTCACCAATGGATGAATCCAGGGACGATTATAGGGCCTCTGATCCAATCACCTTCCAAAAGCCCCATCTTTGAACATATGAGCTTTTGGGGGACATTTTAGACCTAAACTGTAACAATGTATGCATATACAGACACACACACACACACACACACACACACACACATATACTAATATACAGGTACATATGTATTTCTGTTTCAAAATTTGCTATCTTTTATATTCTGGTTTGAAACTGCCTTTTCTCTTAATGTTATTTCATACATATTTTATGTCATTGAATAATATTCTGCCTGTTAATGGCTGTTTGGTTATCTTTCATATATTGATATCTTTCTTATTTTAGAGCACTTAAATAATTTTTCCATTTTGCTACTATACATCAATAAGAGTACATGTCTCTAATTGTTTCTTTAAAATAAATGTACACAAGTAGTATTGTTGGGTCAAGTCATGTTTTACCTCTTGCTTATATATTGCACAATTTTCATCCAGGAAGCTAATGTTAGTTTACAAGCCTGTTAAGTTTGTGTAGACATGGCAGTTTTCCGGCACCCTCACTGGTATAGATATATAAATCTTTGCCAGTTTGAGGAAAATATATAGATTTTAACTTAAAAATTTTAAAGAAGCATTTGGATGAATTTCTTTGGAAGTATCTTTTAGCTACTTGTGTTCCTAAAATTACTATTTCTAATTTTTGACTATTTTGTATTGTGTTTTTCTGTATATATTTGTGAAGATATTCTATGTCAAAGGTATGAAACCTTTATTTCATGTGTTTCAAATATTATACCTTTTTTGTTGGCTGCCTCTTACATATGTACATTTCAGGCTTAAAACACCTACTTTTTTGCAGCCATATTTATGAGTCTTGCTTATTTTGTTTTGCAGCTTAGAAATTTTCCAGTCTCTAGGTTAGACATAATTTCGAAGTTTTCTCTTCAGGCTCAACTTACTGGGTCTGTTTTGGAACTGTTTATCCTATTTCACTTGTTTATTTGTTCTGCCACTAAAGCCACCATATATATAGTCTGGTCTTTCATGTACAAGTTGTCCAGTTTCAGTTTTTTCACTTCTTGTGCCCTATTCCTCTGCATTTTAGAAATTCTTCTTCTCTTGACTTCGGTGTAAATCTGCAGTGCTGATTCTGCCCTTGACTGCAATGAAAGGCTTTCAAATTAATGTATGATATTTTAATTTTCTTATTTTATTTACACAGACAGTATCATCTCAATCAGTTGTCTCAGCTCACTGTTTTGTAAGACCGAGGGCCTTACCAAATGCTCCGAGGAGCTGACTGTAGCGAAGAACACCTGGGAAGGAACACACCAGACAAGTTGGAGAGTAAAACAGACCTTTATTAATCTGGCCAGATGGCACTCCCAAAGTAAAGTAGCTTAGAGAGGCAACTGGCTCAGAGTCCTAGGCTGTTTTTATAGGGGGTTGCAGGGGAAGTTAGCAAGCAGAACTTATAGAAAAGAGAAAAAAAAATGTTGATGGTCAAAAGATGTTTGTAGATTGTCTTATAGATAGCTGTGTCTGGAACATTGGTTTCGGACAAACAAGGAGTTGGGTAATTTACTTAGGAACTTTATGTTTGTTACAGATTTTATCTAGTGTCTCAGAACTAGCAAGCACATTTTAACCATTAACTCACAATCAGTCACTATGTTGGGGCTGGGGGAGCTTTTATGATTACAGAGTTATGCGGTCCCACAGTTTAGCTATTGCCCCAGTTCATATTTTCTTGAATTGAGTGACACAAAATGTGTACCATTTACAAGTTACTTCTACTTATTATAGCAAATATTTTGCAAGGAATTGCTTGATTTAACCTCTTGAGGGATTTTTCAAAAGTCATACCTGGGCTGGGGTGTAGCTCAGTGGTACAGCACTTGCCTTGCATGTGTGAGGCCCTGGATTCCCTGCCCAGCCCTGCCTCCTCCCAAGTCTTCTTTCCGTTATGTGATTTAAGGCTGCCATATGACCCCACTATGAGTGGATCATCCTTGTACCCTTTCAGAGTCTTTCTGAGAAGAATCTGCTGGTCCAGTGCCAAATCCACCGCTGGATCATTGGTGATTTCAGGAGCCTGGCAGCCTGAGTGGGAGGCCTGAAACCCAGACCTTGGGCAGGTCCAGCAGCGATGTTTTCTCTCATCCTTCTCTGAGTTGGTGAAGCCTTCTACTAGGGACTGGTTTGCTCTTCCCAGTGTGTTAGTTGGTCTATCTTTCATGGTGGGTGCAGGATGTTTCTGTCCCTAACTTTCGTCTGGTGGTAGTAAGGGAAAATAAGGAAGAGCCCCTACTCCTTAGAAGGAATCTCTGACATTTGTGGTTTTGTTTGATTTTCTGCATTTAACGTTGACTTCCTAGTACAGTTATGCTAGAGCTTTTCCAGGGATCTTGTGTAGGTCCTTCAGTAATGGCATCTCGAGTGGGGTTCTGCCGGGAGCCCTCTCATTCCACCCCATGAAGGGGCGCTTTTATTCTAGCATCAGACATTCTCCAGGCACCCCAGTGTTAGATCCTTAGTGCTTGTTGTTTTTTCCCTAGTGGCCTCCTTTTTACCCCTAATGAATAGAAATGCCTCAAAGGTGGTGTCCTGTGAAAAATCACTCTTCCATAATTCTCAGTCTGTTCCAGATTTTCTGTTTTTCTTTAAGTCCTTGGCTTGTTTTAGCTGGTTTCAGGAAGAGGAATAATTAGAGACCTCTGATGAAATAAGGTGGTGGAAGACTTATCTAGTGAATCAGAAATGGATGGCAAAGCTTATTTGAGATAACGCCTCTCTAGCAAGCCTCAGAACTGTGATTTGAGGATAAAATGAGATGATAAGTGAAAAGGTTCTGAGGACTGCTGGAGGCATTTATTCAAATACAAACTTGCTTTGTTATCTCTACATTTTATAAGACCAGAAATCAGTAGCCTCAATGAAAGCAAATTCAAGTTGGGAATTCTTTTAAGGGATGTGTGATAATGGAAGATGGTTATTTAGGGGAAAGCCATTCTATTTTTATGTGTTTTGCCCCTTCTTTTTCAGTAGTACATCTGAAATAGAGGTTGTCCTATTCTTTATCACCCCAAAGAAATGAAGAGCCTGAATTTCCACTTTAGATAATTTCTTTGAGTGTCAAAGGAATGTTTCAGCAAAAGAAAGTAATCTTCACATAGGTCTGACCCTGCACAATGCCTGGGGTTGGGGGCAAAGGTTTTAATTAAAATGGAAGAGTTGGTAATTTCTACTCTATTTGGGAAGCTTAGACTTGATGTAGTTTGAGTGAAAGCAAAGGCTTTTGATTAAAATGCAAATATTAATGCAAGAAAAAGCCTGGAATGGACTCTCTGCAACTGAAGGAGATTGTGATTTCTTTTTCATGCTTTTTCCTTTGAAGTGATGATTCTTTTTATTTCCTGGAGCTCTGTAATACATACATTTAACATGTGGGGTTTTTTTCTCCTTAAAGTTGATTTCACTTGACAGTTTGTCTGCCTTTTCATACTGTTGAAAGCAGTGCAAATTGTAGGTATTGATAAATCTTTGAAAACACCATAAGGTTTTGTGGTGGTTGTTTGAGTCTGTGTGGGTGAGTTGGAGTCAGTTTCAGACGCATTTTCTCTTCCAGTTCTTCTCAGGGTGGCTGTGTGACAGCTCTGGTCTTCCTGCTCAGAGTCTCCATATAGACACAGAAGCTGGAAGCATCCACATTGGGGCAGGCACACCTATTTACTGAGCAATTGTATGAGCAAAAACAAATTGAATTGAAGTAGCATGTACTGTCCTTGGGCTAAAGGCTCATCAAGTAGTATTGCAGTGAAAAAGATGCATTTTTATTGTTGATTAGCCATTAATAACAGGAAATGGAAATGTGGTCAATTTTACCAATTCTGAGCATCACAGTAAATGAGGCTTTTCACTCATTATATAATTGTGGGTAAAAAGTGGAATTATCATGGCTTGAGCATTTTAAAGTTATTATTATTATATCACAGGAAAATTTGTTATAGAAATAAAAAACAAAAACACAACTCACTCTAACGCATTTCTTTTTCCATTTTTGTTTTCACCTCTTCTTGATATACTTATAAACTTTTATGTTACTGTAATCATAGTATACATGCAGTTCTGAGATTAGCATTTGTCATTCATCATTCATTATGTAGAAAGCCTTTATTCTGATTATGTGCTAATTATAAGGTCTCTCCATGGCTCCTGCTTTGACCAGTTTCCTATTGGTGAATGTACAGCTGTCTATACTACCTTTTCTTATTTTGTGGTTGTTCAAATTTAAGTAATGCTGCAATGAACATCTTTGCTTGGATTTGAATGTATCTTTTTTTCTGCAGGGAACTTTATGCTTTTTAAAAGAATAAATGGAAAGCAGTGAGATTTCTGTGCCAAATTTCAAGGACTTTCTAGTAGTTAACAGGTAGAGAGGAGCAATTGGAGGCAGACACCATGACTCTGAGAGTCTCATCTTGAGGAAGAGATGATGTTGAGAAGAAGGGAGCAGACTCCGGCCCTGCTTCATGATCAGCTTGGAGTCTGAGGTCAGAAGCAGGGAAAGCTACAGTAGACCCAGGAAAAATCTGCTGGGAAACTTTCCCCCTGAGTTGGCATGTTAACAGAGAAGACATTGGCTCTGCCTCAAGAAACCTGGAGAAACCAATGGGGGAGGGATCCCACTCAGAGGGAAGCACTCAGTGATGAGGTAGCACACCCCTGCCCCACCGTCGCTCCAGCCAGGTGTTACTTGCCAGAGCTCTGTCTCACTTCTGACCTTAGGCAAAGCCCCCCATTGGAGCAGTCAGGGTCTCTTCCCCAGGATTGGAAATGGGGGAGCTGAAGGAACAAGGAGCCTGCAATCATCAAACCTGCTACTGAATCTCAGATCCCAACTTCTCCCATCACTAACAGCTTCACAGATGACCTTGTCATTTCTTTTCAGCTAATAGGTTTTTACTAGATTTGTCAAACTGCAACGAAATAGCTCAGTGAACTTTCTCTTTGCTGGAAATTTTTTTTGTAAAGAAATAGAATAATTTAGGAAAGAAGGAAAAAACAAAGCAAAACAGCTGCCAAACAAACCACATTGTGAGATTTCCAATTTTGCCACAATTTTGTTCTCCGGGAATCCAGAGCTTCTTGGGGACAGATGATGTAGGAACTGCGCTAGGAAGTTCTTCTGTGATAACAAATGCAAAATTGAAAATCCACGTTGGCTGCATGTGAGTTCACACATTCACCATGCTGTCTTTTTAACAATTACCACTTTGTACTTTTCCTCCAGCCCGGGCTGTGTTTACCTTCAGCCTCTTGTAGGTTTTGAAGTGTTCTCTTTTTTATTGTTTTGACTATAACAGCCTTCCTAATATTACCACTATCCTCTACTTCCAAAAACTCAAGAAAATAGTAAAAAATACAGATGTATGTTAGTAATCAGCTTATTTATTTTCAAAAGAATAACGAAAACAAAAAAATAATAGGCTGCACTGGACCGTTGTCATAACCATGCAGAAGTTGAATAATGATGTTGAATTATCTGACAAACATCTACATAGGTCTTTATTTTTCTGTCCTGTCGTTCCAGGAAAACATAAAACAAACAAATAAAAACTCCAGATAATCTCAATTAAAACCTAGTATAGGATCTAGAAGTAGACACAGATGTTGACAATATATTTCAAACCACGCTTCAGTACTTTTATACATCTGTAAAAATGTCTCACGTTCCTTTAGTACTTTTAAACCCATTTAAAGGCCTTTACAGTGTCCAGGGACTGTTTTGAATCCTCCTTGTTCTAGACAGAATAAAGGAATTAAAAAGTGATGAATAAGGAAGGCCTGGCAGAAAGTATTCACAATGTGTCCTGCAAACAAGATGCAACTTGCTGTGTGTTCTCTGAAAATCACTTTGCCTTTGTGGCTAATCCATAAAAGTAAACCATCATTGGAGAGATTGTCTAAAACTCAACTGTGAATAAAGCAAAGTGGAACAGAATCCTTGAAAGGAGGACATCCTCAGTGTAAAGAAGAGGAGATTGGAATTAGGTAGTAATGGATACAGTGTTAGATATTGGATGTTGTCAGTAAGTATTTAGCATTATGTAAATTATAATTTTTCACATGCACCATCTCAATTGGTTCTCACAGCTACCCTAGTAAACATTAATTTATTTATTTTGTACATGGGGAAGATGAAACCCATCTGACTATACATCAATTCCAGTCTCTGGCCCAACATCACACAGCTAGTGTGCAGTAGAGTGGAGTTGGGACTCTGAGCTTCTGTTTTATACTTTCTTACTGATCATTCGCTCTGCCTCCAGAGAACCTGGAAGTGAACAGCACAATGATGGGAGTCTGGGTGGGCTATCTGTAGATCCCCCAAAAGGAGGGAAAGACAAAACTAAGAAGGGATTCATAGCTAAGTGTGGTGGCACATGTCAGGAGGCCAAGGCAAGAGGATTGCAAGTTTGAGCCAAGCCAGGGGAACTTAGCAACTTTATGAGACCCTGTCTCAAAATAAATTAATTGATTAAATAAAGGGCTGGGGATGTAGCTCAGTGTGAAGGTCTGGATCTTAGTCCCCAGTATTAAAAAAAGAAAAAGAAGGAGGAGATTAATTTCTCCATAATGGGCTTGGACCAGCCGGGACTGCCTGCTGTCATAATCCTGCCAGTCCCGGGCAGTGGGCCTTCCTTTCTCCATTTGGTCACCTGCTCCTGCCAGCTTGCAGGTGGCCTGGGTGCTGAGCCATTTCCAGACTGGAATGTGGTATCTTTTGTCAGTTCTGCTTTGACCTCAGAGAATCCCTCCTTGCTAGCTGCTTAATGAGACTCAGGTTTGGAAAACTGGAAGGAAGGGATGCTTTGGGGTGAGGGGGTGTGTGCCAGGAGCCCAAGAATCTCAGATGCTGATCTCTGAGGAGGGCACAGGGGTGAGAGAAAATTTTATTGCCACTTCGCTTCTTTTTCTGTCTCTCTGCCCTCCCCTCCCCTTCTCTCCCTCCCTCTCCTTTCCCTTTGTCTCTCCTCTTCCTTCCTCCCACCCCTCCTCCTCTCTCCATTTTGCAGTACTGGGGATTGAACCCAGGCCCTTGTTCTTGCATCCCTGGCCCTTTGTAAATTTGATTTTGAGATAAGGTGTCATTAAGTTGCCTGGGCTGACTTTGAACTTACCATTCTCCTGCCTCAGCCTCCTGAGTAGCTGGAATTACAATTGTGCACCACTAAGCCTAGCATATGGCCTCTCTTTATCACAATCCATCTTTTATGTTATTTCCGCTACTCACCTGTCTTACTTTTTAGGACAATTAAATATATTATCCACTCTAAGCTAGATGATCTCAATTTTTTTACTTAATTCTGAAATGACTTTGGCTTTATGATTTGGGGGAAATAATTTAACCTTTCTGAAACTATACCATGCATAATAGGAGCACAAGACAGTGTTTTTTTACTGAAAGCATTTCTTTGCAGTTGTGGTCATGGCCTGCGCTTCATTCTCTTCTTTTTTCTCAAATGCCTTCACCATTAAAGTTTATCTTTCTGCTTTTCCTCCCCAGAGTCGAAAACATGCAAGCAAAGTCCGACTGTATTATATGCTGCACCCCAGGGATGGCGGGTGTCCTGCCAAGAGACTCCGGGCAGAAAACGTGAGTATCACCTCCCAGAAGAGAAGATTCCTTAAGAACCGCAGGTCTGGGAGTTACAAGTTCAAATTAAAAGTGACGCTAAGTACAAATAGCTCTAAGTACTGTGGAAAACATTGTGGATAAGCAGATTTTTTGTTCATTTTTGCTTTCTAGCCAGAGCTCTGTGGGGTGAGTTTGTGATGATTGCAGGGGATCCCATAGACAGAACTTGTGCACAGGAACTGGGAAAGGGCCAGGCTGGGTGGCAGGGGACAGAGTGTTGAGAAGACAAGACCTCAGGGCCAGCCTGTCACAACATTAGAGGCTTTGCTTTTTACGTATTTTATTTTTCCTTTGCTGGGTAGAACAGAATGTCAGTTTGTTAATTTATGATGAAGACTGTATATATCTTGCAAATAAAAATACTCAAGCTTTTTTATCAGCACCCCTTCTCCCTGAGGGAACACTGACTTGGAAGAGAGATGACATTTGGAAAGTTACTTTGAGGGTGTCAAGTCAGTGCGAAGGGGTTTATTTCAGCTGGGCGAAGGCAAAGACTATGAGATAAATATTCCTTCCCCCCAACAGGGGTGACTTTCTATAGTGAGTGGAGTATTCATACCCACAGCTACATGAGTCCTTCATGCTGAGCACTGTGGATTCAACACAGAAATTCCCCACCCTTTGAGTTCAGAGGAGACTGCAGGCACGGAATTGATACCTCATCCTGTCCATGCTTGTGGTCCTGTTTTGTAGATATCTATCTCCTTCTCTTATTAAAATTTAATGTACTATGATTGGAGAAACTACGAAACATGGACTTCGGTATATTTTGCAGAGGAAAATAAGAAAGAGAAGCAAGTGTGCTGTGTGTGAGCGAAGGCCATGAGCATCAGAGCCGGGGATTCTGAGGAACCCTTGGGTAGGCCTCTCAGAGTCACGAGATAAGCTGTGCTTGCAGACTAAACTGGAGTGCTGTGGAGCTGTCTGTACTGCCTGGGAGAAGCAGCAGTTAGAACTCAGTGGAGGCCCACGATACCATTAAAACTTTATCAGCTACCAGGAGCTGGGACCAAGGCTGGCTCTGATGGCTCTTACCTTAGATCTCTTGCAGCCTCAATTTCTCCAATCAGGCTATAACATACTTTCCTCTTGAAGCTTTTTTGACTGTTAAATGAAATGATAATGATAAGATGCACTGTGCCTGTGACACAATGAAGAACCCTAGGTAAATAAGACAGACTTTCCTAAAGAAAGTCATATTATAGTGAGGGAGATTAGCACTGCATTAAAAGTAGCTATGATTCCCAACACGTATGTGTTTATTAACAGTCTACACAAAGAACCATGGAGACAAAAGGCGAGTGAATCATGCCAAGTGGTCCAGCTGGGGGAGGTGTTACTGAAATGTTGGCATTTACCAGGATTACTGGGTGTGAATGGATTTTACCAGATGGAGGAGGGAAGCAGACATGAGGGGGAGGATAGCAATTTTTCAGGTGCATTTTCATCAAATATTTGTTAAACCACAGGGCAGTGAGCTGAAACAGGCTTTTATGTAATCTCAGAATCCTGTAGCTACACTAGAATCACGCCTTCCATTAGATGATAGTCTATTAGCAGGTCTAACAGAATCAGTTTTTTATCCCTGGACATTATCAAGCAATAGTGCCTGTATTCTGTCATTCAAAAGCCATTTAGTGTCTTCTTGTCATTGTCAAAAACAGTGGGGTTCATAGCCACTGAAAAACTGTTTGGACCCAAATTATTTTCTGTGCCCTCACATTTTCATCATGCAGGTTGCACTTAGATCTGACCTCCTAGGCTGGGCTCTAAACAGAGGGGAGTGCAGGGCCTCCAACAGGGCTAGATTTGCAGATTCACCAACATTGTCTTTGCCACCCTGGTCAGAACTATAGTCCAGCCCATTGGGGCTCTGTGCCTGTCAATAATCCTGGAAACAGCGTGTGGTGGGGAAGATGTTTGGATTTGAGAGCAAGAAGCATTTGCAGGCACTGTTTACCAAAGACCTCCTCGGAAACTTTTTTTCCCATGTATCGTGGATTTTGTAAACTCTTATCTGCCAATTGTTTATTTATTGAGTCATTTTTCTCTAACTTAGTAATTGTAAAATGACTGCAAATCAGTAAGCAGCAAAAGCAACAAGATAATCATAGTTTCTGAAAGATATGATTGCTGCTTTTATTACATTGTGTGTTCTCATAGGTGAATGCACCATTTTCATTATGCATTCTGGTGAGCTGAGTATAGCTAAGACCCAGCTCCAGTCCTTTTCAGGGGCTCTAAGGGTGTAGGTGTCAGTAATGATTTGGACAAGCTTTGTTTCATTCACACTTATACCAAAGCACTGAGAGACTGAATATGCCAATAGAATCTGATTAATGACAGGAACCCTAATTTTTGTCTCTACTTCCAATTAAGACCAAGCAGAGAAAGCCAAGTATATTCTCCAAAAAGAACAGGATGCCCTGTTTCTGGTTAGCCCTGCTACATCTTCCCTTTGCAAAACAGCTTGCTATCAGAGGACACCTGAAGTCTATCTGTCTTCTACTGTAAAGCCGTTCCACTCTGCTTGCCTCTGTGTCTCTCTCAAATGTATGTGATGGTGGCTGACTCCTTGGTACCACAAGCTTCCCATAACCAGCCTCTGGCTTTTCTCTTTGGTGGTCTTGTATTATCTCTATAGGGCTGTAAAATATCTCTGTAGGGAGTAACAGTTGCTAGCATACAGATCTATCATAAGATTCACTGGAGACCACTCCCATTTGTTTAACTTTGTATTCACAGTACTTTCCTCTTCATGCATTCTACTGATGGTGCTCTCTCCGCCAGCACCCTGCATTTCTGAAGGATATAACATTTTATTCTACTTGCTTCTCTGTTCCTACTCATCTTGTGGTTCCAGGGGCTGTGACAGTTTTGAATCCCACCATTCCCCCATGAAGAAGAGCTTACACTTCTACCCTCAGCACCCATGCAGGCGTGGTGGCTTGTGGCAGCAGAAAACTCGTTCCTGGTGCCCACCCTCTGCCCTTGCATTCCCCACTCCCTGCACTTGGGGTTACACAGCTCCAAAATCACTTAAACTTGAAGCCAGCTGCCTGTCATTATACCCATGGTCTATTATTGCTGTTTCTACTTCAGCTCCTTTGACCTTTTTTGTTGACAATGCTGTATTGTCATTTTTAAAAGCTTCAAATCATTTTTGTCTCTGTTATAGTGCATCCAGCTTTTAAAATTCCCCCATTAAATATCTTACTGTTTGGAATCTTCATTTGGATCTTTGACCCAACACCTAAATTTCAGAGCAGGACATTTTCCCCTTGAGGTTGAAGAGTAAAATTAAATGTGAAATAAATTGTTAAAGTTGATTGCCTTAGAGAAATTTTCAGTAATCCTGGGAACATTAGAGCACAGAAGGATTTTAGAGATCATCTAGTCCATTGCAATTTTCAGATTTTCACTACTGACCCCTTTTATTCTCTTCTCTGTACATCACGTGCTTTGAAAAAAAATGTCATCTGTTTGGAAAATAGCACTGTCAAGTAAAAAGGTGATTTGGTTTTACTATATTTTTTTTGTTCTGGAAAGACGTAATTAACTATCAATCAAAATTACCAGTTGTTATTAGGTAAATGGTATTTTTCCATGAAGTTATAATTCCCCCTTGAAGTGGAGGAACTTGACATTTGGGTAGTATGGACAGCTTGAGTAGCTCCTAATATTTATATGCTTCTCCTTAGGTCTGAAACATTCAGCATCACTTGAGAGCTCTACTGTCACTTTCCCAGGCCCCTAACCATCTTGGATTCCAGGATGAGAAACAGTAGTCTGACTACACTCTTGTCACCAGGGTGAAAAGAAGGACCAAGGAAGTGCCTTGACCTATCCAAATTTGTAGGCCCGAGATTAAGACCCTGCTTCCCTAAATCCTATCCTTTGGCTTTCGCATGTGTCTCCAAGTATCTTGGGCATTGAAGTCATGGTTGGATCTAGAGCCAGAGAGCACTGCTGTTCTGGGCAAAGATATAAGGACAGCTGGCCAGTGCCAGGCACTTCCCTGTGTACTGTAGATGCCTTATGTGCATCAGAACAGGTCATCCTTGAAAACACCATATAAGGGGGCACAGACACTACCTACACTCTGCAGGGAGAGGACCTCAAACACAGAGGACCCCAAACACCAGCTGCAGATGACAGGGACATGGCTGGAAAGACAGGAAATTGCAGCCAAGCTTCACCACTTCTCTCCATAGGACAGGTCATCAGCCTCTGATGAGGGTTGGAGGAAATGGAGAATCAGGATCTGTGATAAGTCAGCTGTATAAACCATGAATCTTAACACCGTGTGGCTGGCATTCCTGTAGACCTGTCCCCAGGCACAGGGAGGGATCCCCAGTCAACCTGTGGGATGAAGGGGAGGCAGTTTCCTGGAGAGAGTGACAGGGAGCTGATTCCCAAAGGAGTGACATAGGTGAGGCACATGGGAAGGATGGAAGGGCTCTTCTGAGTGTAGGATCAACATGAGGCCTGTCCTTAAGGAGAAAAAAGTCAGAGTTTTTCTCCAATATGAAGTACTCGTGGATAGCTGTTAATTTCCTGCAGACTCTCATTCGTAAGTTTTTGCTTTTGCTTTGTTTTCTGAGGCAGTAGAACTGTACAGTCCAGGCTTCATTCCTCTTGCCTCAGTCTCAGGAGTCCCAGGATCACAGGCTTGTACCACTGCACCTTGCAGTAATATTCCTTCTTATATGTATCAAAACTCATAGTGAACAATGAGTTCTGGGTTGCAGAAGAGGATTTTTTAATTTTGCACCTGTCCATTAAGTCTTAGTGCACAAGCTAAGACAGAAACACAGACAAGTGCCATACTGCAGCTTCTGTAATGAACAACCACAAGCTAGGCGGTAAAACAAGACTGATCTCTTACCCTTCTGGAGGTACACATCTGAAATCAGGTGTCCACTGGGGTCCCTCTGGATGTGCCCAGGAGGGTATGCCACTAGCTGCTGTCTCCGATGCTGGTGACTGGGGCCTTCCTTGGTTTGCAGCCGCATCAGCCCCATCTCAGCCACTGTCTCCACTCGGCTTCCTTCCCTGTGTGTGTCTCGAGGTCAGCTCTCTGGGGTTATGGACCACTGTAAGCCAGTGTGTCCTCTTCTTAACCAATTACATCTGCAAACACCCTATTTCTGAGTAATATCCCATGTTTTATTAAGATCCTATCTTAGGAGGACATGAAATTTGGGAGCACAAACAGGAGTTGAGGTTGGAATGGTGGATAAAGGCACCAGCACAACAGTGACATTTATTTTATCAAAATGTTCTGTTTTCCCAAGTGGCCTGTTGCTGAATTCATGGTGATAGAAGCGTTTACCAACAAATGCTGTGTGGTTGGTACTTCATTCATTAGCTGACCTTCAACTCATTACGTTGTCCAGATTGGCCTGGAACTCCTGGGCAATCTCTTGCCTCAGCCTCTCAAGTCATGGGATTACAGGCATGCGCCACCATGCCCAGTAACTGCCGGGGCTTAAAGTGGGGATTCTATCTATCCTTGACTCTACTATACATTAGTTTTGCAACTTTGCTTTGAAATTTTAAAACTTAATTGCTATGACTGTAATTGAGAACTAAAATTGCTGCCCTGACATTCTTTCAGAGTTGAGGGGCTCAAATAAATCTTCCTGTTTGTACCATGAAAAATTGTAGTATACGTAAAGTGTTAACTCAGGGATATTTTCTTCTTTGTTTTGAGGTTTTTTTCCTAATCTCTGGTGCCTGCCATAATCAATCAATTGAGCTTTGACTGTGTACAGTGTACACAGAAACGTACTGTATAGGACACAGGAAAAGAATGAAAAATGGAGCTTTTCAGGTATCAGGAGAGAAAAGACATACATAAAACAATTTAAAGACAAGTGCTAATTGGTGTTGCCCTGGTGTTAATGAAATAGGTGATCGGAGAAGCGGTGTTTGGTGGGATCTGGAGTGATGAAGAGTGGCTTCCCCAAGGCAGATGTCTGGGGAGGTTCTGGAAGCCTGGGGAAAGTCTGTGGGACTTGTTCCAGGTGAGACTGCCTGCATATGAAGCCTTTGCAGCAAAAATGAGGAAGATTCGTGGGGAGGTCTTGTGAGAGAATTTCAGGGTGCCCTTCAAAGTGATTTTCATTCCATATTTATTAGGAAAGGTCCATTGAATTACCAATAAAAATAATTCTTTTATATTCAAAATAAGAAATCAAATCCACGACCCAATTAAAACATTAACACTTGTTTGGAACTGAGTCCCTTATAGATAGTAACAGTCACATGCACGGGTCAAAGAAAGAAATCACTTTCATGGGTACAATTATGAAACATTGTTTGAAATGTGTTTAAATTGGCTTCTTGAAACAGAGTCTTACTATGTAGTCAGGCTGGCCTTGAGCTCACCCTCCTGCCGCAACCTCCTGAGGGCTGGTATTACATGCTTGCACCAGCACACCCTGCTGATATATTTTTAAGGATGTGTCAAATGAAAAATAAAACTGGACGTGGGTCAGGACAGATTTTACATGAAAGTCACACCACATAATCTTCAGGTGTCCCAAAGTGAGGGCAGCAGGGCTTTCTTTCACAGAAGAAGCACCTGGCTAGAGAGAGCAGGACACGGGGAGGCACAGAGGTAGGTGGAGTAATGAAGGAGCTGAACGGGAAATGTTTCTGTATTTGCTGGTGGTGGTGTTGAGGTGGAGGTTCTGTTCTCTAATGTTTGGATAGGCTTCAGTGTTTGCTTATGCTTACAGAAGGGGGTAAATTCAGGGCTGGGGAAAAAGAGAATACTGTATTGTTGGCTTAAGTTAAGGTAGTGAGTATTTTGTCCAGGTTAGTTTTTATAGCACATACATAATTCAGCTAATTATTTATGAGACAAAGAATGGGAATTTAGAGGGTCTGTGTCTGGCCTTGTTGTAGGTGAATAAAACAGTCATTCACAAACCTTTTCTATGTCTCACTGGGAGGGGTTGGTCTTTACAGGAAGCCCTTTCCAGGAATGCAGAGAGATGGAGGATTTCTAAACTGTTTCTATTTTCCAGGAGCACAAATCTCAGCATTGTTGCATAGATGGGACATGACCAAAGCTGTGACCTTGCTTCGTTCAAACAAGCTGTGTTAAAGCATTTGTGGCTTGTAAGCAACAAGTTTATTTCTTATAGTTCTGGGGAGCCTAACATCCAGGTGCCCATCAACTCTTCTCCTGGCAGGGCTCTCTTCTTGGTATGCAGCTGGAACTCTTCTTGCTTTATCCTCATGGGAGAGAGGAAAGAGGAGAGAGGGAGAGAGATAAAGACAGTGAAAGAAAGGGAGAGAGAAGAAGAGAAGGAAGGAGGGGGAAGAGAGAGTTAGAGAGAGGTTCTTCCAGTAAGGACATTAATCCCATCTGTGAAGGCTTCACCCTTATTACCTCAGTATTTTCCAAAGGCCCTACTTCCAAATACCATGCCATTTGGCATAAGGCTTCAGTATGTAGATTTTGGAGGGACACAAACATCTAACCCTTAAGAACTGAGACTCTAGACTGGCTTTTATCAGATATAATTTCAAAAGCCTAATTTAACTTATTAATTGCAATGGAGTTTCACACATTTCTTTTTCTCTTCTCCAATGATTTATTAGGAATATGAGTGATAATCTATTTTATTTCCTTAATGTAACTTTTTTTTGATGTTCTGTCTTTAACTAATACAGACAGTTCTCTCTGTAGCATTGAGAGCTAGTGTTCCTCTCCTTACCATAAACTGTATTAGGGACTGGTCTCATTGTGAACTCTTAAGTATCCAAACACCATTTATTCTCCAGGTTTCCAGATGCTCAGACTTTCTTCTTCTCATTAGTCAGTATCTTGTAATAAGTGTGCTCTTTTTTCTGTTATCACAAGTGGGAAATAAGACTCAGACAGAATTTTAAAGAAGTCATTGTCATTTGCTAAAAATCTGCAACCAGGGAACAATGGCTAAGAACCCTTAAGTAAAATCTGAGGATCACCACACCACAGTTCCACAGCAAATCAACTCAGGGATTTTCGTTGTGTTAAAAGAGGTCTTGTTATCCAATCCGAAAATGGGCATCTGAAATGAACAGACATTTCTCAGACAAAGAAGTAGAAATAGCAAATAAATACATGAAAAAATGTTCAACATCACTGGTCATTCGAGAGATGCAAATGAAACCAAAGCTGAGATACCACCTCAGCCCAGAAAGAATGGCTGCTATCATGAAATCAACCAATAACAAATGCTGGTGGGGCTGTGGGGAAAGAGGAACCCTGCTCCACTGCTGGTGGGAGTGTAGACTGGTGCAAGCATTGTGGAAATCAGTGAACTAGTACTGGAAGTCCCATTTGACCCAGCTATTCCCCTGCTGGGTATCTTCCCCAAAGAATTAAAAGAATCATACCACAGTGAGATATGAGCACCCATGTTCATAGCAGCACAGTTTGTAATAGCTAAAACTTGGAAACAGCCCAAATTCCCATCAAATGGAGACTGGATAGAGAAAATGTGGGGTTTTAAAATAAAATGGAGTACTACTCAGCCATAAAAAATGAGAAATTAGAGACATTTATAGCTAAATGGATGCACATTGAGGTGATACCCTTAAGTGAAATAAATAGGACACACATGTGTAAATACTGAATAGTTTCTCTAGTGTGAGAAATTGAAAGTGTAAATAGGGACTAAAAGGTATAATAGATAATGTGAAATAGGAAGAAAAGGGGCAAAGGGGAAGTGGGAGGGGCAGGGGAAAGGAAAGAAGGGAATGGGATTAATATGAGAAAATGGAAAAATGGAAACAAAGTCTTTGCAAATAGGAAGAATGGAGGGGTTGAAGGGAGGGCAGGGGAAGGGTGAAAACTAAGAACCAAGAGAGATTATGTAAAGGTGCAAATTTCCAATGATGAATGTCATTATATTTTATACCTAAAATGTACCAATGATTAGAATGAATAATTGATAATGCAAAATAGGAAGAAAAGGTCCAAAGGGGTAGGGGTAGTGGGAGGGGCAGGGGAAAGGAAAGAAGGGAAAGGAAAAATGATGAGAAATGGAAAAAATGGAAACAAAGTCTTTGTAAATAGGGAAGAGTGGAGAGGGTGAAGGGAAGGCTAGGAATGGGGAAAAAATAAGAACCAAGATGCATCATGTAAAGGCACAAGTTCCCAATGAGAAATGTAATTGTGTTGTATACCTAAAATATACCAATAAAAGAATTTAAGAAAAAAAATATACATTTGAAAAGGGACATGGTGACTAGTGAAAAAATATCAGATACTGTCATTTCCTTGAGACTATTAATTTACTCTCAACCAGGGCTGCTATCTCACTATGGAGGGATTCACTTCATGATCAGAATAGAAATAAAATGCAGTAAAAAGTCAGCTTCCCAACTCTGTTTCTCAGTTAAGCCAGAGGTAATGGATCATCCTTCCTGAGCTACTTTAGACCTGTATTTTACATAAATTAGGGTGTAATTTGGACACTGTTGGACTGTTGTTTTTTCCCAACTAGTGATACACATCCTGGTGATCGTGCCATATGGGTTATGTGTGTGTGTGTATCTGTGGATCTGAAGCCTCATTATTCATGGATTCCATATTTGCAAATTTGTCCACTTACTAAAATTTATTTGTAACTCTGAGTCAGGAAGTACCTGTGTTTGTGATCATTCACCGTTGTTTGTGGAGCAGTGACACACTTGAGTCATCCCACACCTGTGTTCCCAGCTGAGGTCAAATGAGGCGATGCTCCTTGCTCTTGTTTCAGCCCATGCTACAGACAAGTGTGCTTTCTCCCATGTTCTTCACACTTCAGTGCTTTCTGCAGGTGGCTCCACTGTTTAGAATGCCCTACTCCCCAAGTGTATTGTTGGAATACTGTCTACTGTCCCTCAGTGCAGGAGGGCTCTGGTGTGCCTTGGGCAGGAAGATGTGTTAAATAAACATGAATTTGTTCAGGCATGAATTAGAGCACCAGTGGCTATGAGTTTGATGCAAAGAATCATCAAATATATTAAATATATTAAATAATGTGTCTTTAAACAGAAACATGCACAAAACAAGGTTATATATTGATTAGTTGATGAAAATGTGCCCACAGGCTCACAGGAAACTAATCCTATGCTTCTCCTAGGAACAATGATTCAGTACTTGCTAATTCAGCATTCACAGTGACTTAGTTTATAGAATGTAACCACCACAACTAATGAGAATCAGCTGTGTGTTCACAATATACATACATACACACATATATATGTACAGTTGGGTAATTTTCTACTATATCAGTGTCTCATAGTTTACACAGTATCCTACTAATGTATATTTGAGTTTTTCCTATTACGTGCTATTAGAAAGAAAGACATAAGGAATAAATATGTATGCTTTTCTTTTTCAGGTATAACAGATACACATTATGTCTCTCTTTGTGTCTTTCTTTGTCTTTCTCTGTCTCTCTCTGTCTCTATACATATATATATATACATATATATACACATATATATACATATATACACACATATATACATATATACATATATATACATACATATATATACATATATATACATATATACACATATATATACATATATATGTGTGTGTGTGTATATATATATATACTTATTTTTGTGAAAATTTCCTAGAATTGGGATTGTTGGATCAAAATATATGTGCATTTATAATTTCAATAGGTATTTCTCAATCATCTTCATAGAGACTGTACTCAGTTACGCTGCCTGGTGCTACCAGAGCCCACTATTTTTTGGAGCTCCTTTGTCCATAAGCCAGGCAGCAGAATGGTACATACTTCTGGCTCATCTTCATGTTTTCTAAGACCAACACACAAAACTTTATTTTTGAGAGGATTCTCTGTATTCTGGGGACATGAGAACAGCTTTAAGCATGTAGGTATTTTTTAGCTTTCTCCCCCCCCAATATAGGAGAATGAAGACAAACGACACACAGGTCCGAATGAAAAAAGCAGTCACGAAGGGTGAATGTGTAATGGTCCCTTTATCTGGGTCTCTGCAGTATAGTATGAGACTTTTGTAGTCTGTTTGGAGACAGGACTGCTGTTTCTGTCTAGGAGACCTGAAAAGCAATTAGGAGATCCATTGACAAGAACTAGTGCTGATTTATGTGCCCCACTGTCTTAAGTCAGGCATAAAAAATTAACCACTGGCAAATTCAACTGTCTCCTGTTTTTGCAAAGTCTATAAGCTAAGAATAGCTTTTACATTTTTAAATGTTGAATAAAATAAAAAAAGGATAATATGTATTGTAACACATAAAAATTACGTGAAATTCAAATTTCAATATCCATAAATAAAGTGTTGTTAGAGCCAGCCTCACGCCTGCCTTTAGATAATGTCCATGACTGATTTCACACCACAGTGGCACTTGTATCTCTGAAACCCTGAACTGTTTACTCTCTGGCCTTTGACAGAGCATGTTTGCCTTCCCTGTCTAAAATGGATCATTTTAGGGGAGGAAAATGGGACTCAGTACTTCTCTACATGTGAATCTCCTTGCTCACAAGAATTATACCTTCAGAGCACTTCGCATCTCAGAGAGGCACTATCTATTCTCCCTTGGCAGAGTTTTAGTTTCTTCCTGTACAGAAGATTAATAGTTTTGCCCAATAGGAAATGCCATTTCAACCCCCTGAGCTAGCAGCTACATTGTTGATATTTAGCTTTTTTCTTTAGTACAAATTTTTTGAAATTTATTTTTATTAGTACATATTTGCAATACATAATAATTCATTCAACATGGGGAGTTAATACATGGACATAATGCATCTGAATTCTTTTTTTCATTTCCTGCCCTTTCCCTTCCTCCTCCCTCCCTCCATCTGTTAAAGGAAGGGGACGAACACAGATATTTTGAAATTTATGAACAGGGTATGTGGTAATAATGTGAAGTGTGAAACACTGTGCAAACAGTGAGGGTGGCTTGTTATTTATGACATCTGCACACCAAAGCCGAGTTATGGCAACCAAAATTCCAGAATTTTCCAGCATAGCCCAGATTTGTGATCTTTCTTGTATTGTAAACTACCTCTCCAAACTGTACCCCAAATTGGAATAAGAATGTTTTGTTATTCAGATCCAAATTCATAGATAAAACAGGTTCTGAATAACAACATTTGAATCAATTATGGGCCACATATACAATGGTGTCTGTAAGAGTTTTTCCCTAATGATGTTGTACCCATCTTATTTTGTGTAAGTCCATGCTACAATGTCTGTGCCATTACCAAACAACCTAACAGTGCATTTCCAAGAACATATTCCTCTACTGAAGCTATGCATGAATTTCAGTGGGAAACACAGATGGGAGAATTCCTTACCAATGCAAAAATTTTGTCTACTGCTTAAGCTATACAGACTTTCTAGATCTGAGACTAATTCTCTAGCTTGGGACTCTGGTTTGAAGCTCAATTATACTAATACATATAGCATCATTAATGCTTCTGTCTAGAATCTAATACATAAAAGAGCAAAGAAGGAGTCCCTGAAAAAATGACTGTGAAGAAATTTTTTTAACTAGTAGAGGTAGTGTCATAGGTCTTTGATAACTAGAAAGCCTTGTATCCACACCACCCACTCCATTCTCTGTAACTCCATCATTCCTTTTTTACATATCATTGCATACATTCTCTTGTTAGCATGCTATTTAGTAACCTTTATGTGTTAGGCTCTGTACTAAACACTTGCAAAAATTTCATTTGAACTTCACAAATGCAGTATCAATGTGAATCTTTATTGCCTTCATTTAAAAAGATGAGACTGAAACTTAAGTCACCTATTATATCCAAATGTCATGTGCTTTGTAATCCATTCAGCCAAGATTCAACATCAGTACAGTTTGGCTCTAGATTTTCAGGTCTCCATCATTATGTATTCTTCATGCATTCATTCTTTAATGTAAGAACTATTAATGGACTGTATACTAAGCATCAGCTGCTGTGTCAATTGCTGAAAATTTATTGGCAAATGAAATAGAATGCAGCATTTAGAAAGATAGTGAGGAAAATGGACATTCACTTTTTAAAAACTGTGTAGATATAGAAAGGAAAGAAAGTAGTGAAAAAGCTTAGAAGTGAGCAATCAATAAGGTCTTAGGGTCAAAGAAAGCTTTCCTGAGCAGGTGTTACCTAAGCTGCGTTTGGAAGCTCATTAGGGATTAAATAAGTGGAAATCTGAGCGAGGGGAAGAGAATTTGAAGCAGAGGGAGCAGCCAGGGCCAGTGCCAAGTCCCTGTATCCCGAGTAGCCTGGCATCCTCACAGAAAAAACAAAGCTGCTCTGAAATAGAGTGCGAAGCAATGGGAGAGTCAGAAAATGGGCTGAGGGGGCCGAGGATTTAGCTCAGTGGTGTTGCCACCTGCCCTGCAAGTGCAGGGTCCTGAGTTCGATCTCTAGTACCAAAA
>NW_004624780.1:2762070-2836923 GCF_000247695.1 Heterocephalus glaber
AAAAAAAAAAAAAAAAAATGTAGATTGGAAAAGACAATACTGAGTACCACCAGTAGCAATACTGGTTAATTTTGATAGGTCTGTTGGCTTCTTACCTCAGCGGTTTTGCCGCCTGCTGTGCAAGCACAAGGACCCGAGTTTGATCCCCGGTAGTACCAAAAAAAAAAAAAAAAAGAAAAGAAAATTGGGAAGAAGAGACCAGGTGAGCTGTGGATTGTTAGGTTTACAATTGTCCACAGAGACAGTGTGTTCCTGGATGAAAGTGAAAAATGAGAAAGGGATAAATTGGGGGAAATTACATAAGTAAAAATTGATAATTGGACAATGAGCATGAATAAGGAGGAAGTTTATGAATGACCTCCAGGCTCAGCACTTGAACATCTGACAGGAGCTGCCCTGTCCTGCAGACAAGGTGGCTTTGGTCTTTAAAGGCACGACTGCAGACAGCAGCAAAGCTGAGAAGCAGATTAGTGTAAGGAAAACCCTTTCCCCAGGTTGATCAGAGCAAGTGGGACTTCAGTTGTGTGAAGGTGCAGCTTGCCTCCAGCTGGGGTGAGGACAGCCAGAGAAGCAGCTGGGCATGGGGCACCCTTAGAACTTCCTGCTGCTCTGATGCAGGGAGACCCAGCCCAGGTAAGTGCAGCAGAGGGAGACAGAGGGAGAGCACCCACAGAGGAAAGGCTAGAGGCTCCCTCAGATGTGGTGCTGCCCAAATCCAGGGAAGCCAGGAGGAAGTGCACATGGAGTGAGTTGTCCCTGATGTCTCTGAGGGTGGGACGTTGCCTGCAGGCTGCCCAAGAAGGTAGAGAAGGTCACAGGGGTTGGCAGTTGTTTGGAATGCATCCTGCATCCTGCAGGAGGCCTGGGGTTGTCTAAACAGCTAGGACAGTTCAAGTGTGATCTTGAGACCTCAGCCCTAGTGACTCCCAGATGTCCATCTTGCTCTTTCTTCCTTTAAAAGGCAGAGATGATAGGACCTGGAGAGCTAGTGTCATTCTTAAGAGAGATGTCCGTACTGTACTCATCCCTGCATCCACAGCACTTCACAAACTTGGCTTCCCTATAGATCATTCACATTCACATTCAATAAGATACTGGGTTTTTCTCTTGAAAACAATTTGTTTTCAAAAAATAAAAATTATCATTTGTACAGAACCCTTACTTTAAATCAGATTTTAGTATTGTACCTATCAAAGTGCCTTTGTTAAAAAGATGTTTAAGTGCCTTTTTAAAAAAGATTTTTGTAATTGGGTCTGAGGGCTCATACCTTTGATCACAACACTCTGGGAAGCTGAGGCAGAAAAGTCACAAGCTCAAGCCCAGATTGGACAATTTAGAGATTTAGGAAGGCCCTATCATGAAAAAGAAAGAATCAGTGGATGAGTGAATGAATGAATGAATGCACAGGGGCTAGGCATGTAGCTTAGTGTGAAGGTCTTGGGGTTCAATCCTCACTACTGCCAAAAAAGAAAGATTTTGTGAAATTGGATTTGTTTAGGAAGACCTGAGCGTTATGGGCAATTTCCACAATAACTTGCCATGTTCTTGGTACTGTGTAGACCATCTTTAAATGGGGCCAAGCCAGCGAGCAGGAGAAGTGGTTTTGGAGGTGTGTTCCTATGGCTGTCACATCAGGGTTCTCCCTAGCGGTCATTGCTACCCTCTCCCATCTGCTCCAAGGCTGGACTCTCTTCCACAAAAGTCAGAGCAATGAGTACAGGAGTTGTTCTGCTACTAACAGGTGCGCATCCTTCCAGGTCTGCACCATGGTTCAGCCATGTTATTCCGGAAGTGGCCACATTTCAGGGTGAAGAGGCAGATCTAACTGGGGATGGTCTTAGGCAGTGGAAGAGTATGGACCATATTCCTCAGTGTGTGGCTTTGCCTTTGTGTCTGCAATGCACCCTTGCAAATTAATCAAAATCTGTTTTGTTTTATTCCAGTACCTGGCATTGAACTCAGGACCTTGTGGTTGCAAGGCAGGTTCAGCACCACTGAGCTAAATCACCAGCCCTCAAAATCTGTTTTTGTTTAAGATAATTTGAATAAAGAAATTCTGTTGATAAACTGAAAAATTGCTCTTTGTTGGGTGGTAGTCACTATTTTCAGTTCTGAACTTTAATTTTATATGATGACTCTTCTTTTAGGGGCCCTAACTGGAGTTTACAGGACTCTCTAGATTTAGTGAGATTTCACCCGGGTCTTTTGTTTTCTCTGCCTCTCTGCTCTACTTCTTGCTTTTAAGCGTCTAAACTTCAAACATGTATTACCTGTCTCAAGTTAATTTCCTTGATAGGTAGATTTATTTGGTTCGCATGCTAAAATTCCCCAAAAGATATTTATTCTTTTCTTAAATCTCAATTATTTTCCAAAACTGTGTATCATGCATTTCTAGTCACATCTTTCCTTCTATATCTGGGTCCATCTGCCTTTATCTCTTGCCCAGCTATAGGAGGGGCCTGAGAGAGCCTCACTTATTTGCTTTTCTTTGTCCTACATAGCGCACTGTGTCTTTACTCTCCTAAAACTGTGCTATAAATCACACTTGCTGTCTTCCCACGAGGTAACCCCATGTGACCATTCTATTTCTCCTTAGTAAACTGGCCATTCCTCATGCTCAGAATGTTATTCTTGCAAAACAAAGAAGACTGTTTTCATTACTATGTTCTGGCTGTGACTGTTTGGCATTTGGCTTTGTTTATGTTGAGATATATATATATATATATATATATATTATTTTTTCCCTCTTCTCCTCTTTCTCTCTCTCCTTCCTCTCCCCCTGTTCCTCTTCCTTCTCCTCTTTCTCCATCTCCTTTTTCTCCCTTCTCTTAGAATTAGCCAAGGGTGGATGTGATATTATAATGCAAGATACATATTTAACTTCATGCGACCTGGATTTGGTGCAGGTAATGCTGACATAAATGTCTCCTGATAACCATGAGAAAACTTTACAGAAAGTGTCTGTAAATAGGGAGGAATGGAGGGGTTGAAGAGAGAGCTGGGCAAGGGTGAAAAAAAAGAACCAAGAGAGACTATGTAAAGGTGCAAATTTCCAATGATGAATGCCATTATATTGTATACTTAAAATGTACCAATGATTAGAATGAATAATTGATAATGTAAAATAGGGAGAAAAGGTCCAAAGGGGTAGGGGTAGTGGGAGGGGCAGGGGAAAGGAAAGAAGGGAAAGGAAAAATGATGAGAAATGGAAAAAATGGAAATAAAGTCTTTGTAAATAGGGAAGGGTGGAGGGTGTGAAGGGAGGGCTAGGAATGGGGAAAAAATAAGAACCAAGATGCATTATGTAAAGGTACAATTCCCAATGAGAAATGTAATTGTGTTGTATACTTACAATGTACCAATAAAAGAATTTAATAAAGTGCAAAAAAAAAAAAGAATAGGGGTGACATATTGAGTTCTACTAATTTGCATTTAAATGTCTTTTTAGACTTAAATTCAACAAACCTTCCCTGTGCCTGTGCCCTGGGAAACAGACAATATGGTAGCATTGCGTATCTTACCTTACATAATTCTCAGAACAGTTTATCATGCGAGCATTACTTTGCAGGTTTCACAAATGAGATAAAGAAGGTTGAGAGAGGGCAGTCGAAGCAGACATTGGATCAGAACCCAGGTTATCCAATTATGCTAACCTTTTCATCTTGCCAGTTCCTTTGATGGATTGTGTTTCTTTATTTTTTTCTCTTTTTTTCCATTAAGTTTATTGGTACATTTTAGGTACACATAGTGATCATATTCATTATTGGGAATTTGTACCTGTACATGATATATCTTGGTTCTTCTTTTTTCCCCATTCCCCTTCCCTCCCTTTCACTCATCCACCCCTCCCTACTTGCAAAAAGCTTTGTTTCTGTTTTTCCTTCTTTTTTCATATTTTTTTCTTTCCTTTCTTTCCTTCCCCCTCCCCCTCCAACTTGCACTCACTCCTGGCTTGGCCATTTCACATGTGTGACATGAATTGTTCTAGGGACCTGGAAAACATTCTTCCTGCAAATTGCTCAAGGGTTTCATTTACTACAAGCCTGCAGTGGGCAACAGCAGTGGTCAGAGGATCATGTTAATTATGTTCTTTCTCCTCAGGTCTAAGAGTTGCAGATCTGTTAAAAATTTTAGGTTGCAGGTACTGTGATGCTATCAGTTCAGAGTCTTGCAAGAAACAGAACACAGTGTCTGGACATTGCCATGGGGTTAAATCTGATTTCCAGTTCTGCTAACTGAGAAACCTTGGTCATGTTCCTCAATTTTTCTTAGGCTCAGTTTCCTCATCTGAAAATTGTGAAAAATAAGTGTGATAAAAACATAAAGTAAGGAACACAGGGCCTGGAGAGAGTGGCTCAGCAGTGATTCCTTCTCTCTCCTTTCTAATGGCCTGGAGAATGAGGAATTTCTGTCTGATTTTATATTTGTTAGAAAGGAAAAATCAACAAAAGATTGATTAGTGTAAGGTAATTATGAAATTCAGTGGTCTGTATTCCAGGATTAAATGCTGCTTAGAGATGAATTTTATTTTTTTGTAGGAGCCCTAAGTAATTGCCCAGGAACAAGGAAAACTAAAACGAATTATGACTATTCAGTACCATTCTTGTTTTAAAGACCCTAAACTAGTACAAAGTGAAAAATACTGTGTTGCCATTTATACATTGGAGCTGTGCGTGGAAGAACATGTATGTCTTGTCATTACTTGGCTGTTGTCCACTTCCAATATTTAAGCCTAACCAGAAGAGAGTTAAGATTCTGAGAGCAGCTCTGTCTAACAGTGTGCAGGGCCTCCAGCCACATGCTCAGAGCACTTGGCTGTACTCCCTCCCCTCCCTCCAGCTCCCGGGGAGCATTATTTAGTCTTGGCAAAGTGACTTTAATAGATATTAAAAATGTGGCTGTTTAAGTGTGTCATCCTTGAAGCCCCATTGAAGCTCTCTATGGAAGCATATGGAGGCGAGCATGGTACAAGACCATTACCTGCTTGCAACAGGAACCGTTCCTTTTGATCTGTGATACCATAGAGCAAAATAGTCTTGTAATTATGTATAATTCGTCTATTAGCTTTGTCTTGGTGCCAAGCACAGTAGAAAGAAAAATCACACAGAAAAAGAGATTATTTTATTGTGAATTCTTGATGGAAAAATGCATTTTCTGCAAAGTTATTAACTTGGTTTTACAGCTGACCTTTAAAGAAACATCTATGATTTCAGCTACTCAAGCATTCGGCAAATATTATCCTTCATATAATCTAAATAGTCATTATAGCTTTGGCTATAAGCACTGAAAATGTATCATAAGACACAATGTTGGTTTTTACAATTTTTTGATATTTTACTGAAAAGACAAAATCTTGTTTCATTGGTGCACTGAGTGATGGTTGACCTTTTCTTATTAAATTTCAGCTATATTCAATCCTAGAAGGTCATGGATTGGCATTAGCAGCCTCAGAAATAAATGGCCATGGTGTCACATCCTAGAACTGACAAATTAGTTTGTTTGAGCTCTCATTATCCATTATATCTTTTGCTGACACAAAGATATGGGGGTATGGAAAAATTCAAGGAGGAATTATTGCCTGAAATTTCTTGAACCCCAAGATATAAGGATCTTTACTGTGTCTCTCCTTGCACCCCCTTGCCATATAGACATTGCATTTTTATCGTTTGTGTGTATGTGTTATGTGTGTATATATGTGTGTTGTAATATCCTCTCCTGGACCTCAGTCCTCTCCTTTTGTAGCTAATGATGCCAATAGGAGAAAAAGAGAAGGGAGAGAAAAAAGGAGGAAATAGTGCTATTGAGGGAAAATAAACTTAAATCATAACCAATCAAAGAACAGTAGAGCTCAAAGGGACACCTAAGACCTTTCAGTGGAGTCTACAAAAGCCTACAGCCTGTCTGCCTTGCTCTTGGACTTCCAAAAAGGCCGACAGATTGTTGACTAGTCTCTTAACTTTCCTCCTTTCTTTCTTTCTTTGGACTAATTGTTTCTTTCCAATTTTAATAGTATGTGATTTAAATATTCTCTGGAAACTGAACCTGTGATTCATAAGTAATAGGGATTGGTAGAGTGCTTATAATTTCTACTGTTTCTTTTATTTTCCAGTGTAATAATTATTCATTCATATAAGCCATTAACCAATGTTTAGTGTCTGTTCCAGACTCAGAGTAAAAAATGAGCATATATGTTCTCTGACCCTATTGAAAATTCATTTTCAGAACCTTTTGTCTATATATGCAAAGAAAAGATATTGAAAGATTTTAAGCTAGTGTAATGACATGATCACCTTTGGATTTCTGAAAGCATTCTCTTGCAGTGCAGAGAAGGTTCTAGAAGTAGAGCTGGTGGACTGTTCAGAGCCTGTGCTAGTGGTTCAGGGTAGATGTGACTGGAGTGTGGACAAGGGTAGAAGAGGTAGAGATTAGATGGGAACAGATGGAGAGATTTGAAGTTGCCATCATCAGTGATGGAGAACTGATTGGATGAGAGGCCCTAATTTTTTCTTAGATCATGCTTTTTGGCATTAGTCTACCAGACTTGGCTCAGGGTTGGCCAAGTGGTTTGCACCTGTTAAGGGCATTGTGGACCCCACACCACAAGCAGAGATGTGGAAAATATATGCATTGCCCTTGGGCTCTTGCAGACACTCTGTTGACAGCCTCCAGGAGGATGAGAAGACATGTGGAGACGCATGGGGAGTCCAGGTGAAGACCACCTGGTACCTCAGAATGAGCCACTTCCAGCCAAGAAGACTGCTGGAAGCAAGAGACTGACTCTGAGCAGAAGAACCACTCAGCTGAGTTCTGCCTGAATTGCCCACCTGAATCACAGAGAAAAGAGCTGTTTTCAGTCACTCAGTTTTGGTTTGATCTGTTATATGGCAGTAGACACAGAAGAGAAAGTTAGAGCAGAGTACCCAGTTTAGTCTAATCTGTTGAATCTAGACATGCTGACTTTGAAGGCTGATGAGGACATTCAAAAAATAAGCAATCACAAAGGAGTGATCAGGGTGGTAATACAAATTTGTGTGTGATCTGTGTGATTGACAACCACTAAGATGAGAGTTTGAGGTGAGAAGGAAACAGATCTTAGAAACTCAGAGCCTGCGAAGACAATGAGAACATGAAGGATACATGGAAGGAGCAGACAGAAGATAGGAGAAGACTAGGAGTATGCAGGTCAGGTAAGCTAAGGGAAGCTTGTCTGCTTCTAATAAAATTAATGACAGAGGATAAAACTGGCTGTAAAACAAAACTATTGTGTATTTTACTGTTGTATGTTCTATAATATATATATTGAGTGGCCCATTTCTACTTACCTAGAATGGCACATCTGGTTCTGAAAACAGTTCTGCAGTTCTCCTCCTGCATCTTCACCCCTCTTAGAGCCATTGTGCTCAACACTCAGACCCTTTTTTCACCTCTCCTCTAGAGTCTTGGCTTGAGAAAGACCTTATGTGCTCATGTATACTTAGATGAAAATCTAAATTATAAGCCTGGCCTTTGTTTTACTCAGATCACTGAGTCTTGAACACAAAGAAACGTCTCTATTCCAGTAAATGCAGGTTAACCGTGTTTTTAACATGCCTCATACTTGGATCACCTCCTTACAGTGCTTTTTATACAGTGGGAGTAAAGCCCTGAAGTCAAAGAATTGTATACTTGTAGATATTTTCAGTCTTAAAAAAACCACATGTCAGTATCCTTATTTTTTCTTTCTCTCAAATCTGCCTCATTTCCTACATTTCCTTTAATGATTTGATTAATAACACCAAACTTCTTTCACTCCCCAGGCTAAAAAAATGTTGAATTATGTTTGACCTACTCACCTGCCACATACAGATCCTGTGATTCTGCCCTGTCTGACACTACTCACCTCATTTCTGTCTCTCCCTGGTGTTTCAGAATGGGATCAAGCCTTTATCAACTCCCACTTGGCATGATGCCTTTGCCTTTTGACCTTTGTTCTAAGTCTGTCTTTTCTTCTATCCAGCGTAGAAATTTTGCTGCCAGAATTGCCTTTCTTATGTAGGATCTGATCTTGTCCTCATTTTTATTAGACACTGTTGTTGTTTAAGTCTTGAATGTACCCTATGTCCATGTGTTGAAGACTTGGTCTCCAGTGTGGCATTATTGGGAGGTGGTGGGTCCTGTAGAAGTTGAGGACCTATGGGCAAGCTTAGGTCTTTGGGGAATCTTCCCTTGAAGGGGATAATAGGTCCTTGGGGTACCCCTTCTTCTTCTTTGCTTTACGACTGATGAGGTGGTGAGGGGATTTGCTCCACCAAGTGCTCCTGCCAGTGACGTTGGCCACCCTTGATAGAGGCTCAAAGCAATAAATCTGGACAATTTTAGGCTGGAAAATCCAAGGCCATGAGCCAAAATTAATCCTTTCTCTTCATAAGTTAATTATCTCAGGTCTTTTGTTATAGCAACATGAAACTGACTGATACACCTATGATGATGCATTTTCTCATAAGATAAAAAATACATTTCTTTACAGAGAAGCTATGATCCCTTGTAAAGGATGACATCTGGAACTTACTTCACTTATTTTTGTTTGTTAAATGGAAATCACATGATATCAGAAGAGAATCCTGCTAATGGGTTTTCTTTTCCCTAAATTTCCAGCCAAATGTATCCATAGCTTTATGCCCCTGTGTGAAGATAGAGACCTAAATTCATGGAGGGTGCTGCTTGATCTTTCAGGGGGAGCAGCTGTAACATGTGAGTTACAGCTGAGCAGAACTAGGTGGCTGTATGAAGGGAACTGGAAGTGAGGAGAGGGATCAGAATCTATGTGTTCTTTCATTTAGTGCAGAAATGGGCCCTGAATACATCTTGTCACATTACTCTACCTCATTTAGAACATTGAAGATCAGGGTGCTCTAATGTTTACATGGAAGCATGAAAGGAAGTGAGCTTCATGACTAAGCCAGCTGGAGATCTGCTGGTCATGCTCATTGGCCTCTCCATCCCCACCCCATCCTTTCACCCCCACCCCCAGGTTTGGGCAGGTAGCCCCATCTCTCTGCCAGCCAGGGGCAAACTCTTCAGAGAAATCTGTATTAGGGACCTCAATCAGTGTTCACAATCTGTGAATTGGTCCCTTCTGCTTTTTAGGAGAAAGAAATAGCTTGCTGTGTTAGAGAATCTTAGGTCCCATGCAAGGGATTTTTTTTACCATGCTCTTGCCAGACTACATCCCATCCTGTGGGACCCAACTCCAAAAATTTACCTAGGTGAGCCCCAGTCATGCAAAAACAGACATTCCTCATTCTTTCCTAGAAGCATTTACTACAGGCCTTTCTATTTTTATCTTAAAGCTGTTCACCCATCTAGAAATGAATAGTGGTTCTCTTCCTCCTTTGTCTGGAGGAGGCCATTCCCCATTGCTGGTCCAGCTCAAACAGTACCTGTGCCATGCAGAACCCTGTGATCTGTGACCAAACAGCCAGAATGGACCTCTCCTTCCCCAGGCCTGCACTCCATGTTCTCCTCTGTGGTGTTCAGATATATGTTTCCTGTGTACAGAGGGTTCATTGCTTTGTGATGAGGGATTATATATCAGACAGCTCACATTCACACTTCAAGCCCTTTACATAGTATGTGCTCATTGTTTGTGCAATGAAAGAATAAGTGAATGAAAGAATAACCCTTGGGTTTGAGCCAGACCTGACAGTGTGGAACATCACTTGTACATCTGACTTTGTGGCCTTTTTGAAATGCTTAGTGGACAGCCTCACTCAGGACATCCTTGATTTGCTCCAGATTTCTCCCTGACATCTTAGGACCATTAGGCCATGATCAGGAAGGAAGCTCTGGTTCACCTGTCATCTCAGGTTATTGCTTTCAGGTGTGAACTGAAACAACCCAATTAAATACATGTTTTAAAGCCCTGGATTCTTGTTCAGCAGGGAAAGAGCTCAATTATTCAAAAGCTCCTTTCAGAGAAGTCAGCCTTTGGCCAACTCAGAAATCAGGTTACATTTTTTTCCTAACAGAAATATCTTGATTTTTTTCTCATTATAAAGTGATATATAATGATTATTGTTTTCAATAGTGTTCTATTTATTTTAGTGGAAAATTAAAATCCCACCCTGAAGAGTCATCACTCTTTAACAGTATGGTATAGATTGCTCTTTTCAGGCTGTTTTTCTGTTGTATAGCTGCAAATCTATCCACATGTATTTATATATAAGCAGTGTCTGTTTATATATAAATTAGATATTTATAGATATAAACCATACATGTTATATAATCTACATATACTTTTTCTGCAAAAATAGAATCATACTATTAATAATGGTCTATATTCTACTTTTCATGCTCTAAAATAGTTTAGTTGAATTCCTGTTCCAGTACTTACAAATATCTTATTTTTAATGCTCTTTTAGTATGCTGTTGAAATGATAGTCTATGTTGAACCAGTCTATTATTGAACCAGTCTCTTACAATAAAATTTAAGTCTCTCCCAAATTTGAAATCTGTTTGTGTCCATTTGTACAGTATTTGGGGTAGTCCCCGAAGTAGCATTGCTGTGGCTCACTGCAGGCATGCCTCATAGCCCTTGGATAGAGATAGTCAACTCCCTTCAGATAGATGCTTCAGATTGATATTCCCACCAGGAATGTATGAAAGTGTACACTGTACCTCACCTATACTAATAAGTACCTCACCTATACTAATAAGTACCTCACCTATGCTAAAGAGATCATTAGTATTTTTAATCTTTGCTAATTTGGTAGGCAAAATGGGATTTTCTCATTTAATTAATACAAATGTAATAACAAGCAAGACTGAATATCAACTGCTATATTTATGTCTACCATTTCTACATATTCATAGTCTTTTCCATGTATCTTTTATTACTGATATACATTTTTTTTATGGATTTTTTCCCCTCAGTTTGTGAAATTGTCTTTTAATTGGGGCAAGAGGGTGTTCCTATTTGTGTGCATTATAGTTTGGATCTAGAATGTTCCTCAAAACTCTCAAGGGCTCAGAGTGGCACTAGAGGCTGATTGGATTATGGGGTGCCATGCTCTTCAGTAGATTCATCCACTGGCATGTTCTGGTGAGTGTGCTCAGAGGAGGTGAGGTTGGGTTGGAAAGGCAGATCACTGGCTGGAGGCAAGACCTAGATGCATATATCTCCCTTCCCATCCTCCTTTCTCTCTCTACTTCCTGATTGCCATGATGCAATCAGGAAGCAGGCACTTCTCTTATGCCTCTCCTACATTTGAGCTTTCCAACCATGGAATGAACCCACTGAAACTGTGAGTCAAAATAAACCATTCCTCTGTAAGGTGTGGGTGCTGGGCCTTGTGTCTCATTGACAGGAAAGTGACTAAGGCAGTGTGTATTCATCAATGGTCCATATTGTTCATATTAAGTTTTTTATTTAAAAATAACTTTACTACCAAACACAGACACATACAGAAATTAAAACCATTCAAAGAAAAACAATGCAAGGGGAAAAAAACTACGATAATATTCAAATACTCACATTAAGTTTTGCTAAAGGAGACAGAATCAACTAAAGTAGATTCTCCCTGAATGTGCATTTGAAACCGATGAGGAAGAGGAAATGAACCTTGGGGAAAGCACCTTTGCTTCTGAGGTCGCTGCATAATCAGGGCGCACTTTCTGCCCCAGCATCTCAGCCATGCATAAACTGTTCCCCATCATTTCTTGTGTTTGTAAGGGAGCCAGAGTGACCTTTCCAATCAAAGGTCCGTGAACTTCTGGGAGTAAAAGTCTAGAGACCTGTGAACTTTGAGGGGAAAAAAAAATTACACCTGTGTATGCATCAGTCTCTTGAAAGCTCGTATTTTTTTTAATTAAACATTTATATGTGAGCACCAAACCACAGGGATATTAGCAGCTACTGGCATCATTAAAAATCAATATTTTAAAATCACACTACTTCTGTTAAGATATCTTAAAATATCACTACTATGAAATGCAAGTACATTTTCTTATTTTATAAAAAAGCAGGGCTGGGGATTTAGCTCAGTGTTGCTGCCACTTGCCCTGCAAGCACAAGGACCGGAGTTCGATCCCCTGTACCAAAAAACCCATATATTTCTACCTTTTTAATCACAGAAGCATTAAATATTTTTATACATGGTTGCATTCAATATAATTGGTTTCTTTTGTGAAGCTATTCATTTTTACTTTATGCATTTAAAAACATATAATTTTCAGAGGAATCTTGAGGGTTCATCAGAATGCAGTAGGCATCTGAGGAGTCACAGATGAAGTCTTCCTTGGCTGGAGAAAGGGGGGAAGTCTCTAGAAGACTGTCATTCATTCCTTGATGAGATGCTGGGCCCCTTCCTCCGACTTTAGTCCTTTCTCCTCTGCTCTCTGGGTTGCCTGTCCCACATGCCTGCATGAAGACTATTTCATAGGCTTCTGGGAGCTTTTCAAATGCTGTGTTGAGGCTATTAGTACCCATGTTCCACAGTAAACAAATTTTTATTATAACAATTTGAAAGAATTATCATAATTTTATTTTTTAAATCCTTGGTTATGAGAAACTAATATAATTTACAACTGAGTGCAACTTCTTGACAGCCAGTGTGCTTACTCAGGGATTTTTGAAGAGTAGGAAAATCTAACATACAAATTCATTTCTAAATATAATGAAATTTGTATGAGCACTAAATTTAACAATTAATGAAGTTGACTTGATGATACATTCTGTGTACATTTAATTAAGCATTTAGAAACAGCAATTTTGGTAGTTTTCATATTTTGGAGCCAATTGTTTGTCTTTTTGTGTCTTCTAGAAAGTACCTACACCCTTAGGCACTGTTTATTGCCTAATGGATTAAATGCACTCAGGGGCAATTAACAGCCTTAATTTTTATTGGGACATAATACCTGTACATATTAATTGGATACAGTACAATAATTCAAGCTGTACACCATATATTATGATCAAATGATGGTAATAAGCACTTTTATCTCCTTAATCATTCCTAGATGTAGGAAACTTTCATACTCCTCTAGTTATTTTGAAATACATCATAGATTATTATAAACAGTCATTACCCTACTGTGCCTTGGAAAACAGAACTAATTCCTCCTTTCTAAATATATTTTGTTGCTCCTCATCTAACTTTTTCCAACTCCTCTCTCCTAACATTCTCAGTCTCAAGTGATGATTATTCCATTCCTTTCTTCTGAGATTGACTTTTTATTTCCATAAATGAGTGGAAACACCGTGTGTTTGTCTTTCTGTGTCTGTCTATCTCACTGAATCTGAAGTCCTCCAGTTCCATCCTTGTTACTGCAAATGACAGGACTTTTGTGACTGAATAATATTCCATTGTGTATATGTATCACATTTTCCTCATCCATTCATCTGTCATTGGACAACTTTGTTCAGTGATTCTACATCTGGTTATTATGAATAGTATTGAATAAACATGGAAGTGCAGGTAACATGATAAAATCATTTCATCTCCTTTGGATGTATACTCAGTAGAGGATTTCTGGATGGAAAACTAGTTTGCATTTTAGTGTTTTGTTTTTTTTTCTGGTACTGGGAATTGAACTTGGGACCTTGTGCTTGCAAGGCAGGCAGTGGAACCACTGAGCTAAATCCCCAGCCCCTCGCATTTTAATTTATGGAGGAATACCGATACTGTTTTCCATAATGGTTGTACTAATTTACATTCCCACCAACAGCATATGAGTTCATTTTATCTCCAAGTCCTCACCTTCATTTGTTAGCATTTTTCTGTTTGATGATAGTCATTCTAACTGGGGTGAGGTAGTATCTCATTGTTGTATTGATTTCCATTTCCTTGATAATGGGTGATATTGAGCATTTTTTCTATACAAGTTGATCGTTTATCTATCTTTTTTTGACAAATGTCTACTTAAATTGTTATCCCAGTTTTAAATAGGATCATTGGTGGGGTTTTTTGTAGATAAGTATTTTGAGCAACCTTTTTATACCCAACCTTTTCCAGAACACTTTTTCTGCCTGCTCCTTATAACTGAAGACACAGTTTCCTCTTCCTGTGGATTAATGCTTTCTTACTGCTATCTAGACCCTGGGTCCCATAGGCTTCCTCCTTGCTCCATGCACTTTTCTTGCCTTATGCAAAACTCTTCCTATTTCAAGCTTCTTTCCATCTATAGATATCATGCTCTGGTTCTCTTTTGAATATAATCAACTTTTGACCCTTTATGCTCTTTGATCTGTGAGTCAGGAGTTGCCCTGCTGCTGTCTGGCCACCACCTGAACACCTTTCCCATATGCAGTGACAAGCATCCCACCTCCCAATCTACAAGGTTGTATGGTAGGGCTTGGATTTTGTTCAAGGTGTGTCTCCAGTGTCCCACAAAATGGGTAGTCTTTTCTCAATTACTATTTACTTCTTTTTTTTTTTTTACTATTTGCTTCTTGAACATGAACAAAGATATCTTCATTCCAGTTCAGGTCCCATTTCCATAGTCATACTCCTTTATTTCCCAGCACTAAACCTCTTCTGCAGTATTAAGCTTCCATTCATAAACTTCATAAACTTATATTCATCTAGCTCTCCAACTTCTAAGTCTGGGGACATATTTCTTTACCTCATCCATGTCTCCTCTGCCTTAAATGCTTTCCTTTTCCACCCATGCTGTACTCACCTCACTTTCACTTTTTTCAGCCCTTCCATGCACCAGCATCTTGAGTACCTTAGCTGCAATAGCAACAGCAGTCATCATATTAGTAACCTACATTAACAAGTGCATCCAGTGTGCCTGGCTAAGCTAAATACTTTCCATGCATGCATGTTACACTGATATTGATATAATTATTCTGTGCATTAAAAAAGCAGAAGATAAGACATTTAAAAACTTGCTTAATATAGATTGTAAATTAGAGTGATATTTTATGCCATTCTCCATTATTTAAATATACCAACCATGCTCAAATTATAATAGTTCAACTTACAATTTTTTTTTACTTTATGATAGTGCAATAGCAATACATGTTAAGTAGAAATGGTACTACAAGTTTGCATTTTGATCTTTTCCTGGGCTGCTGATATGCAGTATGATATTCTTTTGTAATGCCACACAGTGACAGCAGTGGTGAGTCACTAGATCAGAAGGGCAAACAACCAATACTCTGCAGTGCACTGTGTTGCCAAGCCACAATGTTCAGTAGGTTAGTGTATTTCCAACTTACAATATTTTCAATGTACAATTAGCTTCTCATGGTATAACTCCATTGTAAGTCCAGGATCATCCACATGCATGACCAACTTCACTTCCTTTCCTGGAGCAAGTTCACACTGGCTTCTCATCTCATTCACCTTCTATCCATGGAGCCAAGTCAAGGTTACTAACGGCCAGCCACTGGCCAGTGCTGGTGGGATTTGTACTTCTGTACTCACCTGATTTGAGCACATGAAACCAGTGATTGCTCCTATATTATTAAAAAATAAACCTTTTCCCCTCTTAGATTCTATAGATTTTCTTTCTCCTTTTTATCCTTCCAACTACTTCTTTTCATTCTTCAGTGATGGTTTCCTTTCCTTTGTCTACATCTTCAATTCTGATATTCTCAAGAGACAGCACCCTTGCCTCCTATCTTTTCTCTTCTGAATGTTTTCTCTTTGTTCTTTTATTCACTCTGTTCTTCCATCACCCCCTTGTCTACTCACATTCAGACCTTTCTCTATTTCTAGATCCATGTATCCAAATGCTTTATGAGTCTCTCCATCTGGAAGTCCCATAAGCACTACTCATGTCCAGTGAGAGCTAAATCCCTTCCCTGCATTCCTGATCTTGGGAAAGTGCATCAGTCAGACACTTGGAGTCATTTGGATTTCCACCCCACCACCCCTCATTTCAGTCCTAACTTACTTTGCCTCTCTGTCTCCTCCAGATGCTTGCTCTCTGGCTTTACTCCTACCCACCTCTCGAAGGCTGGCAGAGGATCCTTCTGAATTGTAAATCCCATTTCCTCTTGATTTTTCCTTTGTTCATACCATTACCTCCACTCATGCATTCCCTGTACTTTTGGGCTGCATCCTTTTACATCTCCATAGCATGATATGTATGTGTGCAACATTTCACCAGTTTACGTGACTCTTTGTATTTGTTATGTTTCTCTGACTGTATACTTCCTGATGGCTATGATGCCTTTTCTCTTTGTACCTCTAGCACTCCTACTGCACTTTTCTTTTAATAAGTGTTAGCAGACACTCAATAAATGAATGAGAGATCCCAGATGCCACTTGATCATGTTTGCTAAAACTTACTGGTGAAAGTTATAAAAATAGCAATTCCAGAAAGCAGTGGTTCTGGGTCATAGCCACATTGACGAGAAGTGCCTACCATCTTCTCCATCAATGGTATTGCTCCTTGTTGGTGTAACATGGTCAACAGGGTCCCTTCCTGTGCTCCTCTGCATCTTCATGGTGGCTTGTCTGCAGCAAGCCAGCAAAGGTTGGAAGAGCTGTGACCATTTTTACCAGCCTTACATATTTTCTTTGACTCAGATACTCAGCCAACACAAAACCACATGGCACCTTTCATATTCCAAGCTCCAGATCCCCATGTGGGTGGAGTATTCCTGGGAGATCAGATGTGGTTTCTAATTCTGATCAGTTGTGAGGTGGACTTTTTGTTGCGTTGTAGTATCACTGTGTCTTCTGATATATTTGCTTTTCTTATCTATTTGTATTCTTTGATAATTCATCTTGGACTCTTAGCTTAAGAATTGAAGAGATCTCATTTCTAGCCTCTTCTGAGCCACACACTTGCTTTGTGCTGAGGGACCCATAACTCACACACACCATGCTATTTCTTTTTCTGTAAAAGGAATTTGCTTTCCTAGCTCCCTTCTAGGCATGCTGTTCTGGGACCCTTGGGTTTTGTGGTGGTTCCTGTGGTTCAGTATTCATATGCCTCTTTGTTCACAGTGCCTTGATAGAATGACAGTGAGTTTCCCACAGTATGGAGGACTGTTGCATGCCTGAGCACCCAGCCTTGTAAATTGTGTGCTTATGCACTGAACAAATGTCCATTCTCTGTGAGGAGAGCAGAAGTGGTTGTTACATAAAGTATATTTCCTCAGGCTTTCTGTTGGGTTGAATTCCTGAAACCTCTCTCAGGCATTTTTATCAAGTATCTGACTCACATCCTGCATTTTAGCACTTTTTAAAAATTATATGACACTGTCTGAAAATGGTCTATTCTAGATAAGTATCCTGTTCAGATAGATGGCTGTTAGTCATGTGAACACCAGAAATGAATATTGAACCATTCTGATGGAAATCTTTATAGAATTCATGGAACATTATCTTGTTTTCTATAAACAGAAAACATTAAGCATAATTTCAATTTCCTGTGCAACTAAGGTCCTCTATTTTATTCCTTTACTCAACAAATTTCTATTAAACTCCAAATATGGCCAAACACCTACTCAATTTGAGTATTTAGTACCTTCATTTGCAGATTAATTACCACCGAAGATTTCTTAGCATGACTCAATTCATACAACTCGACTACTTCAAATATTGAGCAGTGATATGCTATAGCTTCTGCCTAGGGCATTAAATTTGGTGAAAAATTTAAATAGTAGGGTACTTAGTGATATGAAAGCAGAGTCAGCCATGTCTCAGACTGGTCTTTTTAGTCATGTGGACGTGGGCATCCTCCGAAAGAGAAATAGTTTATGTTCTTCAAAAGTCAAACTAAAAGCACTGTAATTTTTGAGTTACAACATGGACTAATTTTATTGTACTATCTGCAATAAAAATTGATATAAAGCCCATATATTATGCTTAGGATATTTTAAAAATTCTGTCCCATTTATTTCATTACAAAATAACAAATATTTGTTGCAGAACTCCATCAAGAGAACATTATTGCAAACATAATTTCTATGGTAAAGTAAATTAACAAATGAATTTGTTCAATTCAGATTTCTTTTGGTGGAAGATTTTCAAAGCTGGCCTCTGAAATGGGTGAACATACCTTACAGGACTGTGTTCTGACAGTGATGCTGCATTGAGTAAAGCGATTCTTCCTTTCCCTTTGGCTTGCATTGTAAACCTGGTGATGGTTTCTATTATAGGATTGGAGATTAAACTGGCAAGTTTTTCTCATGAGAGAAAGATGATGACCATGGTCTTACTGAATATTAGGACACCCTAGTAGACTTCTCCTCCTCTTTTATCTCCACTTGCCCCTAGGACACTGGGCATTTCCTTAGCAGAGGGGATATTTTTCTTCATATGGAAATTATTTAGGTCTAGACTCAAATTTTTCAGACTTCATTTTCTCTGATTTAGCAGTGTCTTGTGAAGTCATTGTGCTTCATATTTCATGTACTGGATCTTAATGCCGGGCCAGGGATTCCTGTGAAGGCCTCTAAAACTGTGAGAATGCTTGTAATCATGTTCTGGGCTGCTACTTGCAATAAGCAGGAAAGGGTCAGCAATCCTAGTGTCCTGCAATGTGCAAGGGCGTATTTTACAAGTAAGAATAGTCCCATCCAAAAGGCCAAAAGTATGTCCGTTAAGGAATATCAATTTCACTTTGAAACCTATTGATGTGTCTATTCAGCAAGTAAGTACTGAGTGCCTACTGACAGCAGTCACCCTTCTGGGCGCTGAGAAAGCAGTGACAGTAACCTTTCGGGGTCTTGTGAATCTTGCATTTGAGCAATTAGTGAACTAATGCATTTAGATTTCCACAGTTGGTTTAAATAGTTTTTGTTTTGAGTAGGGAGGTGGAAAACAATTACACAGTGGTCTTCTCTACCAGGAGACTGGGAGGCTGCTTTGTGATATGGGAACCGCCTGGCACATTCTGTGTCAGAGCATTATTTGCACTTCTCAAGTCTGGTGGTCTGCACATCTGAGAAATAGTAAAGGAGAAAAATTCAGAAGACTGGATGTCTTACATGTATTAACTTCTAGATTTATGATTTAATGCTGTATTCCTGAAAATGATAAAATCAGTCATATTTTGAAAATTTAGCTCTTAGTTTATCATCAAAAGCATACCTGAAACTCAGTATGTTTTTAACCTGAGCATCCAGCATCTAATATTTTTAGTAAATATTAAATTATTGAAAATTGATTGTTATAGGTCTTTGGTGATAGTATTATTTCTGTAAATACATTGACTAAACTAACAATGAGGGACATATGAAAATTTTACAGTTCTTTAACAAGAGTATTGTTTTTAACTTATTACTTCAAAAATGTGTAGAACAAGCATTTATTTAGCACTAAATATAATATTAAGACAACTAGATTTGTGCCTCACTTTTAAAGTTTTAAAATAGTACTGTAAACTTATCCACAGTCTAATCATTTGTTTTAAGAATAACTTTTTATTAGATTTACATTTCATATTGAGACATGTTTGATTTTGTGCAGTGACCTTTCCTTTAGTCTCTCATTCTCTTTCAAATACTCCTCTGCATTCTCCTCACAGGACAGCATGTCCTCAGCTGGAACTGTCCCCATACTCAGAGCATTTCCATATCTCCACTGTATTATCTGACAAAGTTTATCACTAAGTCACCCAAACCAAACCACTCAGACATCCTAAGCCCCCTCTCACATATTTCCAGGGTTAACACACTCCTGCCAGCCTGAACCACTGGTTGTGCACGTATGACTCTCCATTGGTTGGCTTTTTATTAATTTTGTGAGTAAAAGGACTGATAAAAGGGATTAGATCTGTTGGTACCGCCAGTGGTACAGGTCTCCTGATAGATGAAGAGTCAGGAATGTTCCACCGGCAGTTCAAGCTGCCTGGCAGGGAGACATAGGAACCACAGCCCCATTGTGAGTGTGTTAAAGCCAGCACTTCCTGTTTGTGAAGCCACCACAAAGTGTGACTTGTCCTTACACAATAAGCCTTGGGAACATGGAGCTTTCAGAACTGTTAGCATTTTATTTGCCCTACCTTCAGATCCATCTCAGGGCACCAGAACCCTATCTTTAATTTCAGAAGTCCCTCTCATTCCAAGCAAGTCGTATATTTATACCTAAGGTGATTAATCCTCTTGGCACTTTATAGAATTGACAAGAAAGTGCAATGGTGAACGATCACATCCTCTCTCGCACAGAGCAATATTCACTTTCCTAGACAATTTAAGGTGCAACTGAATACAAGAACACTCAGGGGTTTTCCTAGCAGCTTCCAGACTCTCCTTATCAGGGAATTGATGAGAAAACCTTATCATTAACAGCAGGAGAATTGTTTCTGAACTGATCTTGTCTAGAACTTCCTCTCTGAGGTTTCCACTGCTCTTATTTCAAAGAATCTGGACCACTCTGGAATGCCCATTACTTATGCCAGACCCCATCAATCACTTGATTTTTGGTTTGGTCTTGTGCAAAGCGAATGTTTGACAAGTGCATTTTCTTAGCTGTGACCCTGGCATTGCACTGACACTCATAACCTCCCTCTATGCTTCCTGCATGCCTGCATCTCCTATGAGGCCCATGATGATGAGGCCCTCAAAGGGATCTCCTGGGAGGAAGAACTTCCTCCTCTTTGCAGACCAAACAAAATACATTGTTTATTTGAGCAGCATCACAGCACTTCTTGTGTAGTACAATTAAGCGGCCTTTAGGCCACACTGACTTGAGACGTTACAGCTTAATAAACTTCTATGTACATACCTGGGATTGGGACCACATCACCTCTGTACCAAACTGTGGTGGCATATTTTTATCTGACATCACTGCTCTCAATCTTCTTCTCTCTAGAAAGAGCACTTCAAAAGGAATTGCTGCTCTCATTCAATAGACATCATTCCCATTCTTTTTCTGTATAGAAAGCTTAGAGACTCTGGATTGCCTAACAAGTCTATCACACATGTCTTATTGTGGCATTTATGGTTCTTCTTGATTCAGTTCCAACTTACCTTTACAGTTCTTTTTCCAAATCCCACTCCCACATTCAAAGTCCACACCTAGACAAATGTGGCCCTTTGTCCTGCTGACACACGCCTTTATTCACTCTTCACTCCTCTGTATGAAGATGTCTGCCTGGTTCATCTTTTCTACTTGAAATCCTTAACTGTTCAAACATTGTTCTTTTTTAGTCTTAGCTGAGCTATTTTCCTTGTGAAGTTTTTCTTGAATTTCCTGCTAGAAGTGGTATCTCCATCATTTTAATGTTCGTAGTTTTTTGCCTGTCTCCTCCTGAATGTAGCTGGTTGCTAACATCTATGTACCTTCAGAATGTCAGTTCCTCTGGGGGAACCATTATGTCTTCATCAACCATAATGCCTTAGTCACAGTATTCATGGGATCCATGGGAATTCACATAAGACTCAGGAAACATTTGTTGAGTGATAGTTATTGTGTAAACAAAGAATCCTTCATAAAGCAAAGAAGTTCCTGCTGATGTCCATGTTCTAAGGTTGTCTTTCACAACCAATATTTCTTAAACTAAATAGAGCTCACCTGTAATGGTTACCCAGAATCCATGTCTGTGTCATTCCTAATGAAAAGTGAAAGTAGTGCCTCAGGCTCCACCCTGAGCAGAGTTCTCTTTTGCCTTGACACAACTGTAATAGGCTATGACTGCCCAACAAATCCAAGAGCTTTTGCATTTCAGCATCTTGTTAACAGGCCTGTGAACAACTCTGGTTAATGCTATGGAATAGAGAGGATTCACTTTGAAGTGTGTAATATTATTAACACAACTCCTGCGAATTAACATTATGACTAGACATGCATTGCAAATTAGATATAGTTACCCTCTCTCTGGCAATGAATTTTTAATATGTAGAACATAATAGAGTTTTAAGGCATTTTAAGCTGGAAATGTATCATAAGTTTGATTTTTTGTAAAGACAGAGGCAAACCTAATGAGAGACCAAAATTAGGTTTATTCTGACCTTTAAGTCCCTTGTGATAATTTTCTTCCTGAAGAGATGGATTCAGCACTTCTTTGAAAAGATGTTAACTCATTTCATCTGTGCTAAGGCTCCTTCTCCTTTTCCTCCTCCTCGTCCTTCTTCATCTTTTCCTCCTCCCTCTCTCTCCTCTTTCTTCCCTCTCCCTTCCCCTCCCCTCACCGCTTCCTCCTCCTTCTTCTTGTTCAATGCCACGTGTCCCTGGGTCTTAATATCTGCATTATTCCTCCCCAACAGCTGTGGCTGCTGGGCGATCCAGTCCCAGAACCTTTTGGGAAGGGATGATAAAGGCCTGTCCCGCCATTCTGGAAACCAGCCTAGGTGATGCATGTTTCAAGCCTTATGCTGACCACATGGACCTGTAGATGCTCTGAATAGTTGTAAAATTGTTCTTTACCCTCTGCTCAAGCACCATCTTGATAATTTAGCTGCCACTTTGAGGCAGGTGCTCCTTCCTGCCGGGCATGAATTCTGACATGAATCCTTGCTGGCTGCTGACTCGTTTTACTAAAGCCAAAAGCCTCTTTTCTTCTGGGACCTCTGTGGGCTGCAGCCTGGATTTTCTGTGTGCTCTCTACTTCTATCTGACGCCAGATGTGTGCCTGAGCTGGCTGTCGCTCACCTGTTAGACCTGACTGCCTCCCAGTCCCTACTGCTGGGCTTGACCTTCCTATCACAGGCACTTTTATTAGGACCTGTTGTCCTTTGTTCCATTGTGTTTTAGTTGGAAAAATATGCAAAGCATAAGATTTATTATCTTGCTTATTTTTATGTGCATGGTTCAGTACTATTAAATGCATTAACAGTATTCTATACATTACCTCAGTCTATCTCTTGAACTCTTTTCATCTTGTAAAACTGAAACTCTACTCATTAGAAAATAACTCCCCTTTCACTTTCCTCTCCATTTCAGGCAACCACAGTTTTACTTTCTGTCTCTGTGATTTTGACTACATGAGTCCCTCATACAAGTGGACTCATCCAATATTTGTCTTTTTCTGTGACCTGCTTCTCTAATGTCCTCAGTGACCATAATGGTCTTTGTTTGTTCCATGTTATAGTATACAAAGTGGTACCTCGGTTCATGAATTTAATTCCTTCTGTGATTCTGGTCATGAACCAAACTGGTTGTGAACCAAATCAAATTTCCCAATAAGGTTCAATGTAAATAAGATTAATCTGTTCTGAACCATATGTATTTTTTTAACCACAAAAATATGAAACAAAATACAGTATGAAGAGAGAGACCACTAACCTTGCTTGAGGCAACTGGCCTGGAGGACAGGAAGGTGGCTGGGGAGGAGGTTATTGTTTGGAGGGAAAGTCCCTCTCCATTAGGACAAAAGGGAGATCTCTTTTAAGGGTTTCCTTTCTTCTTTGTCTCTTAGCTGCAGGGTCGATTTTGATGAAAAATCTGACTAATGTCACTTGTTTTTTTCCTGTGCTGCATAGCACTTCATAAGTAAGAGACCACATTATCATTCATTAGATTCTATTCCTTACTGTTTATATTAGGGTCATGCTTCTCAAAGAAATCCTGGCACTCATTCCATTTCTCCATAATGTATTTTATTACATGACTGGTAAACTCCTCCCTGTTTTCCTCTTCCTCATTGGAATGCTCCTCAACAAGTGTTTTCTACTGCTCACTCTGGAGTTTAGCAAGTGCTTCCATCATTAGCTCCTCCTTATTATCCTCAACAAGGTCTTCTATATCTGCACCATCAATGGATGTCCAGACCGATACTCCTGCCCATGGGCACAATCTCCTCCACTACCTATTCATGAGACCTTTCACAGTCATTTTCAGTAACACATTCTGGCCACAGTTTCCTCCAGGCTGAGTTTAAGGTCCAGTACATGACATTGTCCCAGGCTTTGTCAGTGACATTGATGCAGTGGAGGACACTGAGATATTTCTTCCAGAACTCTTTCAGAGTCAAGGACTTTTCTTCAGTGACATTAAAGCACCTTGCGAAGAATGCATTTATTTGCCGATCACTTGCTAGTCCATGGGCTGTAAGAGGTATCCTGTTTGGGAGGAACTTGACTTTCATGAAATCATATTTAGCATCCATATCACCTACCAAAGCTGGAGGATGTGCTGGGGAATTGTCTGTCAGAAGAAGGCACTTTTTGGGCAGTTGGTTGTCAGAAAGTTATTTCTTAACCTTAGGTGAACAGCTCATGCAGCCATTTAATGAATAATTGCCTTGTGACCCAAGCTTTCACATTGGCCCTCCACATAACAGGCAGTCTAGCCTTGTTTACATTCTGTTCCTTGAATGTGCAAGGGGTCTGGGAATTGTGCACCAGTAGTGGCTTACTCTTCAGATCTGCACTTGTGTTCATACACAGCAAAAGGCTCAATCTGGACAGCAGAGCCTTTTCCTTCTGTATGTGATATAGGTTGTTTAGTATCTTCTTTCAGAAGAGCCCTGTCTCATCACAGTTGAACACTTGAGTGATGAATCCTTCTGCCTTCATGAATTCCTCAATTTCTTTCTTGTAGGCTTCCGTAGCAGCCATGTTGGAACTGGAAGCCTCACTGTGTCCTATCACACTGTGGATGCCACTTCTCTTATGAAATTTGTCAAATCACCTTCTACTGGCCTTACATTCATCACTTGTGGTCCTTGTAGAGTGGTTTTCTGGTAGTAAATCATGTGCAATTTCCTGGCTTTTTCACAGATCATAGCTTCGCTAACACTGTCACCTACCAGCTGTTTCTCACTCAGCCACACTAACAAAACCTTTTCCCACCTCTTCCAGAACTTGTGTGCTCTACTTGGTTACTATCATTACTCCTTTGGCCACTTTAGGTCCTTTAATGACATCTTTATTCTTCAAAATAGTTGAGATTGTCGACTTCGCCATCTTGTACTCTGAGGCCAGGTCAGCCACATTAATACACCACAATCATGCTTTTCCACAAATTCTTTCTTTAATTCAATGGTTATTTTCTTTAAAACTTTCTTCTTACCGTTCTTGCACTGGACTTTATTATTACCATCATTATTGCTCTACACATTCTTCTCACCTTCATTTCCACTCTGCACTTCGTTTTGACCAATTTGCTTGCTCTGTACTTCCTTTGGGGTCATGCTGCATTGAATAATACTGTACAGTACTGTATGTGCTGAAAAACGCATGGAAAAGCTTCACAGCAAGTGTGCACAGGTCTGTCTGGAACCAAGATCTCCACTAGAAAAAGCCACAGCCATGTGTCAGAGCAGGAAAGATGACCACGTTTGTGTTTGTCACCCAATGTGGAGTTTGTGAATGGAAGCAAAATTTTGCCAAATGCTTCAGGCATAGAAGCATTCATGAACCGAGGTATTACTGTGTGTCAGATTTTCCTTTTTTAGGCTAATATTCTGTTGTACACTATATTTTGTTTATCCATTCATCTATCAATAGACAGGGATTACTTTTACATTTTATTATGAATTGAGCTGCTATTGCAAAAGACAGTTTAGTTAATTAGCTTACAAATAGTAATCAGACAGGGCCTAAAATGCAGTTGACTAGATAAAAAAAAGAATTAGCACATTCACCAAATTAAGACCTAATTCAAACCATACAGAGCTAGTTAAGCTTAGAAATGTGAATGCAAACCCAGGAAAAAGGACACAACTAGGATAAGGGTGGGCAGATAAGTACTCTAACTCCCAGCAAAGAAACTTCTTAGGTAAAAGATGCTAAGTTAGTCAGTAACTCCTCCCCTACCTCTGGCTGGACTTGGAGGAACTTAGAAATGCAGAGTAACAGGAATTCTGTTTCATTTGAACTCAGCCAGCTGAATAGTAACTGGTTTTCTTTAAATGCTATATTACAAAGCCTAAACTCCAATTGGTTACTCAGAGCCATCTGTAACAGGTGATCACTGGATAATTAAACTCGTTCTGCCCTCTGCTTCTCTATGTAAGATTCAGACAAGAAAAACAATCTAGAACCCCACTTTCAGAGCCCCCACCAGGAGCTATTTTCTTCTTATTTTTCCAATAAACACTTACCCTTTAGCCTACTTTCTGTCCAAGATTTCATTCTTCAACTTAATGACATAATGGAGTTGGTTTGTGCGATGATAGCTGTTTCAGTACAAACACAAATACACCGATATATCTTCAAGACCCCTCTTTGAATTTTTTGTATATATACCTGAAAGTGGAAATCCTGGATGATATGGTAGTTCCAGTTTTAATTTTTTGAAAAACTGTCATACTGTTTTCTATAGCAGCTGCACCATTTTATATTCCTACCATCACTGTACATTGGTTCTACTTTCACTACATCTTTGCAAACACCTGTTACTTTTTCATTTTTTTACCAATAGCAGCTATCCTAATGTGTTTGTAGCTTTGATTTGCACTTTTTAAATGACTACAACGAACATTTTTTATGTGCTATAGGCCATTTATATATCTTCTTTGGAGAAATATCTATTTAAGTCCTTTGCCCAGTTTTTAAAAATCCAGTTGCTTGTTGTTGAGATTTAGGGCATGTAAAACTTTATATAGGACATTAATGTCTGACTATATAGGATGTTAATCTCTTCTCAGATATGTAATTTGTAAATGTTCCCTCCAATTCTGAGGTTTGTCTTTTTATTCTGTTGGGAGTGTCTTTGATGCATAATTTAAAATATTTCTTTTCATGAAGTCCAATTTGTCTATTTTCACTTTTGCCTTGGGTGTAATAGACAACAAATCAGTGTCAAATCCAATGTTAAGATGGTTGTTTAAAAGTGTTTTCCAGTAGATCTGCAAGCAAGTGTTTTTTGAGTTTCTGTTGATTTAAATTATGTTTTGCCTGTACTTGGCTGTGTATTTTCAGTTCCTTAGTATATCTTCTGGTTTTTGGTTCAATATTGGATATTTGAATCTAATAATATGGTAACTTTGGAAATCAGGATATCCTTCTTCTTTGGGGTTTGTGGGTTTTTGTTATTATTTGGTTTTTATTTTACTGTTGTAGGCAGTCTCTGTGTCAGGGACCAGGCTGAAGTGTAACCTTCATGTCTTCTCCTGTCTTCCCTGAACCTGTGTCTTTCATTGGTTATATACAGTTCCTTTCTTATTTTTCTCCTATATGCAGTAACTTTTTAATGTTATAGTATTTGTCTGACTCCCAAAGGGGAAAGAAAGAAAAATGAAGGGAAGGAGGTAGGCCACCAGCCCTGAAGAAGTTACTTCAGCCAAAGGGGGAGGGGGCTGCAACAATGAGGGGAATTCATTAATAATGGCCACCCAACTTTTGTCTTTGCTGCTGTGATCAGAAGCAGTGACCAGACCACAGATTACTTAGTGGTACCTGGGTTTGTGAACTCAATTCTCTCCACAGTTCTGGTCATAAACTGAATTGGACAGAAACCAAATCACATTTCCCCATAAGGTCAACATGAACCTAACCATTGAATTTGATTCAGTTCTCGTCCAACTTGGTTTGTGACCAGAATCATGGAAAGAATCGAGTTTGTGAACTGAAGCGCTACTGTATATGGAGGACATGCACTTGTTACTCATCTGGCTTCTGCAAGGTGTGTGCATATTGCACCAGGTATGTAGCAGCTCTGCTCTCATACTGCAAGAACATCAGCAAACAGCGCCATGTGGCTAATCAGAGCTGTGCGCCAACTAAACTGTGATTCCAAGCAGCAGATAGTGGGCCAGATTTAGGCTGTGGGCCACAGTTTGCTACCCTCTCACCTAAATATGTTCCCAGCCAACAGGACAGTAAATTCTCAAGTGCAGGGCAGCTAGCTATGCATCTACTCACCTGGTTCACTTTGTCTTCACTTACATTGTCTGTCCTGTGCTGAAAGGGTTTCTTTGCAGTAAGAAAAGCCAAAAGTTAGGGGCTAGAAAATTTACCGACAAGAGATTTTTGTAATTGGCATTTCACTTAGTTACTGAATAACTGATGGCTTCCTACATTTAAGAAAACCATTTGTGTACAAATGATGCTATTGAATAGATGAGATAAATACATCTGGACCAGGTTTACTCCAGCACATCTGTTTTAACCCAGAACATCTGTTTTAACCCAGAACATCTTTGACCAAATAAAAAGCAACATGATTTGCCTTCAGAGTTCGAAGAAAGGAAGGCACATCTGGGAGGCCTGGACAAGAATGTTGTTCTAATTGGGGAAATAGGAAAGGCTTTATTTGTGAAAGTGCCATTCTGTTCCATTTAGCCAGCACACTCCTTGAGATAAGAATGAAAAAGGAACTCTGTCAAAAACAACTCGGAATGAAAGAAATCAGGGAAAAGAATGATCTAGGAAAGAATCACTGAGTATCTGTTGCAAAGAAAAAAGAAAAACAAAGAAAAATAGGAACAGCAGAATGGGAATTGGACAATCCTGGCTTAGGCAATAAAATCATAAAAATTGTACAAGAACTTACAACACATATTCAGCAGTATGTTTATAAGTTTTACTGGGTCCTTTTCTGTCTCATTTGCCCTGTTTCTTTAAATGCAGCACTGTTTCTGAAAAGTAGGTTACAGTGAAATTGTAATGTTAAAGTAGTTCCTCAGGGTATGGAAGCCCCAGAGTGAGGCCATCCCAGTGGATCGCTTGGTTCCTCAGCTACAGCTGCTCAGGATCAGCCAAGTGTGTCCCTCTTCCACTTAGCATTTTCCTTTTAAGCTGCTGCTCTTTGATGCCCATTTCAAATAGAAGTGCACACTGCATCATGCTAATGTACACTCTCATGGGACATGGTTGGCCAGCACCTAAATGATTCTGCCTAATACAAAAGTGGAAATAGAACAAGAAACCCCACTCCTTAAGAAGACACCTCAGGAAAGATGCTGCATTAACTTTATTTCTAATTAATTCCTCTCTGCCTTTCTGGTAAATGCTCATACACGATGTCTATAGAGACATGAATCCCTCTAACTCTTCCATACTGGTGCTCCCCACGGCCTGATTGCCACTTTGCAATTAATTGAAAAACCTGTGCTTTTAAGCTGATGCCAGGTGACTTAGCGGAAATAAACATACTTGGAGGTGTCTCAGGAAGCACAGCTATAATGCCTGGTAATTCTCAAATGACTTCCCTCCTGATTGTGCCCCCTGCAGTTTGACTCCTAACTAGGTAGGTATTCCACAACAAAGTGGTACACTTGCAAGTCATTGAGTGGTGGAAAAGGAGTCATAATTTCAGGGTGATTAGTGGGAAATATAGAGAAGTTAAACAAAAAACATAATCTTGACTTCTGATTCTTTGGTTACTAGAAATATTTTGGAAGTGAGCATAGGGAAGGGAAATACAAGTGTCATCCTAGATCTTGAGTCTCTTTGAAGCCTGGTTTCTGCCTATCTGTTTGCTTCTCTCCTCCTGCAGACGCAAGCTCTGCACATCTTCCATTGCCAGATTCTTCCTTTCTTCTTGTCTCCACATTTCACATCTGCTTGGCCAAGTCACATTCATTCTTTAAGACTTGTTTTAAATATTTCTTCCTCTGCAAACATACCCATCTCTCAGTGAGTCACTCTCTTCTGTTGTTGCCCTTGTTTCTCATAGAACATATCACAGTACTGCAATGGACTGGTTCACCTGTGTGTTTTCTCCCTATTTAACCATGAGAGCTTGACAATCAGAGGCTATACATTATTCATCTTTGTCTCTCCTGAGCCTGGCATATAGTAGATGATCAATAAATATCTATGACTTTAAGTAAGACAAGCAAAAAGCTTGATGTCATGAAACATTGCCCAATGATATACTCATCTAAAAAACAAGACAGAATAAAATCAGACTCTCTTACGAAAGCTGTCAGAGCATCCCTATGTGCAAGCCAACAAGCTCCAAATCTTACTAAAGTCATAGAGAATAATTTTTCATCTGGTCTTCCTGTGAGCCTTGGGCTCACTATATCTGGTGTCATGAATCTTTTTGTCATCCCTTCCTGCCTGTCCTGTTTGGATTTTATTACCAAGTGAAGTCCAGAATATGGTCAACCTACCCACCTGCATGTGGATCTCATCCCAAGGTAGATCTGCTGGAAGGGGAGATTTGAACAATGAGAGAATTTCGGAGTGGGTTTTGAATAGAGAAACCAAAGGACAGAGAGAACAGCAACCCAGGGGACAGGTTAGCACAGGATAATCAGGGTTGCTTACCTGAATCTCGGAGAAAACTTAGAAAAGTACAAAGAGGAGAGACCTTTCCTGGGGAGACTTTGAGAGTCAGCAGTGCACTTCTGGCCTCCAGAGTGAGGTTGAGTACACGTCGTATATGATGTTCTCAAGTCTTCTGCTTTGTCTCTCCACTTGGAGCCCAGTCTCTGTCATGCCAGCAGTGCATCTTTCTCCAAGATAAAAGCTAAAAATCTATCCCTAGCCCTTTTCATTTGTTGCCAGAGTTCAAATGTATTGTGTTCAATGATTCTCTTACAAATCTATTGCCTGAGCTTTGCAACCCTTTCTTCTCCCTTGAAAATAATATTAAATTTGGTCAGATTTCCATCTGATCCACTAATTCTCATTAGCCCATGGTATACTTGAGGTAGAAAAGTTATAGAACAATTTCAGCAGTACCTACCCAATCTTTACATTACTTCTATGAGAAGGGTGTATTTGGGGACCCAAATATATGTACTCCCTCTTCCCTCCCTCTCCGTCTTGGCTGAGGAGGGTTCTAGGTCCTTAGTATTCACAGGCAATGCTTCCTGAATCAGTTAGTCTCTCACTTTTAAAAGTAAGTTCCACTCCTGTTATTGCATCAAGGAAAGCAATTTTTACATCTCTATATTTCATCTCCCAAAGTGAAGAGGCACTTCCAGAAGCACTCCGGAGAAGAAATGGCCTGTTCGAGTGGGTAGGGACCTCACACCCTTTGAAAAACCTCTTCTTACATGTGGGCCATTCTTAGATTGAGAGTTTCTATGTTGAGGACTATGAGTATTACTAGATGAACACAAATGCGTGAGTGCCTATGTGTGTGTGTGTGTGTGTGTGTGTGTGTATCTATGGGTACTCACAGAAAGAGAGGTATATGCACCCTCCCCCCAGAGTCCGATTCCATTTGCCAGTCTTCTGCATGCAGACTACATCCTTCTCTTTTCTTGTCCTGCTCAGAGGCAGGAGGGAGGGGATTGTTTATTGGTGTTATGAGTTTGGCTTTTTCCCTTGGGGATTGCATTAGTTTTATTTTTTTGTACATCATAGAAAAAGGAGAAGGATTATTAAATTTTTCGAGAGTAACTTGAGTGTGAATTTATCATACATGATGGCCATTTAATTAAGGACACATTTAGGACTCCTTATGAAAATTCAGTCTACAAAAAAAAAAAAAAATCATTCCAAGCATAACAAAGCAAGGGATGGGGAGGTGGCTTTAAGATATTTGTAATCTGATTGTTTACTTTTCTGATTAGAAATACAGATTCCCCACTGAGGTCCTGGTAGTTAATAGATCTAAAATATTGTCACATGATTTAGCTGTAAGGCAAAGTTCTATGATGCCAGAAACCTCTGCACTCAGTGTCACCTTAAGCCTTAAATAGCTTTCTTCAGATGCTTACTGAAGCTGATTCTTCCAGCCCTCTTCCTCCTCCTTGCTTAGATTGTGCTGTTAGGAGGCAGGGACTTCTTCAAGAGTCCACGTGGTGGTTCTGAAATTATATTTGTGGCCTGTGGCCAAGCCAGCCTTGCCTGTCTTCCTAGCCTGTAACCCAACTGGACAATTACAGCAGGGAGAGGCAGAAAAATATAAGTTCTGGCCTCAGACTAATCCTTGCATTTACCTAAAGCCATTGTGAAGCTTTCCAGAAAAAATAAAAGTAGATCTACTTAAGTTGGAGAGACACCCTGAATTGTCTGCTAATCCCCATTCCATTCATATTCAAAGCTGATTAATATGATTAATAATGACAGCAATCACCTGAATAAAATTGCTTTTCTCTGGATCATTAAATAATTTGAGACTGGTGTTTTGAAACAGATTTCTGAGGCTCACTAACATGCCCAAGAAGTATGTTATGATGCAGGCATTCATTTATTGCCTTGGCGTGAGGGAGAAGCCAGTAGATTGTTAACCTGAGCTCCTGGAAGGCAGAAGGTTACTGAGATGGGAGGCCAGTCCTAACGTGGAGGGTACACCAGCACCACTGGCAGCTGTACAGAATCATCCTTGGCGATGGGCAGGGCTCTGCTGAGTGCAGGAGTCTGTGCCCTTTGCCTTCCTCCCAAGAGAGTAAGCATGGAGAATATCCTGGAGGACCTTCATGTGACTCTCTGCCTGCCACTGTTTTCCAGCTGTATGTTTTCCATGGTTTCCATTAAAGTCTCAACAATGCTTATAGTGACTTATTAATTAAAAAATAAAAAGGGAGGGCCGGGGATTTAGCTCAGTGGTTCTGGTGTGCCTGCCTTGAAAATGGAAGGTCCCGAGTTCAATTCCCCTTAGAAAAAAAAAATCTTATCAATAAAAAGGGAAACAACACTTTAATATAATGCTTTTAAGGGGGAGCCCCTAGGCTTATTTCCAGCTCCCAACAGTCAAACATGATTTTTTTGTAAGGATTCAAGGTCAATGTCACAGTTAAACCTTAGAAAGTATATGTATTCCAGAGACTTAGAGGTCAAATATCATCAGAAATTAGAACTGGAGTTCACAAGAGTGTGCAGCATAATTGCTTCCACCAAGGAAGCCATTTTCTTATTCTCCTAAAAAACATCTCTGGAGCAGGCCTGAGAAGAACGGAGTAGATGTGCTGTTTGCAACTTCACAGTTTGCTAAAGCTTTTTGGATTTTGGTGTTTCTCTCACTCTTGTGGAGACAAACTGGGTGAGGAGAAGGGATGGGAACTGAGTGAGCAGGCGATTCCACAGGAGCTGTTGTCAAGAGGATCCTGCCCAAGGATGCCTGGGTCATTTCTGTTTCTTCTCCACCTTTGCCCAGACCTTCTTTCTATTTTTGCTTTTGAGTAAACTGGATTTTTTTAAATTATAAAAATCTTTTAGAATTTGAGTGACACGTACAATGTGGTATTTTGATTCATGTATATATTGAGTAAATATAAACTCTTACCATTTAAACTTAAATGATAAACTTAAACTCATCATTTATTTAAGGTGAGTTAATTGAAATTATTCTCTTCTGACACCTATACTCCTATGTTTATTGTAGCTGTATTCACAATAGTGAGGATATAGACCAGGAACTGACCTAAATGCATGTTGGTAAATAAAGAAAATGTGGTCTATAAAAGTAATTTCAGTTTCCATAACCATTTGTCACCCCAGGTATCCTAAGGGTATTGTTATGAAGGGTTCCCCCTAGAATAAACTAACTTTTATTTTCAGGACCAGGGATCAGTAGGGTTTGGTTAACTTGTCCAGCTCATTTGGGGACAAAATAGATTTCTTTTGCTAGCTGCAAGGCTATGCTAGGAGGGTGTCAGATCTGGATGAGGCCAGCCTGATCTCTGAGTCAGGCTGGGGATACTGCTCATTGAAACTGCCCTCTGCCGATGGATTGCTCTTTATGTTCGGAGCAGAATTGCTCTCTGCTATGAAATGCAGAGTGCTGCTAGTTAAATAACAGCTATTTATAAGTGGCTATTCTATATGAAGTTCTAATCTAGAAGTTGGCAGGAAGGAGCAAAATAGAACTGAAAAACAAATTGCTAAATGCAATATAATACCTTGGATTGGATCCTGGAATAGAGTAAGAACATTAGCGGAAAAACTAGTAAAATCTGAATTAAATCTAGAGCTCAAAGTCATGAACCTACGTTAATTTCTCAGTTTCAAGGAAGGCGCATGGCCACATAGGATGTTAACATTAGGAGAAGCTGAGTGAAAAGTATATGCAATTTTCTGCAAATCTAAAATTATTCTAAAACAGTTCACAATCACCTTACTTTGGTAATATAAATTTGTGTTGTGAGTCCCTGCAGTTTTAACTATATGAAAGTTTTTCAAGAAAAACACACTATCACTGAATGCCTTATTTGTGTATCTCATGTTAGGAGTTATTTCTTAGTTGAATGGACACAAAAAGGCTACTGCATATGTTATTTAGTTTGACCTTTTGGTACCATCTATAACAGAGACCAAGTACAAATTAGATGGTAAATGGGAATTTCAAAACACCTTCCACCTGAGCCCTTCAAATTGGACTTGAGGCCTTGTGTGTGCAAAGTTTAACAGCAAAAGGATCATTCCACCCTATTGGGAAAAGACAGTATTACTGAGAAATCAAAGATAAAATTACAGGATTACAAAAGCGATACAACACATTTCAGCTATTCTCCTTGTAAAAAGAAAGTGCACAAAACTTTTCATAGGCAAAGAGTACAGTGTTCAGCATCCAGAGAAATTCACTTACCTGTGAAACGTGCCACAGTGGCAGGTGTTCTGGGAGCTGAGCGAGTGAGGAGGGAAAGAGAGCTGTGTGTGGTTCCCACAGGCTGCACTGGGAGCACTGCTAAGGACCGAACTTCAGTGGATGAGGCTGGACAGGTGCTGATCCTGGAGATGCCCCACTTTCAGAAACCTCTCTAACGAACAAAGAAGTAATGAAGCCCCTTAAAGAGAAATCTGGAATCTTGACCTCTAGTCCAACTAACTTACCTTAAGGAAAGACAGACAGAGTCAGAGGAGGCAGCCCCTGCTGGCATCTAGGATAGTGGTGGCAAACCTGTGGCATGCCTGCTGCCGTGGGCACACAGAGCCTTCTCTGTCCACACTTGAGCCAAGTTACCCCAGCAGCCAATTGTCCCACAACAGTCATTCTTTTCTATACAAAAACCTCAGTATTCAGGTTTGATTGCAGTGTTGGTACTTTGTGATAAATAAGTTGGTTCTGGGTTGTAGTTTGGGCACTTGTTCTCTAAAAGGTTTGCTATCACTGATCTAGGATATTCTTTAGCATTGGCAGACTCACCTTGCCAGCAGGATCCTCCCTCAGCAGTCCCAAAGCTATGGATCTAGAGCGCTGGGAGCTGGGTGTCCATATCTCCAGCAAGTTCTCAGCTGCCCCTGGTATTGCAGATCTGAGAGCATATGCTGAAACTCTAGGTTTCCTTTCCTGAGGATGCCTGGTGATCCTAGTTGAGATTTTTTTCTTTAAAACCTTCTGTCAATATTATTTTTCCTTTAGATCTGTTTCTATCTTTGCATGCAACCTGTATTGATAAAGGAAGCTGGGGGGCTACAAGTGGCCAGTGAATGATAAAAACAGAAAACCACAGGTGTTTGTAGGGTTGAGCAGAGTCCCTCCATCCTGTTGTTTTGGTGGGTTTTCTTCATGACCTATAGGGTCTGGGTGTTTCCAAGTTGCATCTTGTTTGGAAGTCTGAGGGTCACATAAAGGACTCCACAGGAGTGCTAGGACCCCTGATAGGGGTCAGTCTGGGCTCTGCTTCCCAGAGGCATCTTGTGGATCTGCCTCATGCATTGTTGAATTTCCTCCCAGTGAACTGAAAGAGAATCTCATCTAAAAAGCCCTAATTGGGCCAGGAATTTAGCTCAGTGGTTCCATTGCCTGCCTCGAAAGTGCAAGGTTCTGATTTCGATCCCCAGTACCAAAAAAAATTAATTAATTAATTTTAAAAGAGCCCTAATTGCTCCCCTTTTCCCTGTCAGTGTTACAAGATGATGGGAGAGGAATCTGCCCACTTTTAAAAAACATCGTATTTCAAAATTTAGGGTTTTTTTAAAATAAAAAAACTAACAGTTAATATAGAATGTACAGACAGTTTATAAAAGATAAAGAAAAGTGTATTTTTGCATGAGCATATATGCACACATCTCACTCTTTAATATTTAGAGGCATGTTTTTCAGTTTTTCACTTTGTTTTCTCTGCTTTCTCAAGTAAGCATAAGTAAAACGATGCATCTATAAATGCAAATGCTTTTATAACTGATGTTGTGTTGATCCTGCCTGTTGTTACCTGCATGGGGCTCTCTGTCCCCTTCACAGTGAATGCTGAGATCCTGCCTCCTCCCCATCCTTGTCTACCACTTCCTTGACCTCTCCCCTCTGGTCATCTGTGACACACTGCACACTCTCTTGACTTACTGTTCCCTCTGTGTGAATCCTGTTCCCAGTTCTTCACTTCTTTCAGACTCTTATTTGAATTTCTCTCCCACAGTTCACCCTTCCTGGATACCTTTGCATTTTCAGATAATTCTTCCCTCAAGCTTTATATTACCATTTCATTTTTTCTTACTCCTTAGCAGTCATGACTAACAAATATAATTTATGTTTTATTTATTTATCTTAAACATTGTCAGCTTCCCCAACTTGAATATAAACTGCATGACAGAATTGTCACCTTGGTTTTTCTCTGCACTGTCTCCAGGACAGTGCTGGGGCAGAGGTGACACTCCATAAATATCTGTTTGAAAATTTCAAATGAAGCTCTTACCAGTAATCATGAAGCATAGCCCACATTCCACATCCATTAATACTTTTCTATATCATGATTTTAACAGCTTTGTTTCCATTTAGCAGCATTCTTCTCTGTCATCTCAATATAGAACTCAATCATGGTTTATTAGACCTCAAATTGTATTAGTTGTATAACTGACATACCAAGTTTGTTCAAATATCCCCTAATAATTTCAGTGCATAAATTTTTGCGTACTTTGCTGTTCTAAGCAGCATAGCAAATAACTGCTTATATGTTTGCTCAAATTTTTGATCCTTTTCTTAGGATAGATTTCCAAAAGTGAAATTTTTGAGTCAAGAAAAATATGTTTAAGGTTTTCATTCTTCCAAAAAGCTGTATGTTTCTTAAAGCATTGATTTAGAAGAAACATTTCTCCTCATTTTTTACAATACAGTACTATTATTTTTTAAAAGTATTACCAATTTTATAAATGAAAAATCATAACTCATTAAACATTTTTGTTTTTTAGATTACTGAGAAGTTTATTGTTTCATATGTATTGGATATGTTTGTATTTTGTACATTTTTAGTTTATATTTTTCTTTATAATTTGGGAAGGAGGTTGATCAACTTTCATCTAGTGCTTTACAAATGCTCTTCATACAGGTAAGGATTTAAAAAACACATATGGTAAATATTCTTTTTGTTTGCTTTTAATTATCTTCAAGGTATTTCTTGACATTATAGAACACTTTAGTGTTTACAGAATGGAATGTGCATCCCTTTTCTGTTTTCAGTTATTTTTAGTGTAGCACTTACAAAACGTAGCTTACCCAAAGATTGTATGATGATTCTATGTTCTGCTAGTTATTTTGTTATTATTTTCCTAAAATTTTTATTCAGTCTTCTGCTTCCATTTACTGAGTAATGTTAATTTCCACACTGACTTGGACTTCCTTTCATCACACACCAATGTGCATGAGTTCTTTGATTGTTTCTGTTCCTGTTTGATTTACCTGTGCCTTTCTCCAGTGGAAATCCACTTTAAGAATTCCCAGTTTTATAATATGCTTTTCAGATTTGAAAGTGCCAGACCTTCCCATTTTTAATTTTCAAAATTATCTTAGTTATTGGGTGTCTGTTGTTTTCTTGAAGAAGACATTCTGAATCATCTTTTTCAGCCTCCAGTGATTAAATTTGCAACAACTTTGTAAATACATTGGGAGGAAATGACTTCTGTTGCTGTACAATTGGCTCATATGCTAATTCCTTTCCCAGAGCCATTATTAGCTAGGGCTTAATGTGCACAGCTCCTGGGCTGAGTCCCAGTTTCTGAAAGTTCTTCTGTTGCTTTGGGTGGCATCTTTTCCTACACTTGCCGAATTTCCCACAGTAGAAGACAGTGCTCTAAATGAAAATTATGATTCCCAAGATGCTGAAAGACTGGTATTTTCCCTATCTCTGCCCCTTAGCAGGTTTTTTTTGCTGCCATTATGGGAAGCAACATTCACCAGTCTACAGTGAACTGCTTTCCCTATCCAGATAATAACTAAAAAAGGATGTCACAGAATACACAGATGTAGGAAGGTGATAAGCAATGAGTGTTGCAGGAAGGATACTGGGAATGTACACAATGTCTTATCTTTGTTTCAGGGCTCTCTCTTTTATGAGAACCAACCTGGGTAGGATTATACGTAATAAATACAGTAGCTTATTCTTAAGCAACATTTTTGCTTGTGGCCAGCCATCATTATAAGTACCTTCCACATATAATTCTCACTACTAGCCTATGAATGAACCTTATTCTTATTCTAGTTTTAGAACTTCCCTCAATTGAATCACTTCTCCCTTAGATCAAGTAGAAATTCACTTTACATTCTACCATCATGTGGTCTATCAAATTAATTTTAAGTGTTCATTGCATCTTTTTCTATCTTCATTAATATTTTAGAGTAATATTTAGAAAGACACTCAGTGCTGCTGGCAAGTCCATTTTAAACTGGAATTCATCTTTTTAAAAACAGACTTATTAGAAAGTAAAATACAGAAAAAATGTTTTAAAAATGTATCACTTAATGAGTTCTAAGGTAGGCATTCTGGTCACCACTATCCAGTGAGACCGATGTGTCTTTCCCAGCATCTCAGGAGCTCCTCATTTGTCCTAGCCTACCCTGACCCTTCCTTTTTCACTGAAGTAACTACAATCTTGACTTGTCCAGAACCACTTGCTCAGATTTGAATTTTCTGCATAGGTTTATCACTGCTCTGACCCCATACTTACTATAGTTGGGTCTTGTCCAATTTTTAGAAACTTTATGCACGTTTTAGGTATATTTTAGTTTGTAGATTTCTTCTTCACTCTCTCTTTTTCCACAGTTTACCTGGAAATGGGTCTGGGGGTCATTTGACTTATGGAGTTTTCTAAAGTGTGTGTATTGCTGATTGTGCCTTTGGTATCCCACTTATCACTCTCCAGTTCTTTCTGTTCTCTGAAAATTGACAGAATCCAGAGGCTTGACCTGATTTGGGGCTGATGCAATATATTTGGCAAGAATATAAATGGTGTTTTTTCATCAGGAGGCATGTGATATCTGATTGCCTCTGTTTTTGTCATGTTAGCAGCTGTTGGTGCTCAATGCCTAGATTCATTAATTCATTGGAGGTGGCAAAATTGTTTCATTCTATTACTTTTTCATTGATCATTTGGAGTAATTTTAGAGCAAGCAATTTTCCTCATTTACTGCTCGGTACTCTGTGCTACAGTTCTAGGAAAGGCAGAAACATTGCTCCATCCTTTCCTTGTTGTCAATTTTCCAGTTATAACATTCTTAACTACAAAGATGACCAAATAGGTCTTTAGGAAAGATGCTTATGAATTCTTCAATGTAAGCACATTTGATGAATTTTGATCAATCACAAGTACCTTCCTTTGAAGATCCAGTTGACTTATCTCTTCTGGTGGAAGCCTCTTCCAGTTTGCTCCTGCATCATTGTGTGAAAACCACAGTTGCCATTCATAGCTGTCTTTTTTTTTTTTTCAGTACTTTGGTACTCAGTACCTTGCATTTGGAAAGCAGGCATGGTGCCACTGAGCTAAATCCCAGGCCCCATAGCCGTCTTGCTATCTAATGTGGAAGATGTTCCAGGTCCCTCTGTGTATGACTCAGAATTATCCATTTCCCTCCGAGAGAGACTGTACTTCCTTTTCTTTTCACTGGAATGGTATTTCAAGTTTGGTAGAACTTCTCAGTGTGTGGATGTTGTGTTGAATTTGTAATTGGTTTTAGACCATTTCAGTAACTAGAACTAAGAAATGTGTATGTTCACATTCATGAGTTCATCCTGACATTTCTAGTGCAAATTATGGTCCTAAGATTTTGCACTTATCACCCTGTACTGCACTGGTTTACTCTTTTATTCACACCGAATATCTTGGTTACTCATTTACCCTATTATTTACCCAGTGTGATGTATATATCTTGTGAATAACAGTGTTAATATTAGACCACTAATATAATTAACTGAGAAATGACATCTTTTTTTGCAGTACGTACTCTTCCCACTCTCTCCTCATTAATGAGTAGTTTTACTATATCCACATTATCTGATCATATAGCCATTGCATAATATATTTCTCCCTATGAGTTAGCACTTTGAAGCGTGCACACACACACACATCTTACTCCCACAGGTTCTTACATTGATGTCTCTCTTATCATTTTAGTTGTTTGATTCAATCTTATAATCTAATAGATACGTCAGAGAAGCTTATAACAAGGCCCAAACTCCTGGCTATCACCACTTTGGAACGTTTATAATTAAATGCCAGTTTTGCTGGATATAAAAAAGAAATAGAGCACACTTTTTTTGCTTGTTATTTTGGAAATTAAAAATATGTTTCTTTGTTTTGGGGATAATGCATTGTAGTTGAAATCTCTGATGATAATATAATTTAGTTTTCTTATAAATTATAAGAAAGTTCAAGTAATTTTTAAAACTTTTCCTGTAAAGTTCAGTAATTTTACTAGGACATACTTAATTTTAGTTGTTCTGCATTGACATTAAGAGGTATAAAATATGTTCTTTCAATGTACATTTTGTTTTGTTTTAATTTTGGAATTTTTCCAACTTTTACTTTTTGATATGTTTTGTTCTTCACAATTAAATACTCATATATTATACCATCTTTGTATTCTGTCAGTTTATGACTTGCTATTGAATTTCTTTGTATGTACTTATTTCTTTAATATTTGCAAATGTTTTCTGTAATTTTCACTCTATTTCTTGTAGAAAAGTATTTATTGTGTTTATTCATTGCATGTTAACTCTATAATCTTTATCTCTTCAGTGAATTATTCTTTTACTTCTCTTATTTTTATAGTTCTTCCACCTAACTTGTGAATATTTTAGTTCCTATTTATGTTGTTCTTTAATGTCTTATATCATTTAATTAAGGCATCTCAGTTTGTTTGAAATGCTATTTATACATTTGCTCATTTTCAGAAGCTTGTGTACCTGGCATGTTTTTACATCTGTAATCTCCCTTTCACAAAGAGTGATGTTATATAGAATTTGATTTTGTTATTTTTTTTTATTCTCATGTCTTGATTCTTAAATAATTAAGACAAAGTATGGTTCAAGATTGCTTTTCCAATTTAACATAGTTCTTTTAAAATCTTTGTTGTGTATGTGTGTAGTGCTTTAAAATCAAGTGATTTATTGGCTGAAGTTCATTGGCACTCCCTCCCTCCTCTGCACTCGTTGGAACCTTCTCTTTTCTGTGTCTTCACTGTCCTTGTCCTAATCCACTTTAATTCTACTCTCATCAGTTCCCCCTCAATGTGAAGCTGGGTCTGGGAAGGAAGTTTCGGTGAGTTGTGTTGAAAGTACACAAGGACTAAGCTATATTTGTCCTTTAAGAACTGACTAGACTTCTTTCCCACATTGTAGTGGATGGGGCAAGCCCTCCCAGCCCCTGCTGTGTCCCATGTAGGTCTGCCATGCCTTCTTGAGAGCACTTGTCACTTCTGGGGGTTCTTGTGCTCTGCCTTGCAAACAGTGTCTCCTGCTTCACTGGACCCTGACACCACATAGATTTGTGGCTACTGTTTACTTTTTTTCCCTTGTACTTTGAAGTTCATGGGGATATGTATCTTGTTATCTAGTTTTGTTGTAAATATTGTTGGGTTTTTGTTTGGCTTCCTACTCTAATTTTATTAGAAAATTTAAAAATTGAAAACCTATACCACTGCTTCCAACATCTCCCCAAATCCTCACTTATTTTGTATGTATATGGTCTTCATCAATCAACAGATAATTATTGAAAGATCTGTGGGAGTTCCTATTACAGAAAATGGACGTGTAACTATGAGCAAAACAGGATTTCCACCTCAAGGAACATATAGTAGAGTGAAAAAATACAAACACTGAACATGTACACCAGTAAATAATTGAGAAAATGTCAGGTATAAGAAAAGTTCATGAAGAAAATCAAGCAACATAGTGTGCATCTGTCCTGTAGACCATTTGTTTACATGTATGCGTGCATACATGTGTGTCTCTGAATAGTATTTCCAATTACAAATTTCTCTATGTATTGCATTCTTTTGTCCTTTTATCTCATGAATAGGGTGACAGGTGGATCTTATCCCCCATATAACAGAAGAATTTTAGTTTTAATAATTATAAGTAACATCTAATACATTTAAAGCCAAACGTAAACCTGAATCTTTTAAATCCACATCTGCTTCTCTTTAATGTTCTATTTATTTCAAATTATATTATATAAAATATTCTGTGGGGTATGGGGTGCCTGGGAATGTTTGTATTTTCAGTCCTAAGTGTTAACATCCAATTTCAGATGATAAGCTAATAGGCATAAAAGTGCTACATGTTCAGGGCAGGTCTTGGTGAAGTGCTGTGGGAGAGAGGGAGCTATGAGTTCTCTCTCTGGTGTGGAGCACTGGGGGACCTATGACAGAGGAGACAGCTCTCGGGTGGTGCTTGCACGCAGAGAGGCTGAGGGATTTCCAGGTGAAATAAACTACCTGATCAAAGACACCTAGAGTTGTGCTTTTGTTGTTGAAGGAAAAGGGAGAGTTCACTTATCTGTGGAGTTTTTCATTCATATTCTCAATATTCAGCAAATCAGTAAACTACTGTGTACCAGGCACTGTGCCACAGCAGAAATATGAAGACACATAAGGAAGGGGCTTAGTCTAGTGGGGAGACTTCTGCTCTACACTTTGGTCTGAAAAAGAGGCCTTCAGGATATGACCTTCACTACCTGTCACATCTAACAAGGACATACAGCCAGAAGCTGAGCACAGAGAAAGGTAGAACTGGGATTTGGAGCATTTTCTTGGCAGGCTCCTTGATGCTCTTAACCTTGAAGAAATAAGTTTGCTTGGAAAATATTCTACATGAAGAGCAGTGGTGGGGGAAAGCCTAGGAAAATATGTTGGAAGTTAGATCTTAGCAGACTTTGAATATCATAAGGTATTTATTTTTAGGTAGCAAAGAGCCATTGAAAATGTTTGATGAGAAGGCTTACCTAAGAAGCCAGGGAGGTGTAATAGAAATAGCATCACCTTGGATCTGGCCAGACAAGGATTTAAAAATCAGTTCCAACACTTTCTAAAAGTTTGACACATTGGGAATTTTATTTATTGCAGGGAACAGGGAAAGGATTCATTACCAGACCCCTGAAGTAGACCCTGGTCTCCTGTGAGCCACAACAGAACAAGGTGAATTAAAGAATAGACAGGAAACAAAACCTAAAGAAGTGGGTTCTGGGCCTGATTAATGCTGCTCTTCGCAGCGAAGACAAAGACATTCCAAACTTGCCACTATTTATTGGGTTCACAGGGAGTAACAGATGACTCAGAGGATGGCAATAATCCTAAGGTGACAAGGATCTAATAATCAGAGGAAGTATCAGATGTCTTGGAGGGTGGTGGTAATCCTACAACCATGAAGATCTTATGCTGATGGGGAGTTTAAATTGATTAGGATGGTAAGATGAGCAAAGATGTTCTTACAACAGTAGGTAGAATGAGTTAAGCTGATAAGAAATTTGTCCCTCCCCAGGTGAAAACTTTCTCTTACTACTTGATTCTCCAGGAACCAGGATGTATTCAGCTGGTGTAATCTTGCCCTTGAGTGTCACAGCATCAAGGGGCCATTGAGGTCTCAGCTGTACCGGAGGCAAAAGTGCAGTATGTTTTGGCATGTCATAGACAGCCTGTAGGCAAAAAGACTAGGCCTACTCATAATTTAATTATGAAATGATCTTTCCCCAAAATTATGTAGAATGACCTCCCAACAATTTACATTTTTTATCCTGACCTGTAAAAATGAGGCTTTATTCATTTATTTATGCACAGCTTCATTTGTTTGTTTATTCATCTTTTGTTTGCTAGCTTGTTTTTTTGTTAGTGCTGGGGAGATGGAACCCAGGATCTTGTGCATACTAGACAAGTGCTGTACCAGTAAGCTACACTCCTAGCAATGTGTTCATTTTTCAATTCAACTGATATTTGATACTTATCCTGTGACCTAGATGTTTGCTATCCAGTAGAGTACCATGAGCCACATGGACTCAGTTCAGCAGATGTCCGAATTTAGATGGGGTGTAATTATGAAGTATACATTTGTGATTTAAAGGCCTTACTATAGGAAAAATAATACAAACTGCCTAATTAGTAATTTTTGTATAGAGTCAATGCTGAAAAAAGATTCCATGGACATATTGGGATAGATCAAATGTGTTTTAGAACTAACTTCACACTGTTTTATAAAATATGGCTATATAAGAAATTTTAAATATGGCCTTGCTTATAGATTGCACTGTATTTCTAGAGCACAGCCATTCTAAGGGCTGAACATTCAAAACTGAATATTTCAGTAGTGAGAGACAAGTAATACATTGCAAATATCTGAACCTGATTGACTGATTGATTGACTGACTGTGTTGTGGATGGAGCCCTGGGCCTCAGGAATGCTAGGCAAGCGCTTGCTACTGAACCTCCTGGACAGCCCCTGTTTAATGTTAGCATGTGAACTAAGTGCTATGAAGAAAGTAAAATAGAAGCAGTCAACAGAGGGACACAGACTTGTGGCAGCAATGGGGGAAAGGACAGAAAAGTAAGCCAGGAGAGAGATGATAAACAGTTTGGGATGTTGTAATTTGAAGGGCAAGGTGAGGAGATTTGCAGATGAACTGTAATTGAGAGGGAAGGGAGGGAATAGATCCGATGATACCTGGAGATGTGAGAGAAATTCAGTGTGATGTGATATACGAGGCCTCTAATAAAGCGCTGCGCACCCTGATGACGCTGAGGCGAAACAAGGTCTCTCTCAGTGCATTCCAGGTCTGCTGCTACTCACCCCTAGACAGCCCTAAAGTTATGTCTCAAGCAAGAAACACACTTTTAACTTGGTAGTTTTAGAAGTTTTCAGCACTTTGAGACATTCGACTTCATCATTTCCTACCTGCCTCTCGTACCGTCTTTGTACTCTCTGCTGTATCTATTCATCTGGTGCCTGCTTGCTAGCTAATTCTCTTGCTTAGTGGGGCTTATCTAGTGGATGTATTTGTCCTCTCTCAGGAATACTGGCTAATTTCTCCCTTTTGGGGTCTTTTAACTAATATGACCATCTGTTTAAATATTTCATCAGTGACTGAAAAAACAAACTAATGCCTTCCAGATACCAAAAGCACACAGAGAACTCTACATACTTCCTGAGCAGAAATCTTCACTCTCTCTTTGCTTCATTGTCAAAATGGCCATTTTCCCAAATACTGTGGAAATTGAAGGGTTTCATCTACTGAGTGGGTGGTTTCTGTCCAAGTAACAGGTTGTATATCTCTTCAGTTAGCAGTGGAACACAGGCTTCCTGTCAGGCCCAGTGGAGGCTGTGCAGATGCAGGCATGCGGTGTCTTTGTGGGACGTCTGAGCAACTCCCACTTTCCAAGCCAGCAAGATGCAGCCTCTACATGTTGGCAAACTCACAGGCTAACCAACATGCCATCGCCACCATATCCATTTCAGTATTGGATGTGAATTTTATGCAAATTGATGTTCTCCTGAGCAAGAATATTGGTAAAAGAGCAAGGAAGAAATTATTGTATATGTAAAACAGGCTTAAGTGATCAAGTTAGAATTGGTTAATGAAAAGCCATTTCAGTTTTCATTCAATAACTATTTATTTCATTTTTGTTGAGTCTCTTTTATGTATCTATACTTCAGGCAGGCACTGGAGGGATAATTCCTAGTGTTTTTATAAAGTTGTTGCCTTTAGAATGTTTTTAGAGACTTTTAAAAAATTATTTATTTATTTAACTTAACAATTTATTCACAGGAATACATGTAAGTAGAGAAAAATAACAGAAAAGCTAAACAAACAAAATGAAGAGGATCCAAACCAACTTTCACTCTGTAGCATTTAACTTGCACCCCGTGTGCATTATATTTAGAGCACAGAGGGCCACCAACATGCGCCAATACAGTGTAGGAATCCTCCATTGCACCCATTAACTTAAACATATCTTTAAGATCATGCTTTGAACAAAAAAAGAAAGCTTAGAAGGCAATATGTTGATTGGGAATAAACAATGAATTATAGCAATCATTTTTCAACTTCTACAATTGAGACTATCTTTGGGCTGGGAATTTAGCTTAGTGGTTCCACCGCCTGCCTCGCAAGCACAAGGCCCCGAGTTCAATACCCGGTACCAAAAAAACCAATTGAGACTATCTTTTTTTAAAAATTACTGAGTCTAAAGATTAAAAGTTTCAAGTTATGGCACCGATGTTAAGGACTGGGAGATGTCAGCAAGGAAGATGTGGGTGAAGTTTCCATATAGAAGAACATGACCTCAGTGGAGTGGAAGAGGACCCACAAGAGAGAACAATGGAAGACAGAGTTGCTGAGGATCCCAGGGGAAACAGCACTTCTAGGTCGTTTGGTGCCAATACTGTAGGAGACAAGAAGTGATAATTCATTTCTGCTTACTGGCTCTCTCCAAAGATAAATATCAGATGATAAGCAAAAACATTACATGCATAGCATGGGAAGTAATTGCTTTTATTGGGCGTTTCATTTTCCTGCAGGATATGGGCTGAGAGGTGCAGTTATTTCTGCCTGTAGTAGAGGGTATCAGATGGTTACTGCCTTTAAGTATAGCTCAACAGCAGCTGCAATTTCCATCCTAGCCGCAGAATATCTTCAGCCAAAATGAACACAATGATCAAAATCCAAGAATGTCTGTCTAGCCAGTGCTCAGAGAAATGCCATATACTACAAGGAAGCTCACATGAACACAATAAATCTATAAAAAGGCACTATACTTTCTGACTGGGTAACCAGTGTCTAAGCAGATGGTGCCTGGAAAAGAAAAGAAAAATTATGTTCAAATGTCAGCATTTCTTTGGGCTTCTAAAGTCTTAAATGAATCTCTTGACTTTTTTCTGTAACAGACTTATTGAGATATAATTCATGTGTCCTACAAGTTACCTATCTAAAGTACACAATTCATAGGTTTTAAGTATATTCATAAAACTGTGCAGCCGTCAGTTGGACAGAAATTTTAGAAACTGCACCAAGTGGCAGACCTATCTCATTGATCTTGACTCTCTTTTTGCTCCTCAACTTTCTAGGCAATGGATAATCTTTTTCTATCTTTACAGATTTTCCATTGTAGAAATTTTATTTCTACATGGATTGATTCAAAACATGGTCTTTTATTATTTCTTCTTTCACTTAGCATGTTTTCAGTGTTCATCGATGTTGCAGTATTTATCAGGACTTCATTGTTTTCATTGCTCATCATTTGCCACTGTATGTGCGTAGCACATTTACATATTTTCTTCAGACAACATTAGGGTTCTGTCCATATTTGGCCTCTTATGAATTACATTGTTTTAATGAAAATTCATGCATAAGTTTTTATGCTACATGTGCTTTTAATGCTCTCAAATGAAATATACATTTGAGTCTCATTTTTCACAAGTTTTGTTCTATACAGTCACCACCAACTCTGGATTAGCAGATACTGAACCCACTTCTCCTAGGTAAAATATTACATTGGATTCCTTCAAGCTTCTGCTTATAGCATTTGTCAACTGGTCAATACATACTTACATTTATGTGTGTTTCTGTTCACAGACATTGTATTCAGTATATATTTCTATGGGGGTCATTATTGAGACAAATAAGGACTACTTTACTACAAGCACTGTGGTACAAGGACAGTCCTTCTAATAACTGAAATGGCTACTGAGTGACTAGTAGGTAGGTAAATAAAAAGTGTTGGTGCACCCAATATAAGGACAGTTTGTGTATTGTAGCTTCATCACACTACTCAGAATCATATGTAGTTCAGACTTTATAATTTGTTTATATCTGAAACTTTTGCATAATGTTTTAAGACGACAGTTGCCTGTGGGAAACTACAGTGGTGGAAAATTAAGCCACATGTAAGAGGGGACAGTCGGGCACAGATGTCTACAGAATTGTCTAGTTCTCCCTTCAATGATATCTTCCTAATGGTTTGGCACTGAAAATATTATAAATTTGTCACAAGTAATAATTTTTGCTTTAAAGTACACTCTATTTGATATTAGTGTTACTTGGTACTTTTATAAGTTTGCCAAAGTTTTTGTTTTCCAACATTTTTATTATCATGCATTTGCTGTAGTTTTGCTTTTATCCTATTTAAAGTTTTTTTAATCTTCTTTGATCTGTAGATGAATGTATTTCTTCAGATATGGGAAGTATTTTAATCATTATCTCTTTCAATATTTTTCCCCCATCTAGGACTTCTGATGCTGTGATGTTTTGCATGTGTTGGTGTGCTTGATGATGTCTGACATTTCTCCGGGATCTGTTCAATTCCCTTATTCTTTTTTTTTTTTATTTTTTGAAAAGCATTATTTCTTTTGATCTACTTTCAGTTCTACTGATTTTTTCTTCAGCCAGTTCAAATCTATTACTGAGACCCTTTAGTGAGTTATTTATGTCAGTTGTTATAATTTTTAAATTCAAATTTTCTTTTTCGTAATTCCTGTTTCTTTAATGATAGTCTCTATTTGAAAATACATTGTAATTATACATTCCCTAATTTCTAAATTATGGTTTTAATTTTTGGAAGGTTTTTAAATTGCTTTGTAGCTTTTATTCATTACACTAAACATCTGGAACCCTCCTCATATACACACACCTTATTTTCTTGTTGTGGATTGCACTTACGTGCTTTTGTTTCATTTCGTATTTTGTATCTTTTGTAAATTTAGTGGTTGTGGAAAACTTAATATTTTAGGCAAAAATGTGCTCACTTCGGCAGTTCATATACTAAGATTTTAGGCAAAATATGGAAGCTTTGCTGGATACCAGTTCTCCATCCTCTGGGTTTGCTTATTGTTTATTTATGTGTCTGATGTCTGTGCCAGTCTTATTTAGTGACATCTGTTACTAAGTATGCACAGAATACTGTCACAACTAAAGGCACAGATGAACCAATACATTGTCCCTCTGGTTAAAAGTGAGTTTTGCAGGCTGGCTTTGTCTCTCTACTCTTCTCTTTCCAGCTGCCTTCCTCTTCTGGAGTCACTCTCATTCTTTGGGCTTTGTCAACATTTTGATGCTTATGTTATTGTTTTTGTCAGTGCCCTGGGGCATAAGTCTACAGACTGATCTGGATGAAATCCAGGCCTTTTCATAGGCAAGTGTTTACAGTGTGTTCTGACTTTAGGGAAGTTCTTAGTTATTTTTCCCCCAGTTATCTCTTGTAAACCAAGTTTTGCTGTTTACCTTGTCGCTCTACTGAGCTATCAGCTTTTTCTTACTTGCTTGACACCAGAATCCCCATTGTTTTTTGTTTGTTTGTTTGGTTTTTTTGCTTAAATTCTTTTATTGGTACATTTTAGGTATACAATACATTTACATTTATCTTTCGGTACTTGTATCTGTACATGATGTATCTTGGTTCTTATTTTTTCCCCATTACCTGTGCGCCCTTCACCCCCTCCACTCTTCCTTATTTACATAGACTTTGTTTCCATTTTTTTCTTTTCTCCATAATTTTCCCTTTCCATTCTTTCCTTTCCACATCTCCTCCCACCACCCCTACCCCTTTGGACCTTTTCCTATTTCAAAGTATCAATTATTCATTATTAATCCTTTTAATCCTTATTTACACTCTCAGTTTCTCACACTGGAGAAACTATTCAGTATTTACACATGTGTGTCCTATTTATTTCACTTAAGAGTATGGCCTCAGTATCGCTATAAACATGGGTGCACATATATCTCTGTGGTATGATTCTTCTAATTCTCTGGGGAAGATCCCCAGCAGGGGAATAGCGGGGTCAAATGGGACTTCCAGTCCTAGTTCTTTGAGGTATCTCCATACCGATTTCCATAGTGGTTGCACCAGTCTGCACTCCTTATCTCAACCTGATTAAGGCTATCTATGAAAAACCAACAGCCAACATCATATTAAATGGTCAAAAACTGAAAACTTTCAGGAACAAGACAGGGATCCCCATTGTTTTTGATAGTACCTTTACGCCTAAAGCTGTCCATGTTCTGCTACAAATAAAGCCAGGTCCTTAGCTGAGACACAACTCTTCTGGACTCCTTCCTCATTCTGTTCTTGTGGAAAGATTTGGAACAATTGCAGCAGAGCTCTGGTCCAGGGTAACGGTCAGCTTCATTCTGAGTGACACCTTTGCTTACTAGTTGGACAGAGACAGTAGCCTCTGGTCTTCTCAGCTCACCTGCACTATAGACAAGCTGGGGGCCGGGCATTCAGAGCCCTAACTCATAGCCTGCTGTGCCTGGTATAGTGCTTCTGTCAGATGGATGAGTGCTAGGACAAGGGCACTCTGTCTCTCAGCCACCTTGCTAAGAATTTAGCTTCTGCAGCTTGGAGTTTAGAGGGGCAGACAGTCATGGTTTACCTTTCCTTGTATCCTCTGGGTGTTGATGGGAGAGGGAGCCCTACTTTTCTGATCACCCCCAATCAAAATAGTGCTTCCTTTATTGGAGGTTGGTAAGTAGGAGAGGGTTATGGCTGAATGGCTTCACTCTTTCCTCTTGAAATTTAATAGATATTTTGTATAAATATTTCTTAATGTTTTGCTTGGTCTTAAGATAATTTCCAGAAGCTTTAAAGAATTGTTGATTGTGTTAAATATATTTTTTAACAGTTATGTTTGCCTTAATTAGGATGAGTTTCACAAAACTCCTCACTGTGCTGTTCTGGAGGTACAGTCTGAGCCAGGTTCTTCACATTCACCTAAGTTAAAGTGAATCATGACAATCATATAAATTAAGAAAACAAAAACCTTATAAAAAAAGAAGGCCTCTTCAGGTCTGGATTTCTAACCAGTTAGACTCAGCCAGAGCTTTCTTCTCTGATTGAATTCTGTTGAAAAGTTTAAGAACTTTGCAAGATACTTTTGACTAAGCAGCCTTAGGATACTCTACAGCCTATTTTTTCTTTCTTCTAGTAATGTGGAGTTTACATTTAAAACTTCTGCCTCTAGTTTGAAATTCTTATTTTAAGATGATCTTAGAGTCCCTCTCTTCATTTACATGATAGCTTGAGGCTGTTGATGATTCTTTAAGCTAGAAATTTAAATGTATTCATTGAGGTCAATTTCATCAGAATGTATGGAGTTCCACCCTGAGCCATACAACAACCTTGCTCTTGGTGCAGTGGGAGACTCCTAATAAAGATCTTATGATTTGGAGTCTTGAGTATCCATTAATTTGGGATTCAGATAGCTAAGAATAGGTAATTAAATTCTGCTACTTTACAGGCATGTGGTTAGTACTGAGATTCTCTCTGGCAGTTATGTCTCCAGGAGCATCATTAGAAGAGTCAGAGTCAGTAGGTTTTCCCATTCCATCATGTGACTTCTTTGGCTCCTTAGTAAAATCTTTCACAAAGAGCATCTTACCCAGCTTAAGGGCTGCCTCCCTTCTCTGGACATTGCGTTACATCTATTGTCAGGAATCTTCTTTCTTGGTCCTCCTACAATGATGGCATAATTTTCTCAATGTTTTATTGCCAATAGTCAGTTCTATTAGTCTTCTCTATGAGAAGTGAATGAGATTGCCCAGGAGAGCAGACATCCAGAAATATATATATTAAAATCACCATTACAAAACTGACATAAATATTGGACCCAATTGTCTAACTCCAACCTTCAAGTTAGTATAATTTGTTGACATCTCTGTCTTTTTTCCTGGCTATCTTCTTGTCTAAAAGTAGTCTAAAGTAGTGCTCCCTACTTTCCCTGTTTCCTCTTTTGACTTTTCTGTCATGTAAATTATTAACCTAACAAACCAACCTTCTACGCCAGTCATTTACTAAACACTGGAAGGACCCCATGTAGGAAGCTTCATACTGGGTGCTGGTTCTTGCCATCAATGAGATAATTTTCTTGACCTTAGAGAAGGTTTACAGTCTCATGAAGGGGAAAATATGCAAATAAGCAAATGTAATAATAATAGTGTTATATAAAAGAGGGATATGCAGGACACCAGAGGTCTGACTCATAGGCTGGATCTCACTTCTGTAAGACAGTAGAAGTCAAAAGAAGGTTCATCTCCAACAAGTGGTGATTCACTGAGCCATAACTACACAAGTAGAACAGACTGGATTAGGTAAAAAGTGAGAGGCATACATTCCAGGTACGAGGAAAATCCACACACAAAGGCTCCATTTACACTATTTGCCTTTTTAGCTTACAGTTGGAGTAGTCCAATAAAAGGGCATTTCGTAAGTCTATGTCCTTATTTTATGTCTGCCCTTTCCTCCTGGTGCCAGCCTTCTTGACAAGGAGTAGAGTAGCATTTTCTGACACAACATCTAACATACATAGAAGGAACTTAAAGTGTTAAAGTATGTGGAATAATGAATGACATAAATTCTTTGATCCTTATGCAGTTTGAGAGCAGTTGTTTGCCCTGAAGATTAGTTGTGAGTCTTCTTCATATAGTGCTACCAGCTCCTGTGCCTTTGTTTCCTGCCTTTAGTTAGATAGGAGACTGAGTATGGCTGGGACTTTCACTGGAAGGGCAAAAGAGATGCCCAGATTCTAAAGAGGTGAATTGTGAGTTAAAGTCTGGCTTATAATCTTATTGTGTTTAATTTTAAAAAGTACGTACTTTGACCTGTGTCATGTACATGTAGGTGAAAAATAGGATAGTTCAAGCCACCACTTTGGCCTTGGCAATCTTCCTTGTTTTATTAAAAAATGTAGGATTAATAAATACTCCTAACATGTAGCGGGAAAGTACCAGATTTGGTATTTCATTCTTTCTGAGCTATGTACTCCTCATTTAAGGGTCTAGAACCTTAGAACCTATCAGCAACTCTGACATTTGCCTTTTTGTGATCCTCCCAGGCTGACGGCCTCCAAGGGATCCTGGACCATTCCCTAGGAGAGACCAGGAGACCAGCCCTCCCCTTCACCCCTTGGGTGTCTCCATAGTGTACCACACAAAGGTGTAACTGTGCATACACCTTCTGTTTTTAACAAAGGGCAGAATTCCAAGCATGTTGGCTTTATGTCCTATCCAAAATAGGTACAGGCTCCATGGCTACCACATTCCCTAAGCCCCTCCCTCACCACAGATCAACTGTCCCTCACCAGCCTGTTGCAACACCTCACCCTCAATATTTCCCAGAGGTAACTGCTCCCCCTAACTATGGGCCTGCCTCCTGGGAGACACACACACACACACACACACACACACACACACACCAGAAGCTGATTCTCAGGGATATTACAGAGACATGCCTTAAAGAAGAACCAGTTTCCTTTCTAGGTACCACAGATTTGCATGGCAATACTTCCTCCAGCAGTCTGGCCATATTATTATTATGCAAAAAGTATATATAATTCTTTTTCTCCATCCATCCCCACCCTCCTCCTCCCCATCCAATTTTAAATTGCATTCTCTAGGCCTTCTGGGAATCAGAGAAGGGGCTATTGCGGGGCCTTTACTCCTCCAAGGCTACTCTTTAACAATGAGATGCTTTGCTATTGCAGTTCCATTAAGGAATAGATTAACTCCTTATCTGAGAGTCAGCTTTACCCTCAATTTCCAGCTAGGCAGGAGAGGAGGCAATGGATTAATCTTCCCTTGCATAAGTATAGGTAATTGATGACCTGTGTGGCACAATAGTGAGGCCACATAGTTCGACAAAGGATTTATTTTTTTTTTTGAATCATGATTTATTTTCATTGTCTTACAAAAGAATAAAAATCAAAGTGGATCTTAGCATTATGTGCCACATTGAAAGACTCACCTCTCCTGCAGAAAAGAAAAAAATTATACAAACTCTCCAGAAAACTCAGCCAGCATGGTCATCATTGCTTTATAATATATACTAGGGCTAATAATGAAAAATAGTCACGTCTTTAAAGAAATATAAAGAAAATATCTTTAATATCACAGCCATGTGTCCTGGTGAGGCTAAAATTGGGTAAAGGCAAAGCTGAATGCCAAATGATAATTTCTGCTAAATAATTCAGTTCATGTGAACTCTGATATTTTACTTACTTTAATGAGTATAATGGGTGCAATTACAGGCTGCTTTTCCTCATGGTGCCAGACACAACGTGCTCTCGCCTAATTGTGGGCTCCATTTTTCTTTGGGTAACTCATTTCTGCAAAATTGTCCTGTAATCCTACTATTTGATGTTAGTATCCACTAAAAATGGATGTGGGAATGGGACCCTAAGTAAGTTTTGGGGATGATTATTGTGAAGAAGAGATTGCAGAACAATGACGAGAACTTTCCCTGAGCCATCCTGAGATAAAATTCCCTTACAGAAGAATGGAACAGGAAAAGGAAGTGGGCAGTGGGATCTCTCTGACACTGTTTCCTCTCCTTCTGCAACAGGGAAGTGATGCTGACACGGTGGATAAGAACAAGTGCTGCACCCTCTGTAACATGTCTTTCACCTCCGCGGTGGTGGCTGACTCACACTACCAAGGCAAAATCCACGCCAAAAGATTAAAACTATTGCTAGGAGAGAAAACACCATCAAAGACCACAGGTATGTGTGTGACAGTGATCCGGGGAAGACACTGAACACCAAACACTGCGCCAGTCACACAGCCCACGCACCTTCTTGAGAGGCAGCTGCCAGCAGCAGAGTGTAAATGGCAGGTGTCATTCAAAATCCAGAGGATTGATGTGGCACCAGCACACCTTGCTGTTTTAGACCTTTGAACACAATTTCGGGTGTTCATTGTATCAGTTCTTCAGATTAGCAATGAAGCAGCTTTCATCTACTGAAAAGCTGTTTACATTCTGCAAGATGCTGTCTATCACATCTATTATAAGTTACGTAAAATCTTGTGTCTATTATGTTCTCCCTAGATTCGGGATATAATCAGCATGGATAATAGATGGTGTACAGTGTATAATTGGTAGATCCTCTACCAAAACTGTGTAATGAAGATATCATCTTGTTCTGACTTTGAGAGGAAGGGAGCAGAGAGGAAAACCACTTTGGTTTGCAGACAACCAAATGTTTATGACATTTCTGTCATCTTTGCAGGGAATCTTGTGATTCAAGCACATTCATTTTCACCAGGTTACTTGATCTTCTATTTGCTTAACTAAAAAGTTTCTTCAGAGGCTTATCCAATCATGAAAGTAAAATATTTTGATAATTTAATAAAGATAGACTTTTTGGACAAGGTTTATACTGTGGTAAAGATGTTACTTAGATGGGGTACTAGTCCAAAGAGGTTGCGTGCATTTTTCATGATGTCTACTCTTTCAATGCAATTAAAATTTGGCGGTGCATTTTCTCTTGGTGTCTAATGAATCGTGCATAAATCGTGGGTGTAATTATTTTTTAAGTGGTATTTTGGAAATTGGAGAGAGTCTAAAACAATGCTTGGCTTTTATCTTCACCAGTGTTTTTCTTAAGAAAATGTCTTCTTTTACCTAGAGAAAAGCAAGGAACCTTTTCACTGCATTTTTCTACTTAGTCCAACTAAAGAACATGGTTTTTATAAAGGTGGCTGTGACGTTGGGGCATAGAATGGGGCTATAAAACACATGAATTCTGGAGACAACCGCAGCTTGGTTGAGAGCACACTATGTGGCTTGGCATTTGGTGAACAGCCACTTGGTTGAGACTCCTGATTCGCTCTCTGAAAGGTTGGATATTCACCTTGTAACTTACTCTTCATCAAATATCTCAAAATAGATGCCTCAAAGAAGTGGCCACTGGAAAAATTTTACCTGTATTCCATGAATGAATAACCAGCCCATTTGTTCTCCCTGGCTAAGCAGAGTACTGCTGGTAAATTTAATTCCAGAAGTAGTAATGAAATAGGAGAGGCTTTATCTTTGTTTATTAAATTGATTACCAAATAGCAGAGTTACCATTTCTGTGAAAAGAATTACCACCTGACAAAGATAATTCTTTGGGAATTTAAATACATCCACAAGATAGCCAAACACCAGATTGTTTTCCTAAATTCAAGTATCCTCAGAGTTGGTACGTAAAACTCAGGGGTAATTTATAAGTTGTCATCAATATATTCCAAGGGAAAAGCAAAAGCACATAAAGTGGACACTTTACTCCATGACTTATCCTTGATCAGTATCCACTGGTTTCAACACTGGGATGCTGGTTAGACAAGGAAATGGGATGGTGGAGTGAGCTGCACCAGTAGCTTGAGTTGGGGAAATCATACTCTAGTTGTAGTGTACCAGAACGCCCTTTTTCTCATTCAGTTCCCGTTTCCCTTCCCCGGCTGTTCTTAATCCATTTCCCTCTGAAGTGGCTTTGAGGAGAAAGGGTCTTAGAAAGGGGTCACCCCAGACAGAATTGGAGAATCTGGGAAGCTAAATTAGTCCCCAAGCTTGGGTTGGGGTCCATGCAGTGGCTGGCAGAGAGCACAGCAAGCAATCTACCTGCTGGTGTTATCAGGAGTCATTGGGTACAAGGGTGAGCAGAGAGAGGCACTGGGAGGAATGGAGACTTGAAAGGTGATGAGAAGACAGAAAATTCAGCAGTGGAGTGTGTGGGTGCAGAGAACATGCAGATGATCAAGCAGCAAAGTCTGGCCAGTGGGACAGAGCCTTGGAAGCAGTCCTGGGATTCTGGAGAAAGGGAAGGCTATTATGGGTAATAAAAAGACACCATCATTTAAGAGCAGGGTACTGCATTGGAAACTAAGTGAGGAAGAAAATTAGGAAGCTGGTTCCCAGATTTAGGGTATAGGTTTAGGGCTAGTCTCAATTTGCCTATTATAAGAATAGAGCAAAGACCAAGAGGGACCAGAAAAGAATACTCAAGCCATGGGGTCCCTCCAATGCCTTGACCAAGTTGGCACCACTGTCTTTCCTTGCTGTCTGCAGTAGGTCCAGCTGCAACTCCTCCAGGCCGTCCCCTTCCAGGCTGAGGCTGCACTGACACATGCAGGAACTGCTTGGCCTAATCAATCAGCTGAGCTAGAAAGTGCATCTGTACAAAAACAAAAGGAAAAAAGAGAATATATGAAACCCACAGAACTGAATGAAGATGCCAGAGAGAAGCAGCTCCTGGGTCAGGGAAGCCACGTCAGCTGCCCTACTCCAACAAGGATGCCACCTCACCTGGCCTCCATGAGTAATAATAGGCTCTTTAGCAATTTCTGTGTGGGAATGACAGGAGCTCCTAGCTGCTCCACCTGGTGAGGTGAGTAAGTGGGGCCTCTGAGCCATGACCTTTTTCTGCCTCCAGCTGCACTTTAATGCTCCACCAGCTGAGTATCCTAAAGCCCTGGCTCTTGTTCTAGTTGCCTTCTCCAGATAGGTGCATGCTGATTAGAACTTTGGAAATTCTTGGCAGAGCCACTGGAACCCAAACCAGTTCTTGTTCTTCTGGTCAGCATATTTCGAAAATCTGTCCTGGTTCATGTTTCTCTGGGTCTTTTTCTGAAGGATAGGAGGGACTAACTCACCATGTGCTCACAGGGCCAGCAGACCTCAGTATGGCAATCCTGCCCCAGTGAGTGACGAGGTTGAGGCTGTAGTCACTTCTGGGAGCAGAAACCAAAGAAGCCACACTGTGAGGAGGACCTAGAGGAGACTCAGAGGACAGAGCCCAGAACAGGATGTGTTGGTCAGATTTATATCACTACAATTGATACTTGAGATAATCAACTTATATAAAAAGGTTTAGTTTGCCTCACAGTTTTGAAGCTTCCAGTCCATGATTGAGTGTACCCATCGATTTAGTCCTTCTGTAAAAGGGCAAGACATCGGCGTGGGTGTGCACAGTGGAGTGAAAATGTTCCTCTTATGGTCAGGAAGTTAAAGAGAGGAAGAGAAAGGAGCTGAAGTCCCACTTCGCTCTTTGAGGGCACATCCTCAGTGAGCTGAAGACCTCCCTCTAGGCCTTGCCTCTCAAAAGCTACACCACTTCCCAGTAGCATCACAGGCTGGCAACCCAACTGGTAGCACATGGACCTTTAGATGACACCTAAAACCCAAATTGTAGCAATGGAATACAGGAAAAATGTCTCATTATAACTAAAGGAAGGAGGGTTGTTCAGCACAGAAATCACTTGGGGGGCAAACCTTTGAAAAATAGTCATAGGAAAAAGATAGTTGTGGAGTGAGGGTGTGTGTGTGTGTGTGTGTGCACACGCATGTGTGTGTTTGTGCATGTACACATGTATGTATCCTTGGATACAACCATTATAACCAGTGAGTGGGTAAAAGTCCGGGAGACATGAGCTAAAGCTAAGGTGTTTATTGACATTCAGAGGAGCTTCCGGTTGGAATGTGTGTGTGTAGGAGCTGTTCACAGAGGCTGGCTGGTGGCTTAGCCAGGCATTTCCAGCTGGGATTCCAGCATCACTCAGTGCTTAGCCTAGGTGGCATTTAAAGTCCCTCCAATGCTGAGATACTCAGCCAGCTGCCACTTACAGACTGAACTCCCTGACACAGCTTGGCAGGTATTGGAGCCAGGAGAGAGGTCGTAAGCCCAACTCTGCCCTCCCTGTTGTATACTCTTTGGCAGCTCCATTGTGCTATCCAGTTTGTTTTCTCCTCTGTCATCTCCTTTTAATGCTATGCAGTGTCTCTTACTGCCTTTCAGATCATGGATATGAGGGAGGGACTGGCCCGACTTTCCCTTGTTAGAGCCTCTGATTTTCTGTTACTGTTTGGGTGCCTACCTGCTACCTTGGCTAGTAAAGAAAGGGACATTTCTCAGGAAATAGAACTTTCTAGGATGAGTTCTGTGAGATGAGGTAGGGCCTGGCCCTGGAGCTGCCCAGGAGGGGATGCAGTACCTGTGGGCATGGGGAGGAGGGACTGGGAGCCTGTGAGTAGGGCAGAGCCACAGAACCAAGAAGGCAGAGGGCTCTGGGCAGGAAGGAAACTTCACAGGAGGAGAGCAATACAGCCAGAAAGCAGGCCATAGAACTCTGAACTAGCAAGTAGAGGCAACAGGAAATCATTTTCCTGATGGGAAGTCAGGATAAAATTAAGGACCAGGATGCCAGGATGAGGGTCCAGAAGTACAGAAGAAGCCCTGTTAGAGTAGAACTGCAAAGTGGTGAAAAGGCTAGAAGCTCAATGTCAAACCTCAAGATCAGACTGGAGTGACTCTTGCCCTACTTGCCTTAGATTAGCAAGAAGCCTGTCAAGGGGAGCTGTGTCTATGGGTACAGTGGATACTTCCAACAGGTGAATAGGAGGGGGCCTGAGACATCCGGGAGGCCATGTGTTGTATGATGACTTCCTCCTCACTCCTATATATAAGAGGCCTGTGCATTACACTAACCTTTACTTTTGTACCACTTCATTCCCAAGTGGCTGCTTGGGTGGCCCATAGAATACCTGTTATATAGCTGCATGTTGGCCACTGTTAGAGATCCAAGAGCAAGATAATAGACTAGAAGCCAAATTAATGGTTCAGCAAGTTGTCCATGTCTTAATATCCTGAACTTGTGGATATATGTTACACCTCAGGAGAAGCAAGGCTTCCAGTGAAATTAAGATGGCTAGTTTGCCAATTTTGCAATGGGGAGATATCCTTGATTATCCAGGTAGGTTCCATCTAGTTACAGAGGTCTTTTAAAGTGAAAGAGGAAGGCAGAAGAACCAGCATCAGAGTGATGCAGTGAAAGGACTCAGCCAACTCTTGATGGTTTTGAAGTTGGGAAGGGACCATGAGCCAAGTAATGTGAGCAGCCTCTAGAAGTCAAACAGGTAAGGGTTGTCTTCTAGTGTTTCCAAGGGAACACAGCTCCTTTTGGTCAGTGAGGTGCAAGTCTGACTCACAGAATGGGAAAGTGACACAATGTGTTACTGGAAGCCACTAACTTTGTTGGCATTTACAGTAGCAGTACAAAACTGATTCACTAGACAAGGAAAACAGTGGGCCAGGCAGGGTACTTGCCTTAAGTACATTTCACACACTTTACCTTGGGAAACTTTCAATGGGTTAAAAATGTCAGGGGCCACCAACAGAACCGTACTCAGGAACTTGCCAGTGAGACAGGACATGTTTGTATTCAAGCCTTAGTCCTTGAATATAGCTTATCACTGCAGCAGGTGATGCCTCTGGTCACTGCTTCTTATGATAACATATATAGGCACTAGTCTTCCTAGCTTGCAGAAACTTGCACAATTTTAATCTTCTCCATCTCCAAACTTTTTTCTCAACAGTCATTTGTTCTCAAGTGGCCAGGACACCTCCTAAACCCTACCCTGCTGTGCCTTCCCTGCAGGTGCTTGATATCTAGAACAGCTTTCCTACTGCCTGTGGTGGACCTAAATACCTTCGATCTGCCAAGGTACTGTGCAGGTCTCAGCTAGTCTCTTTTGCCCCAACAGATACTGGAAATCTTAGGGAACACAGCAAGGACTTTGAATCAGATATAGCATACCTGGGTCTCACTCAGTTAAGGACTTAGCTTCCCTGAACCTCTGTTTCCCAATCTGTACAATGAGGATGATATTATTTATATCAAATTGTTTTCATAGTGATTATGTGTGCTAAGTAACACATGCAAAGTGCGTAGCACAGTGTCCGTTCCACTGTCAGACCTCCATACATGTAGTCCTGTCCACTTGGGAGATGGAGCTATTTACATTTGCTGTGTTCTGAATTTTGTGATGTGTGATTCTGCACTTACTGTTGTCCAAGTCACTCCCCTGGCTTAGTTTGCTTTACCAGTCCATAAACCCTCTTCACATAGGACCCACACTCCATAATCATGATGCCACGTTCTCATACACAAGCTTGACTGCCATGTTCTTCTTCATGACAGACTGGCAGAAAACTTTAACTTGGTATTAGTCCTTACTCGGTGACAAGTGCGAGTGTAAATGTGTAGGCCAGGGTGCAGGGTCACAGTAACCTGGGGACAAAGTCAATCAAAGATTTTTTTAATCACATGAAAATTTTCCACAGGAGTCATTGCTCTAGGGCAAATAGCAGAGATGGGAAGCAGGTGCTGAGCTAGTAGGAGTAGTCAGGAAGGCAGAGATGATCAGGGGTTAAATTGGAGGGGGGAGAAATGGAGACCAAGCCCCCAAGAACCTGGACATGAGGCTTTCCTTCATCCAGAGGCCTTGGTAATGTGTAAGGAGGAAGCCACTGGCCTGGCCCGGATTTCCAGGGTGTGGCCCACCTGATGTCAGAAATCACAGCCAGTGCAGAGGCATTGAGGTTGGAGGCGGAGATGAGCTGTGAGCCTGGGAGAACAGCCAAAGTAGGCTCAGGGTGAGCCACATGCATGGCACTTTGTAGTCATTCCCACACAGGCAGAGCAGTGAAAAGCCCGGGCCCATCCCAAACTCCTGGCCCCAGCGGATGGTGAAAACGGCCAAGCACTGTCTGCACATTTGAGCTCTCATCCAGGAAACAGGCGTTCTCTTGGCTGCTTAGTGCAATACTTTGAGGAGTGTTTGTGATTTTGTTTTAACTTTGCCATTTAACATCAGTCCCAACTGGAGTGCTGAAAGGTTATCTCATATTTCTGAGTGCAAGAAGGTGTGCCCTATGGAGAAAACCCATGTGATAGCCAGGCTTCTTTTCTGGCCTGAGATGCAGTACTGTGGGCAGTGAGTTCATTGTTAATAAAATCAGTCACACATGCTAACTGAGGTATCTTTAACAAGAAGCACATATAAAAACAGCAGTATTTATAGATCAGATGGTCAAAACGCTGTGACCACCAGCTCATAGGCACCTCCCCCTGTGTCTCCTCTAATAGCAATAGTTTAGTATTCACTTAACCCACATTCCCGGCAGCTTTGGAGAACAAACCACCATGAATAATGAGAATTGAGCATGTATACACAGCAAAATTTCCTTTATATCCATTATATTTATAAAAGTTAACTTTCAAAAATTTTGTTCCTAATACAGCTTGATTCCTTTTTTTAAAAATTGTCTTCCCTCCTGCCTTTCTCCCTCCTCTAAATCCTCTTTCCCCATTTTTTGTTTTTGTTGATATTATTAATTTAATCTCATGTTGATGACTCCCCAAGATGATTGCAAACTGCATGTATTGCAGACATAAACTAATAAAAAATAACACAAAAAATCCTGCTCCTCACTCTTCATTATGAAATGAAAGTACATTTTAAAAATCCTGAATGTGATAAAATTATATATAGTTGAGTGGGCTGAATCTAGCTTAATAATAAAATCAATTACCCAAACTGATAATTTTAAAGATATTATATCAGACACATTGCCCTCACTGTTTCATTTAATTTTCATAAAAAGCACAAAGTAGGTATTATTATATCCATTTTATTGATAAGGAAATGAGACCTCATGGGGTAAGTTACTTGCCTATAGTACATAGTAAGATACATAATTGGAAGACCAAGCTGGGACTTATGATTGCAGATTCTAGGATTTTTCTTTGATGTTTAGTGATAAATAGTGCTTCAGGAAAAGATTTATGGATTTTTGTTCACTTACTGAACATAACAGTTAAAACTCCAAGGCTCTCAACTAAGATGATTGGTAGCAACAAAGTAACAAAGGCAGATATTTGTAATCTTTAAGTCCAGTATTTCTCATTTGTAGGGACAGTGAACAATGTTAGAACAGTTCAGATAGCAGCAATCTCATCCATTGTGCTTATATTGTGCTTCAGTCTATTCCTCCTCTGAAATCTTATTGGTTCTCTTCTTTCCTTCTTTATTTTCTGTTGAAATGGAGACAGAGCTTTAGAACTGTTTCATAAATTTCCATGCCAGACACAGAATTGCTTATTTGAGCTCTCTGTTGAATGAATAAAGGTCAAAATTCTAGATCTGTTTAAAAGTTACATAAATTCAAATTTTGAATAATGTATGCACTGCAGGTTTAATCAGCACCTCGTATTTATATATAAGATTTTATATGCCATAGCAGTTCAATCATCTAAATAAGGTTATTTGGTTTGCCTGGCATAATCTGTCTAGATACTTGTTTTAATAGATGCAAACAATAGTTTGTCAAACAGGCAGATCTTCATAGTAGTGCATTTTCTTTTAAATTAGGAAAGCTGGAAAGTTTGGAAACAGACTAGGAAATTAGGAAAGCTGGCAAGTTTGGAGACAGACTAAATTGCTAGATCAATGCATTTTTTTCCTGATTATATCTTTGGCCTTTCTATGTTTACAAATGCAAAAAAAGTGGCTTCCTAGAGTTTCAGAGCTGGGAGCAACTTACTGGTTATTATTTCATCCATCTCATTTTTCCACTGATGCTCGAAGGGGTGACATCATGTGCCCAAGATGACTCAGGTGGTTAATGGCAAGACATTCCTCTTCCCTTGCAGTATCTTTCCGAAGTGTGACTTGCATGGAAGAAACCATGTTGAGCAGTTCACTGACTACAGTGAATGGGCCTTACTGAATTAACAATATCAGGTAGCTGGGTTCTTTTGGCCATGATTTTTGTATAGGAGTCATGGGGAGCTTGGGACAATGATTAAATCAAGACTGCTATGTTCTTGTTTGATATTTAATAACTAATGAAACAAGAGATCAGTGATTAGATGGAATTAAGGACCTTAATAGTAAAACTACTGTTTCTGATATAATATCTTTACAAGTTTGGGTAACTGATTTTAATATTAAAGATGTTTACAAATCCAAGTACTATAAATTCACTTTTCTCTTTTGGGTGATCAAATAGCCAAATAAAACAATAGATGGTTTCAGCAGTTTTTATGATGTGGTTATACCTGTTTTCCAGAAAATGTTCTGGAACCACACTTTTTATGAAGGAGTATAGCAGAACAATAAAATAATCAACTTTCTGTGCTTAATCTAAAACTGTCAATAGGAGACATAGCCAGGATTTAGAATTCATACAAATAATGCATTACTATTCAGAAGAAGCTGAGAGTGAAAGGTTTTCTGGCAATAACTCTTAAACCATCTAGTGGAGATCAGAAACCTGAAAGTGTCTTGCCTGTAAAATTGAGAAGATACTCAGAAAGTAAGCATTACACCTGAAATAATTGGTAGTAAATGTCCCAAACTGTATTCTCATCCTTTGAAATATCTATGAATTTTAAACATCAGCCTCAAAATTTTCTCACTTAAAACTAAGTTTGGTTTAATAATGAGATACAATAGATATGGTTTACTACATGGTACTTGAGCACAATTAATATATTTCTTTATATTTTAAAAATCAATTTAAAAAATCAATTTAGGACCACACCCAATCATTCATTCAAGGGGTTCCTTCTTTCTTTTTAGGGTTGCACAATAGCGTGGGGGTATGTGGGTATTCTAAGGAAGTCTCTCCCTGGGCCCTGGGCACCTAAGACATGTGTTATTCAGTATGCTGTTGGTCCTAGGCCTCCATAGGCTGATGGGCAAGACCTGAGCTTCCTCAGAAGTGCGTCTCACCTGACTTATGGTCCTTGAAGGCCATTGACTTCCTCTAATGGTGTCATCCCCTCTATGCAAGTCAGGCTATGAAGGAGGAGATGGGGCTTTATAAGGATGTTTCTGGGGAAAGCCCAGTAGGATAGTAGTTAGCATGGGCCAAGGCACACCTTCCTATCAATCATGGATTAGGGACCACCTACATATCAATTTTTAAGAGTCCTGGTCCTGCCCAGGGACCCACCTCTAACTCCCAAACAATAGCCACAGTCTTAGAAGCAGCCCATAAATCAGCTCTTAGGGAAATCTCCAACTCAGGCATAGGCACAGAAACACCTCAACATGTCTAAAAGTAACCTCTGGCCACAGACAAACTCATTATCTATTCATCCATATGGGTTGCATCTCATGGATACAATCATAACACAGTGAATTATGGGAAGGGACAAGCACAGTGGACACAGAGGATGTGACCCAGCAGGAGCTGTCAAACATAACCAGGACAGCTCTGTGCAAGGCACTTGGAATCTTGACCAGAAATAATGAAAGACACCTCCACCTAAACCCTCATGGCTCATGCCAGCTCCCTTTCTGGTGCCAGCCTGCTCCTCTTTGAGCATGTTTTCACCTCAGTAACTTTGCTTGCTTGTTCTTTTGTATCTGTGTGATTCATCCAATTCTTTGTTCATGACACACAGGAACCTAGACCCTTGGGCCAGCACCATGATAACCAGCACCACAGTAATAACCTCAGTCAGGATAACTTGCTGATCTATTTTCTCAGATCCTTCAAGGGCTGGATCTTCTGATAAGCCTTATAAGACCTTTTGTACCTGTGTGGGTCCTCCTAATCCTCCTTTGTATTACTCATCCAGGCAAACTGATCTTGACGTCTCCTGGATTCAGGCTGTACTCTTTGAATGCCTGTTTGTCTTCCAACAATACCAGTGACTCCCTCTCATGAAAATTCCTCATCTACCCTGGATGTGGGTGGACAAAAATGGAAAAAAAAAATCCTTATCCTTAGAATAAAATATGAGACTTGGGCCTTACATAGGCAGGGTCTCTGCCCATGACCATCAAGAAGTAGCTGCCAAAGATGGATCTTTGTCCCTCAATTTCCCTGAAAGATTTCAGGGACCAGGTCTCTCAGGGAGGTATAAGACAGGGCAACTGGGTGAGGAACACTCTCAGGGAGAATGGACACTCCCAATACAGTCGTGCAATCATCATGGTGCACAGAATCTGTCAGAAAAGTGCTATTTTGGACCAAACAGAAACTTCTTTTCAATCATTCATTTGACTCTGGTGCAGTACATAGGACCAGTCAGAAGATGCTCTTTTCAGTCCTTCATTTGCATGTGGGCACAACCAACCCAAAGATGTCATATCTAATCCTTCATTTACATGTACTAGGAAGCCAAACGAGTTTTGGATAGGACAGTGTATGCAAGGTGTGAGGTCATGTGAGTGTTTGATAGGATGACTTTCCCAATGCCTTATTTGCATGAAAGAGAGATAATCTGGGAATCTTGGATACAAAAGACCTTTTTTCCTTATCCTTGGGGGCTTCTGTGAGCCTTTTCACCAGCTGGCTTTCACTCCGCAGAGTATACTTCTTTCCTTCTTTCAGCAAATGTACACTTCTGCTGCCTTTTCTGTGTGTCTTGTCCAGTTCTCTGTTTGGAACACCAAGATCCTGAACAGAAGCCCACTGACTTTCCCTCTGTCCAGTGGCACCGTCACCTTAGACACATTATTTTTAAATTGCCCTGCTCTCTAACCATACATCTAACCCTTTTCTCCCCTATCCCTAAGAAATCATCCACTTTCCTGACTTCAGTATTCCCGTATTTGAAATTGAGACCTCTTTCCCTGCACGTGATGGGGATGAATGCATCCCTTCATCTGTCCTGGGGGCAGGGAAGACCACACCTCCAGGATCAGGGATCATTTCGGAAGTGATGGAAAAACAACTTGCATTTTTATGAAGTGAGTCTCTAAGAAATGAGACAATCTCTCAACAAGTTACTCTGCTATGCAAATTGCCATGTGAAGTACCAGTTTACTTAGGAAAACAAAAAGATGAAACTTCATATTATTATTATTATTATTCTGGAGTCAGCCTTCAAAGAAGCTATTTCTCTGATGTAGGATTTCCTACTAAGAGATTTTAAGTCTTTTGTCGAGCACACTGGAGTTGATGGCTTTCACTTTGAATTTACCCAAGGTTTTCAAGAATATTTTGGCTACCTTGAGGTAGTATGAATTATGAGGGAAGATGTGATCCCTTTTGAAAGCAGCAATTGTTATTGTTAGTGGTAGGAGTTACAGACAGGATCTGTGAATTCTGACCTCAGTCTTCAAAACAGGAAAGCCAGAGGTTGTCAGGCTTAGGGAGTCTCAGGCACTTGAAGGAATGATTGCTACCTTGTTGCCACCAGATGGGTTCACTTGACTGAGAATCTGAAGACTGGGGTAAACCACCTCCTCATTCATTCTCCCTCTGATTAGATCTTGATTAGTATAAACTGCTAATCATAAGCATCTTCATTTAGCTTTTCCAGTCAGTAGAGCAGATGAAATGAAATCTGAACACATGGATTCATCACTCCAGTTAGTAACATCGAAATGTCAAGGTCCTGATGGGTGAGGCTGACAGTACCTACCAGTAATGCTGTGTGAAGGAACATTGCACTCCATCCTTCTTAACACAAGCAGGATGGAGTGTCAAAGAGAAACATGTCCAAACATTTGATAGATCTTGATGTTCAGTATTCAAGAATTTTGCTTTTAGTCAGGCTTGGTGGCACACATGTAATACCAGTAATCTGGGAGGCTGAGGCAGGAGGATTGCCAAATTCAAGCCCAACCTGGCCAATTTAGTAATTTAGTGAAACACTATATCACAATCAAAATAAAAAAATGGCTGAGAATGTACCTCAGTGAGTAGGTTCAGTACCCAGTACCACTAAAAACTTTTTTTTTGCTTTCAAAAAACATTATGTTACATCCAGAGAATACAATAGGGAATGAGTTCATGAGAAATTCAGAAAATTAGAGAATCTTGAAATGGTCATAAAGGGTATGTGTGGGAACTTTCTGTGGTGATAATGGAAATTAAAACAGACAGTGGCATCAAAGAACAGGAAAAGTTTCAATGAGGTGGAGGGAGAACAGGGAGTGGCAGTGCTTGAGCCTAAGGAGCTGAAGGGAGTGAGGCTTGAGTAGATCAGACTGAGAAGGTCACTGAAGAACAGGACTGGCTTTCATGGCACCACGGGGATGAGCTAGGTGCTGTAACTTTCTACTGGGTCTTACGCTTCTCCCTCATGTTTTTGAGCTCTCTCTAGTGTAAGATGTGGAGCAGCAGGTCTTCTCATTCATGTAGACGTCATGGCATCCCCGCTGTCACAGCTCACGAGGTCCTGGTGATGATAAAGGGGGAGGATGGGGCGGGAAGGGGCAGGGCAGGGTGGGGGGCTGTTCCATGCATTGTCAGGAGGGGGAAGGCTAGGGGAAAGGACATATCTTCACCTACAGTGGGTAACAGGTCATGAATGAAGGCCCCCAAAGCCTTCTGCCCCCTGTCCGGTGACGTACCTGTCTTACTTCTCTGCCATCCAGTCTTTCTCATTTCCAGTAAGATTCTGTTTCACTCTAGGCCCCTTTCTCTGTACAGTTTTAGTGCCTTCCACTCTTCCATTGGGTACTAATGAATCCTCCAAGCCTCTCAGCCATTTAGCACTTAGCATGCTTTGACCTCAGGGGTCATTAAGCCCCTTCTCTTCTAAGGGCTGACTGTCCAGGCTCACCCTTATTCCCCTTTCTAGGCAGCTTTTGACAGCAAGCCAACTTCTGTCACCTTCTGTGTGTCTAGAATGTTATTAAGTTGTACTTCACTGCCCAAGCAATTCTTTATCTTTCAAGCTTTACTCACACACCTTTCTTCCTAAAGCCATCCCCCTGGCTCTTGTATACACTTACTGTTATTCTAGAAGATATCCTGTTTTATATGGCACTAAGAGCATCTTGGATTGCTACAGTGACAGCACACTTATTATGAGTTACATGTTCACTTCCTGACCAGTACCTGAGCTTTTCTGGCTCACTCTTACCTGAGGATCCCTCGCTTCATGCTTACCACATCCCTTCCCTCTAGCCTGTGTTTCAGAATGGTGGCAGTGTGGGACCATGCAAGAACATAAAGGAGTTGGGAGATTTGAGCTCCATTGTAAGTATATACTGTGGCCAGGACGTCTACAGACTTTCACCAAATAGCCACCTTTAATTCATCATAGTAAGGATATGAGGTTGAACCACTGGCCCTATTCTATTTTAAGAAACATTCTCATTATAGCTAAAGTAACCTTATCTAGAGTTGTGATTTGAATCTAGTTTGATTGTATTGCAAAATCCATGTTATTTTCTGTGTACCTGTAGGCCTCATAATTTTTTAAAGAAAACATAGATTTCACAATCACACATCTTAGTAAAGTAGTTTAGTGAAATTAGATCAAAATATGTCCATTCTGGGTTTGATCCATGAGAAGAGAGGTGGTGCTACAAGCCTGATGCAGAGCGCAGTGTGTGTGAAGCATTGTGAGTGAAGCATCGCAACACAGAGGCTTGGTGAGAGGTGGTGAAAGTGAGCCCCTCTGTGACGCTGGCCCTCCAGTGTAAGAATTCCCAGCCTTGTTGGTGTGACACAAGAAGCACTAGCGAAACTTTGCATCCTACCATTGCTTGCCCTACCCCCACCAAGTGATTCTGAGTTAATTAGCCTAAGATGGGGCTGAGTCCACAGTAATTAAACCTCTCTGAAGTAATTCTAAGCCTCAGCCATGGTTAGAAACCATTAAATCCTAATCCACACCTTTCCAAATTTAATCTGCATAGGAACCGCTGTGGTTCTTGTAAAATACAACTTCTCATCCAGTTGGGGGGACCCGTGACCGGCAAGCTCAGTAACAGGCAGGTTATGTGGAAGTTCTTGGCTCGAGGTAGTTCTTGGGGTAGCAGGCTTTAAACAGTTATACCCTGGCTGTAATGGCATACTTGTTTTGAAAATTCTTCAAAAGAAATCATTCATATTCTCTCATGTGCTCTCTTTTGGCTGTGTCTGCATGGCAACAGCGAAGTGTATAGAAGTGTATCATTTTTAGGCAGTCCGTAGTCAAAGTAATGATTATGGGTGATGCACCTGAATAATTCTGTTCCCCCAGGGACTAAACTAACCTAGTGGTTTTTTCACATTTATCTGCTGAGTCTTATCTAGCATAAAACCTTTCTTACTTGCAATTATTCTCTGCTCACCAACTTTCTTGCTCAATTTGAGAAGCAGTGATATAAGGCCCTGGGCTTCACATTCGTAGGGACTAGGAGCTTTCTTGCTTTAGCATTGAAAGCTCTGGATTCTCTTGCCCCAGGTGATAGGTTGGACCTCCCAGGATAGAGGAGTGCAGCTCCATCTGACCAAAAGGATTTTCAGAGCTGCCTCAAGGTTTCATAGAGCTGACTCAGAATAGCATCCAAACTTCATGTTTATCCAGTATCCAATTGACAGGATAACGTAGTTTATCTTTTAGACAGAGTGCAAGTAGATACTGTACATGCAAAATGTATGTAGAGCAAATATCTATAGTTTTAAATATAAAATAGAGAGGATTTTTATAACTTTGCAAATCATGGTTATTAAGACCAATATCGCTTATAGTATCATTAGGAAATTCAATGTGACCACAAATAAGGAACCTCAGAGGCACTTTTTGGGGCGGGGATGTCGGTGAGGTGAAGAAGAGCAAGTGGAGATGGGCACCTTCTGGTCAGAGCTCAGGGCCTGCACTAACTTCCCTCAAGGAGCTCCAATGCTTCAGCTTTTTTCCAGCCCAAACTAAAAAGCTGCCCCTTCTCTTTCTTTCTCCAAACTTAGCTCCTACTTTTCTCTGTTGTACTGCTGGCACTGATCACTTTTCTCATCTTTGAGTCCTCTATAAATATTCATGAGCTATAAGAAATGATCCAGGAAGCTGGCTCTCTACTTGAATAGCTGCTGCTGTTGGATAAGTAAATCATTCCCCCAATCTTGAGCACAGGGTATAGATTAGGTGAAGTGGTAATGCTGGCAGAATGAAAAGAACCAAAGCTAGAATCAGTGCCAGGTGCCAGCTTGCCTGTCCTCCTGTTCCTACCATAGTACCTGTGACCCAGGGGATACCTCATCATGTAACCTAAGGATGGCACTTTCTGGGAGCAGGTATTGAGGGTGGTAGTGAGTCAAGCAGTGCCTGTCAGGAAGACCCACTGCCCATCTGGGACTTTGCCTTTTACCTAAGTTAAATATGGAATCTAAGGTTTAAGAAGACAATCTATCTACATTTCTTGTGGTGCCCAACTGGGAAGTTGTAATTTTTTGCCAAAGCAATAATGCAAAATTTATACAGGAGTTCCTACTCACACATTATTTCACTTCTTGGGGGAGAGGAGGTAACATGGTCAGCTATGGTATGAAAATAAATGGAAATTCCAGTAATAAACAATTCATAAGTTTTAAATTATACATTCTTCTGAGTGATGAAATTTTACACTGCCTGTCTCTGTCCACTCAAGATGTAAATCATCCCTTGGCCTACCTGTATATGCTACCTACCTGTTAGTCAGTTGGTTATCAGATTGACTGTCGCTGTATCACAGTGCTTGTATAAGAGTAACAGTGTTCACAATTCTGATATGCCAAAGAAAAGCCATAAAGTGATTCCTCCACGTGAGAAAGTCAAAGTTCTCAACTTAGTAAAAAATAAAAAACTGTATGCTGAGGTGGCTAAAATGTATGGTAAGAGTGAATAGGAAGAAACATACTATATGTAATGTTCAATACCATCTGAAGTTTAAAAGATTCACATTGGGCCTTGAAAGGTATCTCCCATAGATAAGAGGTGACTGCCAGGAAGATGGTGCCCTGACTCTTGGGGTCTCTGAAATTGTACAGCAATCAAGTATCTCTGCATTCTTTTCATTGTGTCTGCAGATTCAAACAATTTAATGAATGTATCCAAATAACTCAGTAGCCATCTGAAAAAAATAATTCATATCAACTTAAAGAAAATAATATTTTCATTTTATTTTTATGTAGCCACATTAACTAATGAAATCTTTTCTAACCCTGAAATTAGACTGGACATTGACACATTGATTTCCTGGTCCTCGGTGATTGGTTAGATGGATTGACAAAGTATCCAAAGATCCAGGTTCATGAAGCTGTGAACTAACTACCTTGAGCTATGTTCCTATGGCATCCAGCAGATGCTGCTTATCCTCAGAATTCTAAAACACACTGTGGATTTCTTTGGGTTCACTGCATTGTCCTAGGCTACCTCTGCCCAAAGTTTGGGAACTGTGGCCAAACTGAAAGATTTTGGTGCTGAATGCAGAGGGAGAAACCTCGTAACTGAACACGATTTGAAAATTGAGTATTGTGAGTACATTGTGTTGTGTCTAGATTGTGAAGTCTTAAAGACCACTAGGAAGCCGTTTTTGATGTAAGTATATGAGGATCGTTTATTTAAGTTTGAGTAGGGACTTTTAACTGTCATTGACGTAGTGGGTCAAGATTGAGAGTTTTGACTCTAAAACACCAGGGGTTTTTATAGAGGTTATAGTAAGGCGTGGGGTTTTTGAAAAGGTGTGGGGTTTTAAATCACACATAAATCGCACGATTGGCTAGCATTTAGCAAGTTTTGAAAGTTTAAACCTGATTGGCTGTGTCTTGTGTGTTGAACTGTAAACGGCTGTTTAAGTCATCGAAAAGAACATCTGGGATATTGGGGTATTGGGGTAACTATTGATTAGTTGTCGTAGGCCATGAGAAGAGCATCTGGGACATTGAGGCAGCTACTGATTAGCTGTTGTTAGGCTAGTTGTTAGGGGACTGTTGAACATTATCACAGGCAGGTGGCCAAAGTACATCTTGTGGTTTTTTTTGGAACTAGAATTTATGTCTAGGCCACCTTATTCTAAGATGGGGCCAAATTTTAAAATGGAGTTACTCAGGTCTCATAATTGTATCTACAGAGAAGCAGCTGTTTGTAAGATCAGTCTGGACAAAGAGGATGTGATCACTGATTTCTGTATTAATCATTACATCAAACAGGAAGAATATCCTAAGCTAAAGCCATCATTTCTTCTCTTACATAGATCACATACCTACTATGTGCCAGCCCCACTTCTGGATAACAGAGATAGATCTGTGAACAAATTAGGGAACGATCCTTGTCCTGGTAGAATTTACCTTCTAGCCTGTTCTTTTCCATGCATCGAAGAATGCAGTCTCCTAACTTTTAGATTCTTTTGTCTAGCAACACAAGAAAATTATAAAAGGACTTTTATCTCTCTAAAGTTCTATGCAATGGCTTGTCTTCAAAGATTGGAATTCTGCAAAAAACAAGCATAATACTTAAGATATTTAGAGGCTAATCAGTGACTGAAACTACAGGGAATTATTGTATGTTAATGAAAATCAATCGTCTATGAATATTGTCTTAATGAAGACTGATGATCTCTAAATGCAGGATGGGTGAGCCAGCAGTCTCATTAATAAGTTGATTAGATGAGGAATGTTGATACATAATTGAGTTGGAATGACGGTTCAGTTAAGTCATCCTCATCTTTGTTTATTCTCAGGAAATTCAAAATGGTATTGGATATGTTATAATGTTCTTTCACTTTCTTCATGGTATTAGGAGAAACAGCATGTGGATTTTTTCTATCTCCTTGTCTTGGGTAGCAGAATTCACTTTCAAACCTATGGTATGAGAAGGGAAAAAAGTATTCTATTTAATCTAAACAGTCATTTTTGAACCTTTAAAAACTTGGAAAACTGCTTTTCTCTGGATCTTTAGGAAAAGTAGGGGAATTGATGTCAGCATGGTATTCTCGCTGAGCCAGCTTTCTCCATCCCATTCCCTGGAAAATCAACAATAAATTAATAAATAAATCATTGCAAATAAAATCTTCTGAGATTTAATTTAAGACCTCATTGTGGAACCACAAGTCCTCTAAGCAGGATTTCCCAGACTTTGCACTAAAACAAGTTAGCATGAAATGTGGCCTCTGTAGAAATTGAAGAAATAAAAATGTTTTGCCTCTGCATCAAGTATTATATATCCATGAGTATAAAAAATTATTTATACTCCACAACAGAAACAACCATTGCTGAGATTTTTATTTATAGCCTTTGTAGGGAACAGGGGAAGGGGACAGGGGATGTTTCCAGAACCTCTGCAGTAAGTCCTAGTCTCCTGTGAGCCATGGCAGCACATGGCGAATTACAGGAAAGGTAGAAAAATGAGACTGAGGAAAAGCTGAGCCTTAGGTCTGATCAGTGCTGCTCTGGGCAGCAAAAACAAAAGCCACCTAACTTGCAGCACCTTTTATTCAGTACAAGAGGAAACAAATGTAACAAGTGAAATGCAGAGTTCAGTACTTCACATTGGGATAAACAAGGTGTAACAAAAGACTAGGGGGCAGTGGAAATCTAAGAACAATGAGCAACTATGCAGATGAAGATTTGATTCCTCCCTGGAGGAATCTCTGCAGGCGTGGTTCTGTCCTGGAGCATTACAGCAACGGGGGATCACTGAGGTCTCAGTTGTGACCCAAGGCCAAAATGCCAATATGTCTGGAATGTCATAGCTGGCCTGTAGGCAGGAGAACTAGGCCCACTCAAATGATTTTTCCCTAGAATTATGTAGCATTGCTCCCAACAAGCCTTCTAAGTCCTTATATATTAATGTAAGTATGTTTGTGTGTACACACATAATTAATAAGTAATTTGGTTTATACTCTATATGTAAACCACATTCTTTTAGTTTGTTATTGAACATTTCCCCAGATCATTAAATATTTTTCTAAAACATGTTTTATCCTTTTTCATTGTTGCATGACATTTTGGGAGACAGATACCCACAGTTTATTTAAGCTATCACCTATGATGAGTCTAACTTGAGTTTTAACCCCATTAGATAAATTTGTCAAAACAATCAAAGAAGTGACATTTAACTATTAAAAGATTCTTACTAAAACATAACATTCCTCACGTTGACAGTTTGTGAGAGTTCCTGGTGCTGTCCTTTGTGTGTCCATCCCTTGTCCTTTGAGCATCTGGTACCTTCAGGAGAGGTGCCCGCAGTGTGGATAGTTGCCCTGGCTCTGCCCTTCACATCTAGCTCAGGCACTGACCCACAGGGCTGAACTGTCTGGTGGGGGAGCTGTGGCTCTGCCCCCGCAGCTGCCCCACAGCCAGGCCTGGAGTAACCTGGGTGCATTTGTTAAGCACAGTCATACTTATTGAATAATTACTACAGTCATTAATTTGATTTAAGATAGAAAAATGAGGAAAAAGGGGGGGGGCAGTTCATCATAGGGACTGGAAAGCAGAGTTTTCTTTTCTTTTTTTTTCCATTAAGTTTATTGGTGCATTTTAGGTATAAAATACAGTTACACTCATCATTTGGATCTTGTACCATTACATGACATATCTTGGTTCTTATTTTTTTCCCCTTCCCCTGCCCTCCCTTCATCCTCTCCACCCTTCCCTATTTGCAAAGACTTTGTTTCCACTTTTTTCCTATTCTTTCTTTTCCTTCCTTTCCCCTACCCCTCCCACTTCCCCTGCTTCTTTAGACCTTTTCTT
>NW_004624780.1:2861178-2902852 GCF_000247695.1 Heterocephalus glaber
TTCTTTATCCAGTTTCCAGTTGATGGGCACTTGGGCTGTTTCCAAGCTTTAGCTATTACAAACTGTGCCACTATAAACATGGGTGCCCATATATTGCAGTGGTATGATTCTTTTAATTCTTTTGGGAAGATTCCCAACAGGGGAATAGCTGGGTCAAATGGGACCTCTAGTTCTAGTTCTTTGAAGTATCTCCCACTGATTTCCATAGTGGTTGCACCAGTCTGCACTCCCACCAACAATGGAGAAGGGTTCCTTTTTCCCCATGCCCCCGCCAGCATTGGTTATTAGTTAATTTCTTGATAGCGCCATTCTTTGTGGGGTGAGGTGGAATCTCAGTGTTGTTTTCCTCTGCATCTCTCAAATGACCAGCGATGTTGATCATTTTTTCATATGTTTATTTGCTGCTTTTACTTCTTTGTCTGAGAAATGTCTGTTCATTTCAGATGCCAATTTTTGAATTGGGTCTTTGAATTTGGGGGTCTGATTTTTTTGAGTTCTTTATATATTCTGGATAGTAGTCCTTTGTCTGAGGTACAGCTGCTAAAATTTTTTTCCCACATTGTAGGTTGTCTCTTAGCTCTGTTGGGGGGGTTTGTCTTGCAGTGCAGAAGCTTTTCAATAAGATGAGACCCCAGTTGTTGATTCTTTATGCTAGTTCCCATGCTACTGAGGTTTTGTTCATAAAGTCTTTTCCTATGCCAATGTCTCCAAGAGTTCTACCTAACTTATCTTCCAGCAAGTTTAGTGTTTCTGTTTTAATATTTAGATCTTTAATCAACTTCGATCTTAGTTTAGTGCATGGTGATAGGTATGGATTTAGTTTTAATCTTTGGCAGGTTGAAATCCAGTTTTTCCAACACCATTTATTAAATAGGCTATCTTTCCTCCAATGACAGTGGTTGATCCCTTTGTCAAGGATGAGGTGGCTAAGTATGTCTGGAGTTGTTTCTGCATCTTCTAATCTATTCCACTGTTTCTCAGGTCTGTTTTTTTGCTAGTACCATGCTGTTTTTATCACAGTAGCTTTGTTGTATAGTTTCAAGTTGGGAATTGTGATACCCATTTTATAGTTTTTATTAGCATTTCTAAGTCATAGAGAATGATAGTATGGCTGGCTACTGGGATGTTTGGCCCATATTTGAGCTTTATTCCCACATGATTATAGATGACTGAATTCTAATGAGACTTTTAAGAGACATATTGTTTATCTGAGTCACTATAGAAATAGTTCCTCTAAGTTTAAACTGCCTCAAACTTCTGATGTGATAAAATCACTGGAGTTACTGAGGTAATTGTTATGGTACAGGCATTTCTTGAATAAAATATCACTTGGCAAGTATGTATTTCTATATCAGTTATTTAATGTAAACAAAAAAATTATGTGACATCCTGGGGTGTGGATTAATTGGTTCCCTAGCCTGTCATGGATGTCTCAAGTTGCCACCTTTTCTTCCAACAATGACTGTTGTTCATGGTTTTGGGAGCTGCATGCCTCATCAGGAAATAAGGAGACTGCTAAATTGCACAGGGTGAAAGAACCATAGAAGAATCTAAATATTGTTTTCTTCCCTAAAATATTTGGATCAGAATATTTTTTCTAAGATTAAGTGAAATCATGTATAAAATACAATGGTGTCAGCCTAGGAAAAACAATCTCTACTTACTTACTTTGAAAAGAGTTCTTGGGGACATGGAAGGAATCTTGGCCTTGGAAAGTACGCACTTGGTTTAGAGTTTTACCTTTCCTGTAACTTCTCTGAAGTCAGTGACCTCTCAGAAGTCAGTCTTCTGAGAAATAAGACCGTACTCTCAGCCAGCCATTGAGGATGGAAACAATTTGCCATGTTGATACACACAAAATTATTTCTACTCTTAATTAGTAAACTCCTTTGAATTAAATTTTGAGGTTTTTTCCCTAAGCCAGAAATAACTGTAAGTTCATTGTGGAATGTATTAATAGCTGGGACTGTGTAATCTCAAAATAGTGATGTATGTACCTTTTTAGCTTAGATAAGCAGCATCTGCTCTATAGTGTTTTTTATGCTTTGTTTTGTTTTTTTGCCTTTTGGGGAACAATGTTGCAATTTCAAAGTTAATTTTAGCAGGTAGAGGTTGAAAAATATCCCAATAAATCGAAATAACAAAATTAGCATACTTTCCTCTGTTGGTACCATTCACATGACTGAAAAATCTGTTTCTACCACTTAAAAAAATCCTTTATTTGTTATCTCCATTTATAGCACACAATATTCATCTCATTCATTCAGAATCTTTCAAGTTATGATTGTTCAACATTTACTTCAAGTATTAGCTGCATTTTGATTAACAGATAACTCCCTTAACTTTGCAGAGTTTATTTTTTAAAACCATATTTTTTCTTCAAGGAATAGTCTATTAAGGAATCAGATTTTGGCATGAAAGTTGGCAAATTTTTATTGCAATAGCTTAGAAATTTTTTTCGTGTCCCAACTCAAAAATGGAGGTAGGCGAAGATAATTTTCCTGTTCTCAAAAAACTTTCTTGGATTTTTGAACTCTAGCATGAACATGATTTTCTTTAATCTTAGAGTAATGAGGAAAATGCCCTTAATCTTTGGAAATGGACTAACACAACCAGTCTTGGTAGTGCATGCCTGTTATCCCAGCACTCTGGGAAGCTGAGGCAGGAGGATTACAAATTCAAGAAATTTAGAGACTTAGTGAGATCTTGTCTCAAAATAAGAAGAAATAAATAAATCAGTAAGTAAGTCTGTCTGGGGGTGTAGCTCAGGGCAAAGGTCCTTAGTGCAATTCCCAGCACTACATAAAACAAAACAAAACAAAAACGGACTAACTGTCCCATGGTCCTCTGGTTGTTGTCTTTTACAGCCACACCCCTGAGCTCACTTAAGCCCACCCGGGTGGAGGCTGTTCCCGTGGTTGAATCTGCTTATCAAAGAAGAGACTCGGACAGGTACTGCGGGCTCTGTGCAGCCTGGTTCAACAACCCCCTGATGGCCCAGCAGCATTATGAGGGCAAGAAACACAAAAAGAATGCGGCTAGAGTTGCTCTGCTAGAACAGCTTGGGACAAGCCTGGATATGGGGGAATTGAGAGGTAAGAGCACCTGTTCTGACTTCTGCCACAACATAGCTCTCAGAGAAGGGAGCGTGTTTTCACAGGTTAGGATGATTCTTCTTACTGCTTTGATTATTAAGGAAAATATGAGATTCCTCCAAAAGAAATGGAACAGAAAGAAAATAAGCTAACTCGCATTAGCCTGAATTTTGTAATTTCCTTCTTTGCAAAGTGTTTATTTCCATATTTTTGAATGTTTTTCTGATCGATCTGACCACCCATGAACCAGATTTTTTTCTCTTTCCTCTAACCTTAAATATCTTCTCTACTGAGTACTTTTGTAGAGGAGCAGTATGAGAGAAGATGCTAAAGAGGGTGAATAGCATTATCTTATTTTAAATTTTTGTGCTTTTAAGAATTCAACCAAAATGGAGCGATGATGGTTCTGTGTGGCACCATGCAGTCACCACCTGCCTGGCCCCTGCATGGACAGGTCCTTCTGACTGCTGGAACAAGGTGGTGTTTGAGTTTGCATAAGTTGTCCCTGAGGCTGCGGCACAGACTTGGAAACTGTAGGCTGACAGCTAATCCTGTGGATATGTTAGGGAACCATAACCAATTAATGGGGCTTAGTAGAATATTCCGTTATGAGCAAACATTTAATCCTCTTTTGATCACTAAATCATATCTGATCAGCTTGATATTGGCAGAGTAGATGCAGAACAAAATTGCATACTATATTTTAAAATGTATTTTTTCAGCAAAATAATCGTACACTGTATTTATACTTCACGTTTCTCATGTAAGAGAAACCATGTGATATTAAATTTGTGTGTCTGATTTCTTTCACCTAACATTATGGTATCAAGGTGCATATATTTTCATAATAGACAACAGGGAAATAGATGTTTTGAAAATGGGAAGGGGACCAAGAGATGATGGGAGTGGGGAGGGAGGGAAAGGGAAGGGGAAATAAAAAGAATGAAAATATGCCATATATGTACCACCTCCCCACCATGAATGTAATAGTTATTACTGCACACACATACTAATAAAAATTTTAAAAACAAAAATAATTTTTCAAAGGATATTGTTGATGCCATATCTCAGATTTGTTATCTAAGCCTCTAGATGTGCTTTTGTGAGTTCATCAGGGGACTGTCACTCATAACAACTGTGAGTTATAAAAGACAACATTCACAAATCAATTAGGAGAATGCAGCCTAGGTTTAAACTGTGTTTTGTGTTTTGCACATTGAACCTATGAATTTTATTACACTAATCTGGGTGTGGACTCTAAGAGGGATAATTATAACAGGAAATCACCTGGTATTTCTCTTGACTGTGTAAGTGGGATGAATGATTTTTTTTCTGTGTGTACTGGGAGGAGAGACAGATAATTTCCAAATATGTTGATTGGGAAAGATTTGACCAAGAAAAAGGAGAAATGTGTGTGGCATTTTAACATGTGAGCAGGTATTCTATGTGAGCAGAGTTATGTACACACAGCTACAGGGGCAGGGGATAAGCAGTAGAAAGCCACCTATCAAATGGAAAAATCCTATTCTGTATTCTGTATTCAAGATTAGAGGGTCCAGGAGAGAACATGATTAGAGACTGCTTTTTCCAAAATAAGTAATTAAAAACAGTAACCAAGATAAAAAATATAAAACCCTTGATTTTGGGTGTATTTTCTAGCTATAAAAAAAGTGTGGGCTTAATATTTTAGTATGTCAGATAGTCTCACTGAAGGAGATTTTGAACCATTAATATTATTGCTTCTTGTTGAGGAATCTCTTATGTTTTCAGTCAACATCTTGTTAAAAATATAAGACGAGTTTCCATAGCTGAAGGCCGACCCCCAACTCTGCTGCTCCTGGCAGATAGCAAGTTGGCTCTGTGCTCCTTCGCAGCAGGGCACTAAAGGAGAAAAACAGGGCTTTATTTATGTTTTGTGCCAGATATTATGACCTGAGGAAGAATTATTCCTACAGCACATGGTTCTTGTTTATTTTGAATTATCTGTGCTGCATCTTTTCTGTACAACCACATCATAATGACTTGGGCGTCTGAATTCTGTAACTTTAAGCAGCTTGTCTTTTATACAGAAGACAAAAAGGCTGCTCTTTGACTTGATAACTCAATATGACTATGACTCAGTCGTATATGAAATGCGATTAGCATTGAACAAAATGTCCTTGGATCCACCCCATCCTGATATATATTCCTGACACCTTGATATATATTCATTCCACTATTGAATATTCCATCAGCTTGAGGAATAAAGCAAATATGGTCACCTAAGTCTTTTTAAAACACACTCATGCATGCACACACCCACATGCATGCACATACATGTACACACCTATTCTGAAATGCTTTTACTAAGTGGTAAATCAATTAATAAAGTCAAAAGTGGTGATCTGTGAATACAGGCATGTCCATAAGTTTTGAAACTTGCTCTCAGGGGGTGGATGGAGAATGAAACGATAATGTCACTGGGGGTGAAGCTTTCTGTTTCTTTTTCTGATAGCACTTTTCACATATTTAAACATTTTAGCATTGACTTATTTTCATGGTTTTCCCAACTTTCTGTCTTTTTCCCATTCTACCCCTTTTAGGTTTTTGGCATCTTGAAAGCAGGTATCTGTTTTGCTCACTGACATAAGCGTTCAGAACTCTTAAACTAGTGGCAGATGTATAGTAGGTACTCAGAATTGCTGACTGAATAAATTGCTTCAAGCCCTGCATCTCTAACCTGGCACTTTGGTGTGTGGTTCTGAGCACCCATAAGACCATAAGGCCTCAAGCGTGCTAGACAAGTGCTCTACCACTGAGCTACACCTCCAGCTCACTCATTGTTTATTTCTGAAAGAATTCTGATTGGATACATTTTACACAAAATTAGTCATTATTCTTTTCTTCCAATTTTGAAAAATAATGTATATTTTGAATACAGTGAAACGTAGAACTTTAAGTGTTATACTTTGACGGATTTAGACAGGTAAATACTAGTATACCCACACTCATTAAAATAACTGATAATTCACAGCTGAATTCTGCAAGACATTTAGGGATGTTACAACACCAATACTCCTCAAATTCTAATGAAATTGAAAAAGAAGGAGTACTTTCAAATTTATTCCTGGAAACCAGCATCACTCTGATTCCAAAACCGGATAAGGACCCAACCAAAAAAAGAAAACTACAGGCTAGTCTCTCTAATGAACATAGACGCAAAAATCTTCAATAAAATATGGGCAAATAGAATGCAACAAATCACCAAAAGGCTCATACATCTTGACCCAGTAGGTTTCATCCCAGGGATACAGGCATGGTTCGACATATGCAAATCAATAAATGTAGTACATCACATAAAAGCAGCAAGGACAAAAATCTTATTATCATCTCAATAGATGCAGAAAAAGCCTTTGACAAAATCCAACATCCTTTCATGATAAAAACCCTGAAGAAAATAGTGATAGAAGGACTTTAGCTCAATCTGACAAAAGCCATTTTTGACAAAACAATGGCCAACATCATATAAAACGAGGGAAAGTTGAAAGCTTTCCCCTTAAAATCAGGGACAGGCAAGGGTGTTTACCATCGCCACTCCTGTTCAATACAGTTCTCAAAACATTAGAGCAATCAGGCAAGAGAAAGAAATGAAAAGTTTACAAATAGGGAAGGAAGATGCCAAACTATCATTATTGTCAGAAGACATGATCCTTTACATAGAAGATCTAAAAAACTTCACCAAAAGACTTCTAGAATTAATAATTAACTTCAGCAATGTAGCAGGATATGCAGCCAACACACACAAAAAAATAGTGTTCCTGTATACCAATAATGAACCGAGAAATAAATTAGAACACTGTACCATTCACAATGGCACCAAGAACAATTAAATACTTAGGAATTAATCTAATCAAGAACATGAAAGGCTCTACAATGAAAACTATAGAACTCTAAAAAAGTAGTTCAAAGAATATATCAGAAAATGGAAAGACATCCCCTGCTTCTGGATAGGCAGAACCAATATTGTAGTAATGGCCATACTCCCAAAACTGATATACAGATTTAATGCAATCTCAAGAAAAATATCAACAGCATTCCTCACAGAACTAAAGAAAACAATCCTCAAATTCAGTGGTACCAGAAGAGACCCAGAATAGCTCTCCTAGATGAGCAAAGCAAGAGACATCACAATCTCAGACTTCAAGTTATATTACAAAGCCACAGCGATAAGAACAGCACAGGCACAAAAGCAAACATGTGGATCAGTGGAACAGAACAGCGCACACAGAAACATCTCCAGATACATTCAACCAACTTACCTTTGATAAAGGGGCCAGAAACATGCTGGAGGAAAGATAGCCTCTTTAGCAAATAGTGCCATGGAGATTGATTTCACACATGCAGAAGATTAAAGCTAGACACATGTCTCTCACCATGCACTAAACTAAAATCAAAATGCATCAAAGATCTAAATATTAAAACAGAAACACCTAACCAACTGGAAGATAAAGTAGGTAAAATTCTGGAGGTCACAGACTTAGACAAGGTCTATCCAAACAAAAGCCCAGCTACACAAGAAATAACATTAAGAGTCAACAAATGAGATTATGTCACATTGAAAAGCTTCTGCACAGCAAATTAAGCCACCAGCAGAGTGAATACAACCCACAGAATGGGAAAAATGCTTTGCCAAGTACACCTTGAACTGAAAATTAATATCTGGAATATATAAAGAACTCAAAAAGCTAGACCTCCCAAAATGAATGACTCAGTCAAAAGGCAGTCAACTGAAATGAACAGACACTTCACATAAGAAATGCCAATGACCCATAAATATATGAAAAAAATGTTCAACATCACTGGTCATTAAGAAATGCAAATTAGAATGACATTGAGATTCCATCTCACTTCAAAAAGACCAGCTATCATCAAGAAATCAAATAATTTCAAATGCTGGAGAGGCTGTGGAGGAAAAGAACTCTTCTACCTTGTTAGTGGGAATGTAAACCAGTATGGAAATTAATATGGAGATTCCTCAAAACTAAAAATTGAAATTCCATTTGACCCAGTGATCTCCTACTAGATATCTTCCTGAAAGTTAGAGACATATTACAATGATACCTGTATACCGATATGGATGGCAGCACGATTAGTAATAGCTAAATCTTGGAAGTGGCCTATATGTCCATCAAGAGAAGAATAGTAAAGAAAATGTGAAATTCATACACAATGGAATACTACTCTGTTATAAATAGGGATAAACTTGAGTGATTTCTAGGACAATGGATGGACCTTGAAGGCATAATATTAAGTGAAATAAATCAGACAGACAGCTTAAATACCAAATTATTTTACATCTATAAAGCATAAATAAAATAAAGAGCAAAATAAAACATAGATAAAAGGAAATAGGGAGACAGATCTACTACAAATGGGAAGGGGCCCAAGAGATGGAGAGAGAGAGGAAGGGGAAGTGAAAAAGAATTAAGATCTGTCATGGACATGCATGGAATACCCACATGAAAGAAATTATTGGCTGGGGATTTAGCTCGGTGGTTCCAGAGCCTGCCTTGCAAGCACAAGGTCCAGAGTTCAATCCCCGATATCAAAAAAAGAAAAAGAAAGAAAGAAATTATACATTACAAACATATACTAATTTAAAACAATACCTAACTCTTTTATCATGGAATTTTTCTATGTGTCTTTCCCCAGTCAAACCCATCCCTCTGTTCCAGGAGACTACTTTCCAGATTTTTAAACCAAAGATTAGTTTTGTGTGTTCTACAGTTTCTTATAAATGGAAACATAAAGAACATATTTTTTGTGTCTTTAGGTTCGTTTGCATAGCTTGCTATTGGAAGTTGCACAAACTCCCAATCGCCTGACCAAGGGTAGAGTGGAAGGATTAAAAAAAGAGGAAATCTTAATGCATAAGTGAGGGGCCCAGGATGGTCAAAGCTCTTATCTGGCTAAGACACTGTCCCCTGGAGCTTGCCATTATTTATCAACCATGCAGCTTCTTGAAGGGGCAAGGGGCGGTGCAGGGAACAGTGAAGTGAAGAGCACTGACAGCAGCAGGGTCCTAGCCACAAGGGAACAAGATATTCTAGTAGGAACAGATCATTGATTAATGTGAAATTTGCTTCTTCCCATGGATTAATTTTTGCCTCTCTAGGAGTTTTCTGTGAGTCATGCTACCCTTAGCTGCACTGTTGTCTTGCCATCCAACATGTCACAGCATCACAGATCATTGAGACCTCTGCTGTAACCAGTGGCGTGGGGAGTTGTTCCTTTCCCACACACCAACTGCTGGTTCTTCAGGCAGCCATTGTGGGCTAATAGGCAGACTCAGACTATTACCATGAAAAGCCAATTTATGAATTTATACCTCACTCAGCGTGATCTCCATCAGCATACTGCTTTTGAAATATATCCATTTATAGCATACAAAGTAAAGGAGCTATTATTATTGAGCAGTGTTCTCCTAACAGAAATTCCACAGTTTGCTGGGTGCATTAGCATGTGCCTGTAACCCTAGCATTCAGAGACACCGAGGCAGGAGTAACTCAAGTGCAAGTCTAGCCTGAGCAGTATAAAAGGGGCTGGCAAGGTAGTTCTGTATGAAGGCTCTGCATTCAGTCCCAAGTACTGGGGGATAAAAACAGAAAGAAGTTTCACAATTTGCCTTTCTATTCCCCTCTTGATGACTTTTGCATTTTTTTGGTGCTATTTTGTACAGCTTCTGTGAACATTGTTGTTCAAGTCTTTTTTAAAATTTTTGTTGACGTATGTTTTACTTCTCTTAGTAAATATCTAGGAATAGAATTGCTGGCTTATAAGCTGTATGTATTTTTAATAATATAAGAAACTGCCAGAGTCCTAAGTTTCTACATTTTTTTTGCATCCCCTCAAAAAACATGTAAGAATTCTTTATAGTTACCAGCATTGGCTTTTGGCAGCCCTTTAAACTTTAGCTACTTCAGTTAGGATAGGAAGGTATTTTGTGATGGCTTTGATTTGCATTTTGTTATCAGATCATGATGGAGAGCATTTTTTAAAATGTGCATAGGTCATTTCTGAATCTTCTTTTGCAAAGAGCCAGTTCTTCTCGTTTGTCTTTTTTTAAAAAAATAATTTTGGTAGGTTTCCATTGTACTGGCAAGTGGTAGATAGAAGATTTGCATGTATTATGGACATTTTTATTACATGTATCCATTGTGAATATATTCTCTTTGTGTGATACTTATTCATTTTTATAAGTCTTTCGATGAGCAGATGTTTTAAAATTATGGAAGTCTAATTTTTTTTTTATCTTACAATTATTGTATTTTTCTGTGTCTTATTTAAAAACAATCTTTGCCTGCGGCCATGATCAAAGATATTCTTGTGTGTTTTCTTCCACAAGTTTCATAGTTTTATGTGTTAGGTCTAGTATTATGATGTGTCTCAAATTAATTTTTGTATATGTTGTGGGGTGAAAGGAAAATTCATTTTGTTTTAATACATTTACATGGATGGTACAGAAAATTCTTTGAAAATATATTTACATTTTCTCATTAAATTGTCTTGAATTGCTTTTATTGAACATTCATTGTGGAGAGTCTAGTTCTGGACAACTTATTCTGTCCTATACATCTTTTGACTACTTTATACTAGTACCACATAGTATTTTTTTTAGCATTACCATTGTCTTGAAATACAGCAGAGCAAGTTCTCCAACTTTCTTCATCTTACTTAAGATTTTGGCTCTTCTAAGTCTTTTGCACATTTGTATACAATTTAGAATCAGTTTGTCAATCTATATATAAAAAATTTGTTAGAATGTTGAATACGATTGAATTCAATCTATAGGTCAGTTGGGAGGAATTTAAATATTGAGACTTCAAAATATTGATTCTTCCGATCAATGAACATCCTACATCTTGCTGTATATTTATGATTCTTCAAATTCTATCATCAGTGTTTTATAGTTTTTAGTATAAACGTTTTACACCACATTTGTGGACACTATCCTCAAATATTTTAAATTAACCATAGAATAAGCTATACTTTTTGAAATTTTATTTCATGTGTTTATTGCTGGTATATAGAAAATACAATTTATTTTTAAATGTTGACCTTGATTGTTGAAGATATCTTTGAAGAATCTGATATCTTGAAGACTTTGATATCTATGAAGATAACTTTCTTCATATATTTGTATGTAATCTAATAGTACAAATAATTTGCAACTTTTATTGTTATTTTGGTGTCCACATTATTTAGTCATTGAAAACTATAGAACCATGTTATTCTTGCCTTTTTTTTTTTTTTGGCTCAAGTGGTAGTTCACATTTAAAAAGAAAGATTATTCCTGTAGATTAAAAAACAATTACAGAAAAGGATTGGCCTAGATATTTATTAATATGAATGATCTGTTGTTTACTCAATTTCATTGTTTCTAGATTCAGAAAACAGATATTTACTTCTTCTAAATTTTAATTTAATAAGAAAAACTTGTCATCTCCTCCCAAATGTGTAGCCTAATGTAAAAAATGAAAAGGATTATTGAATTGTGGAATTATAAGATTCAGTGGTTAGAAAGTATTTTAGAGGTTTTCTTTTTTGTTTCCTTAAATTCTTTTATTGGTACATTTTAGGTATACAATACGTTTACATTTATCACTGGGTGCTTGTACCTGTACGTGATGTATTTTGGTTTTCATTTTTTTCCCCTATTATCTGTGCACCCTTCACCCCCTCCACCCTCCCCTATCTACATAGACTTCATTTCCATTTTTTAAATTTTCTCATAATTTTTCCTTTCCCTTCCTTCCTTTCCCCATCCCCTACCCACCACCCCTTTTCCTATTTCAAAGTATCAATTATTTATTATTAATGCTTTTAATCCTTATTTACACTTTCAGTTTCTCCCACCAGAGAAACTATTCAGTATTTACACATGTGTCCTATTTATTTCACTTAAGAGTGTGGCCTCAATATGCATCCATTTAGCTATAAATGACTCTAGTTTCTCATTCTTTATGGATGAATAGTACTCCATTTTATAAAAAAAAACACTTCTTCTTTATCCAGTTTCCAGCTGATGGGCACTTGGGCTGTTTCCAAGTATTAGCTATTATAAACTGTGCCACTATAAATCTGGGTGCACATATATCTCTGTGGTATAATTCTTTTAATTCTTTGGGGGAGATACCCAGCAGGGGAATAGCTGGGTCAAATGGGACCTCTAGTCCTAGTTCTTTGAGGTATCTCCACACTGATTTCCATAGTGGCCGCACAAGTCTGCACTCCCACCAACAATGGAGAAGGTTTTCTTTACGGCTTAAATTTTTCTTGCCATCAAATCACAGAGAAAAGGCAGTTTCTTATTTGGAAACATTGGCAGTGCAAATTATGAGATTATGGGTAGCTGCAGATAGAAAATGCATTATCCAGATCTTTATAATTTATTCTTTTAAAAGCTTTAAAATGGAAAAAATGCAGTTATTTCATTGTTTCAAGGGAAACTATTCTCTTCTGTTGTAATTTTCATTCAAAGACAGAGCAAAAGAACCCATTTGAAAATTTAATAAAGATGACAAGAATCAAAAGATGAATAGTGCAGGAAAGAATGTTAAATATCATTGAATTATCCCCCTTCTTTCTATAGAGCAGGATTCTGAGGCTCAGAACTGTGAAATGACGGTTTGTCCCTGAACTAGGATTAGATCCATGACTGCCAGTTGTAAGTACACCCATTTTCAGACATTCATCACCGATTAACTAGAACTCTGAATAATTACCTCTTTTGTTTAGAAACACTTAAGTTTAGAACACTTATTGTATATTTTGAAAAGCAGTTTTCAAACTTGCTTTGAACTCAGGTATGGAGTGGGTTGGATCTAACTGCTACAAATCGTGCTGCTATAAACATGGGTGTGCATGTGTCTCTATAATGTGATGCTTTTAACTCTTTTGGGAAGCCATCTAGAGGGGAATAGCTGGGTCAAATGGAATTTCTAGTTTTAGTTTTTTGAGGAAACACCACACTGATTTCCATAGTGGTTATACTAGTTTACAAACTCACCAATAATGTATTACTTTAAAATAAAAATTTTAAAAAATGAATGAGCATAATCAACTCTTAGTTTTCTGGAAATGGATTAGGCACACAGTACATTTGAGGAACCTTTATAAAGGAGTTTCCCCCACATTCTTAATCTATGTGAGCCCAGGGTACAGTCATGCAGAGTAATCATACTTGTTCTCCACAGGGCCTGGGTTTGGGAGACAGATTTCTGGGAAGAGCTACTTTCTCCTGGAGAAACCACTAGACTTTGTAGCCTCCTTGGTAACGCAGCTGCTGCCTGTGCCAGCAGGAATGGCTGTCGGTTTCCAGGGGATACCAGCAACTTATCTAGGTCTTCAAACCATAAAAGTAGCCTGTGAGTCAGAAGGAGACGCTTTACTTTGAAATCAGCAGAACAATTTTGAATTATTTCTGCTGTGTGTTTGCAGGGAATATAGTGAATTGAAGCCTGGTATTTATTCCTTTAGCTTGGCCTTTGCTCATGTCTCAGGCAGTGACAGCTTAGTGGTACAAACACAGTAACACCCCTCTGCCTTAATTACCAAGTTACCTGGGCACCAGCATTGAGGCTGTGGATCTGCTCCAAGACACTTGGAGGAGGGACACTCTAGGTAAAAGTAAACTCAGTGGTTTAAAACAACAAAGGAGAGACTCTCACAGGTCCATGGAGGAATTTGGGAGGGCCTTGGCTGGGTGACCATAGCTTGAAGTTTCTCAAAATGTTGAGTGGAGACACCAGTCAGGGCTGCGTCAGCTGGCTCCTCCCATTCTGAGAGCAGGTTGTGGTTGCCAGGCACAGGGGCTGGGGGAGAAGACAGGACTACAGTGGAGCAGCAAGAAGTTTGGGAGTGATGGAAATTGTACCCCATTTATGGTGGTGGCTAATTGGCTGTATACCTTTGTCAAAACTTGTGTACCTAAGCACCAAGGACAGACTGGAATACAAATGTGAACAACTGAGTAAATGAGGAAGGAAAAGGTGGCTTCCTCACGTGACTGGCTTGTGGGTGAGAAGCTTTCCTGCTTCTCCTCAGCTCAGAGGCTTCTCCCAGGCTGGAAAAATGCTCATTGTGGTAATGGCTTCCCACAGATCATCCAGGGAAGCTGTGCCTTCCTGACACTTGAAGGTCAAGCAGCATCCTTTTAGCTGATTTCTTAGAATTTTATCACTATGATCACCGTAATTCAAAAGGCAGGAGTAGGGAACTGGACTTCACCTTTTTAAAGAGAAGATTATCAGAGAACATAGGATCATTTTTTAAACCAGCACAGTCACTTGGAGAGCAGATAATCAGCTGACCTACATGGCACTGTTCTCTATACTGTTGCAGACTGCAGTTAAAAAACTCCACCCATGGTTGGGATTGCATATGAAATAAACACATGGAGTCTAGAGTTTCATTAAAAAAAAATAAACAAACTAAAAACTAACAGATTTTTCTGCCTGTTTTTCTGAGAACAAACCAACATAAAATACTTCCAATTTCTCAGAGTTCTCTGAGTTTCTCTGATCAAATCTTGGGCCTGGCCTGGTGGATGTTAGGGACAGAATTGGGGGGCACAGTGTATCCTTCCCATCTGAATGCTCCTTGAGAATTTCCTCATGATTTTTAAACAACTCTTTCTTCCTATCCCCTGTGTACCTGCTCACATTGATATGCTTGAGGGATTCCAAAAGTTTGGAAGATCAAATTAATTGGAGTTAGCAGCATGGTGGAAGAAGAAATTCTGATCAGGTGACTTGAGGGTCAGGTTCTTACAAACAGAGGATTTTTTATATGTTATTTTCTTTCATTACTGACACATTTATTCATTCACTCATTTTTCCGTTCTTTCCACTCACATTTCCTGAACTCCTAGCACATGCCAGGAACAAAGTGTTAAACACACTACAGTGAACCAGAGGAGAAGGTTCCTATTTTGAGAAAATGGCAGGAAGTAAACATTTTAAGCCTGTGATAAGTGCTAAAGAGAAAGAAATAGAGAGAGAAGCTAAATAATGAGATGAAAGGTAGGTTTCTTTAAATAGGATGGTTAGTGATGCCTTTCAGAGATTCTGAGAGTTGGAACTGTGACCTGAAGGACTGGAGGGACCCAGACATTGAAGCACAACTCCTTCCAAGCAGCAGCACTGGCCAGGGCATGGGGTCTTGTGTGGGGAGAGGACTTGGTGCATTCGAGGACAGATGACACCTGGAGTGGTTCCAGTGAATAAGCGTGAAGTGACATTGGGAAAAGATTGTGTCACATTCTGTAGGTCCTAATAGGTCATGACAAGAACTCTGAACTTTCTTCCAGGTGCACATAGATGCTTGCCTGTCACCTTTCTTGTCAATTGAAATACTCCATATTTTTTATATGTGATGGAATGTTTCACTTCTCATGTAGGTGTCTTAGGTATTTTTCTTGTCCCTGAAAAAAATACTCAACACTCAAAGTTAAAGGAGGAAAGGTTTATTTAGCTCACAGTTTGTAGAGGTTTCAGTTCACCCTGGCTCCAAGGCAGGGTGGCATGGCAGAGGAGAAACAGTTCATGGTGAGCAGAAAATAGCAAAGAAAGCAAGCAAGCAAGGGACAGCCATAACTTTTCTCAACCCTTATATCTTATCCAGGCTACTTAGGGCAGGTAGCACTCATACCCTTAATCCTAGTGCCCTTGATCCTAGCATTGCATTACACCATGAATTGATTGCAGCATCACACATTCTAGATCCAGCCACCTCTGAGAAAGCTCCACCTATGACCACATGAGACTTTGGGAGGACATCTAGTCACAAGCCATAATAGTAGTTCCGCTCTTTCTTTGGTCTAAGAGTGGGTCCTGTTGCTTTCATTCTTGTGAATGCAGTTTCTACCTACTTCCTTTGTTCAAAGTAAATCAGGAACAGGTTTGTAGGGAGAAGACATTTCTGATAAGAGGTCCAGGATTCTTTCCATGTTGGTTGGGTTAAAGCAAAGATCTGAGGTTTCTTTGGTAATGGAGGGTGAGAGCAATAGATATAGGTTCTTTTAATGGTGTTGGCAGTGGGCATGTGATAGGAGAATAGAAATTCCTTGACAAATATCGAGGTGAAGAGGAAAACAAGTTCAGGGATAGTATCCTGGCTCTTGCAGAACAGCAGTGGTATTAAAAGCGGATGCATTAGGCACATTCAGGGGCAGTTTATTCATAGCAAAGAAGGAAACTGACAAGTATCTCAATGAAGTCTTCATTTCAGAACAGGGGATTCTGGTCATTGATTAAGAAGCCATGTTTAATTGGGTGAGAAAGGAGATTGCTGAAAAATGGAAATCTAAAGTTTACTGTGGGTATGAAGTGGAATTTCTAGATTTAGAGATTCAGAGGCATCAGTGAGGCTTCGAAGGACAAGTGGAAGGTGTTCAGGTCAGACAATGGCTGAGCTTGAGGTATGGGGCCTACAGACAGTGGACAGCAGCTCTGCAAAGGCACAGAGCCGGGGGAAAGTATTGCTCTGGGGAGATGACCTGTGTGGTGTGGCTGGAGATTTCCACCGCATTTGGGAATAATAGGAGAAGAGCCTGGAGAAGTAAGGGTTAGGTCATAGTGGGCACTGAATGTCTCTCCTTATACCTGAAGACAATGAGGAGTGATCTAAAGGTTTTTAGCAGGAAAATCTCATGTTTGCGAAACAATTCTCTACAGATAGCTGCATGGAGTCCTAGTGAGAAGGAAGATTGACTGGAGGCAGAGAGATTTGTTGGAAGGGTATTATAATTTCCAGTGAGAAATTATATCCACCTGAACTAAATGAAGGAATAACTGTGGGGATAGTAATAAAGAGAAAAAAATGAGAAGTGATTTGAATATTGCAATAGTTTGGATCTTGAACCCTAAAGGCTCTGTCCCCAGGGCAACACAGTGGGGAAATGGTAGAGCATTTGTACTCGGGCCCAGGGGAGGTCATCACACATGAGAGCTTTGTGAGACCAGGTCTCTTCCTCTCTCTTGCTTTCCACCCATGGGTAAAACAGCTCTGCTCTGCCATGTTGCCTGTGGTGATGTTCCTACTCTCCCAGTCCACACACAATGGGGCCCTTTGGTCATGGTCTACAACTTCCCAGTTATCCAGCACTTTCCCCTTTACAGCTTGATCATCTCCGATATCTGCAGCAGTGATGGAAAGCTGACAACAGTGTGATTTCAGCAGGATTTGGTGAAGAAGTGGCTCCCTGATTTGCTCTCATCTTGCCCTGTCATCCATAGGTGCCATCAGAGGTTTCTTTTGAAAAATTAATAATGCTGGAATTTGGTACTGTTAGCCCTGTTCCATTTAACCTAGTCTTAGCCTTTTCTAATGTTTCCTGAGAGTAGGGCCCTTGTGATAGTCTTCTTTGTTCACTCACAGTATCCAAAACAATGGATTGTCCATAGAAGTCCTGTTCAGTTTGTCTCCCTGCCTGCTGATTGACTGAAGAAGCACAGCCAACATTCTCCTGTTTCTACGATGCAGGAAGAATTATGGGTCTCGGATGATTAAACATTTCTCAGTGCTGAATACTTGACAGGAATTTATTGTGTCAACGAAGGTGTAGTTTGATTATATTTAATCAAGTACAACAAAGGTATTAGTTTTTTCTTTATACTATTATTTTCAATATCTGAAAGCTGTATGTATTTTATCCATTTAGGAATCAGCAAAAAATGGGACCTTGAAACAGATGTGATAATTATAGAACACAATTCTAAATTGAATGGTAGGGGAAGAGGCTCCAGAAGAAAATTCTCAGCGTAGATTACACCTGGTTATTTTTGCATTATTATTTTCAATGTGTTTTGACACCTCAGCTGTTGCATGTAGACTCACTCTGAACTTCAGAGCCCACATATTGGGTTATATAATTAAACTCCTTAAATGGCTCATGTTTCTGTCATATTCTTGGGGGTGGGGGTGAGGTGAGGAAATAGCATTACACAAATAAATCTTTCTTTTTCTTTTCCTTTTCCTTCCTTCCCCTTTTTTTCCTCCTCCTCTCCCTTTCCTTTCCTTCCAAATATACTAAGTTCCTATTACGTGAAAGGCCCTGTGCTGGTAGTTTTCAGGGAATACAGTGGTATCTCAGTTCACAAACTTAATTCTTTTCATGATTCTGGTCACAAACCAAACTGGACAAGAACCAAATCAAATTTCCCCATAAAGGTATATTAAACCTAACCATTGAATTTGATTCAGTTCTCATCCAGTTCAGTTTGCAACCAGAATTGTAGAAAGAATTAAGTTTGTGAACCGAGGTACCCCTGCACTGAACTGTCTGTGATTCACTGTCTAATCTAAAATGATTTAAAGTCTGGGTAGGGGAGGAGAAAATTTCACACATTTATTGAAATAAAAACACTACAAAATATGAAAAAAGGATCTTAAGAGCTTTCCAACAATAATGCTTTCAGAACGGTGAGAATAGAGAAAAAAATGATTTCTAATACTTCTGATTGGAGTTAGCATCAGGACAAATGAAGGTTGGTGACAAGGTTGCTGAAAGCATGGAGAGATGGGGAGAGCATAGTCAGCAATCGAGGCAGGTGGGAGCCTAGTGTAGATGTCAGTAAGATAAGGCTGGAAATACAGATTAGAACCACAGGACATCTGCCCTTGCATGTTAGGCAAGCTGAACTTTATCTCATGGCCACTGACATTTTTTTGAGTAAGGAGATGGTCAGGCTCATCTGTTCTTTAGGAGGACTGCTTAGCAGAGCAGGATGTGATGGATTGGAGTGGGGAGATTCAGAAGGCTGGGAAACCATTTGAAATCAATGTATAAACCCGAGGGCCTGGAGAGGACTGAGGTGGAGCAAGGGAAGGGCAGAAGGTGTTTCACTCTGTGCACAATTCATCATTGTCTCCCCGTCAGCTAAATAAAAATGAGCCAGAGCATTCAAATTCTCAAAGACATTGTAGCAAGGCCTTGGGAACACTAATAGGAAAAATATAAATTTAATGAGTAATATGAGTAATAACTTAGATTTCTGTTCAGTCTCAAATCCTACAAGAAGTGTATGTGATGAACATTCACAGGAGTCTATTTACATCCTATTGGGCAACTCTTTCTTCAGCTGGGACAGGTTTTTGCCTATTATTGTTATTAATGATGCTAATAAATGGAATGGTGTCTAAAAAAGGTTGGTTATCCCTTTGTCATCACTGACTAGGCTCCAAAAGAAATGAGCTTGGGTTTTAAAATGGAATCATCTTTGCACACTCCTTCCATGTACACCAGCGCATGCTAAATCAATAAATGGGGCATCAGAAACCTGCCTACATTTTTAATTTCAGTGGTGGCTACTACACTGGAAGCAGCCACAAATCTGACATGGAAAGCCACCGTCCTGTTGTGAGACATCAACCAAGGAAATGACAAAAGCAACAACAAAATACATCCACTCCTAGCCAAATTACTTCACCACCCTTAGTTGCCAATTGTGGCTTCACCAAGGAAGCTGAAAATGTCATGTGAAGCTGCTGAGGAATTCATTTTTCATCCTCAGTGCTCTTAGGCCTTTCTTGGTATTGACTAAAGATCTATGTTGTTTGGTTTAAGCTGAAGAACTAGGGCAGTATTTTGCAGGAGCTCAGCACAGTTTTTTCACAAGGTTCTAGGAAGATGGGTCCATTATGCCAACTTGTAAGTTTCTGTGAGCTTTGTTAGTGACATAGTACATTCATCGGACCAAATAAGGGATGTGTGTGAGAAGATGCAAAATTACAGAAACCTCTCCTTTTATAAGTGGGAAACTATTTTGTTTCTGAAATTATAAGCTTTACTCCATGCCATAAAAGGAACTTTAAGCTTATGTTAAAGCTGCCACAAATGGGCCTAATCTTTTTGGTAGATGAGATTCTATAATATCAAATATGAACTGAGATTTAAAATGTAGAAAACCTAGGTCAGATTTACTCAAAGTAGAATGCACCAATTAACATAGTTGTTTACTATGTTATTTTGCCTGATATATAACAAGCATCCATCATGTAATAGAGATTGTGATAATCCTGAAATATAAAGATGACATTGTCCTGGTCTACAAAGAAGACATTTTCTGTCCTTTGCATGGAATTGTGGTTTCTACAGTAAATGAAAAATTGTGAAATACTTCTTACCTGGAGATCTCTGGTATGTTTTGTGTATGCAAAGATTTAGAAATATTGAAAAAAATGAACACAAGTGCATCCCATTTTACTCTTTTCAATATGTTTTTCAAACACTATAACCACTACGAGTAGCAATCTCACATGACTGTTCTCCCTTCCTCCAAAATAGGGACTTTATAGCTGAGTCTGAGGTAAAGGAGAAACAGCAGGCATATTGATCAATTTTTTTTATTGATCAATTTTGTCTGAAACCTTTGCATAGTTATGTGCTCAGGACAAAACTATTACCAAAAAAGTGGAGAATTCCAATCCTATAGGTACTTTGCTGTATTGGAATCACTTGAAAAGAAGAGGTCTTCATAAATTCATCCATTAGTCATTTAACAAATGCTAACTACCATGATTATACATATTGTTATAGATTCTATAGTCATCGTGGGGGTTCAGTAATGAATGAGGCCTGGCCCCAATCTTCAGGAAACTTCTAAGCTACTAACGAATATGAGGATATTAGCATTATTTAAAAAGTTCTTCTAAATCCCCAAATGATTTATAATCTTTATTGTGCAAAATGAGAAAATTTCCTCTAAGATCTTGGAAAATCCGTTTTAATGTAAATATAGACAAAAATACAACTAAGGATATTTTATTAATTTTATTGGTACATTTAAGGTATACAATATGACATTCATCATTGGAAATTTGCACCTTTACATAATCTCTCTTGGTTCTTATTTTTTCCCCATTCCCTGCCCTCCCTTCAACCTCTCCATCCCTCCCTATTTACAAAGACTTTGTTTCAATTATTTCATTTTCTCATAATAATTCCATTCCCTTCTTTCCTTTCCCCTACCCCTCCCACTTCCCCTCCCATTTCCCCTTCCCCTTTGGCCCATTCCTTCCTATTTCACACTTTCCATTATACCTTTTAGTCCTTATTTACACTTTCAGTTTCTCACACTAGAAAAACTATTCAGTATTTACATGTGTGTTCTATTTATTTCACTTAAGAGTATGGCCTCTGTGCATCCATTTAGCTATAAATGTCTCTAGTTTCCTTGTTCTTTATGGTTGAGTAGTACTCCATTTTATTTTTTTTTAAAACCCACATTTTCTTTATCCAGTCCCCAGTTGATGGGCAATTGGGTTGTTTCCAAGTTTTAGCTATCACAAATTGTGCTGCTATGAACATGGGTGCACATATATCACTGAGGTATGATTCTTTTAATTCTTTGGGGAAGATACCCAGCAGGGGAATAGCTGGGTCAAATGGGACTTCCAGTCCTAGCTCTTTGAGATATCTCCATACTGATTTGCACAGTGGTTGCACCAGCCTACATTCCCACCATAAATATAGAAGCTGCTGGTGTGCTGCCATTGAAATTGTTATTTACCAAAACATCTTTTATTTGGAAGGTGAATGTGATACCTACATTATCTAAGTGAGTCCTTAGACCTGAATTATGAACAAGACTATGCAATAACTTGAATTTCAAGCATATTTTTATAAACTATGACAAACAATGTTAAATTTAGAGAAATAGCTAAGGAACCAGTGAAGTGGTAGCTTTTCACAGATACCAGCTGGTGAACAGTTAAAAGAATTGAAATACGTTACAAGATTTACTGTTTTGTAAATATAAATAAGAATCTTGGTTTCTTTTGAAGTTATATATGAAAGAACAGCATATATTTCTCAGTATAATCTCTTCTTGGGGGTGCTGTAGCTTCTCAAATTTCTAGTGAATCAGTGAGGTTCCGTGTAGTGGAATCATAAGCTCTAGGTATGAGTCCTATCTCTCTTACTAAGTAGCTGTGAAATTTCTCTGTGTGACTACCTATCTAGGCCTCAGTTTTCTCCATACAAAATAAAGCTGTTGGGCTAGGGGACCCACTAGTACCTTTGTGAGTTTTATCTAGTTTCTGTCTGGGTCAGTGTGGACCACAGAAATATTTTATTGTGTGGTCATATGTATGAGCTGTGGATAGCTGCTCTCACAGAATACAATTTAGATTGTCCAAGCCTTAGTTTTGATGAACTGAGTCTATCCTGGGCCCATCAGAAAGGGTTTTATTTGTTCCCTTTCTATTGTTTTTACTATAGTTCAGGGACAATTGCAAAGACTCAAGACAGGTTATTTTATCACAATATAGTACCCTTTGGCCTGGGTCTAGATAAATCGTATCTCAACTTGCAAGCCAAATGAAACCAATACACAAGGAACTCTGCAGGCATCTCAGCTTATTTCCCTCATACCTGAGATTTGCCCTTCCTTCCCAAAGGTCAAGTCACACTCCTTTACTCCTGCCCTCACTTGGTTCTGTTTCATATCCCTCCCTCAGTTGTACATGCACATCTATGTTTCTCAGTTTCAGCCAATGGACATAGGAGTTCTCCAGTGGATTCAGAGGTCATCGGCCTCTGCAACATGCATGCACATACACATGTGCCCACATAGGATCACATATGTTACTCTTAATCATCACTTATTTCCTCCAGTGTGAGTACTCTGGCAATGGAATTCACCATTGGTGCAACCACAATCACAGGGATTTGTTTCTCCTACTAATAGAGTAACTCCAATCAGACCAACCCTACTACTGATAACATCTACAAATTGGAAAAATACAAAAATCATCCACCTGTATGCAATGAAGAACAACAAAAAAAACCAGATAGAAACTGGAGAGATATGAACTCTTGGGAGAAGAAATATCATTGAGTGAGTTTCCCAGTTTTGATGGCTGTTTTCCTCCAGGCTGGTTTTAGTTAGTGCCAAGCTGGCTAAAACTCAGACAAAAATCAGGGAAAGTACCACAGAAAAGAGTTCTGAGGGGCCACAGAAGAGGTAATTAATTCTAAATCAATGTATATGCCTATGAAGGAATACAAAAATGTGATCTATATTTGAGAGAGAAAACAATGAATGGAGATTATCCAGAAAAGTAGATATTTAACTGTGCTTAAAAATATAAAGGAAAATATATCCATGTAATAAGAAATAGAAAACTAATCTAGGGGCTCAGGATGTAGGTCAGTGGGAGAATGCTTGTCCAGAATGCGTGAGGTCCTGGATCCAACCCCCAGCACTGCAAAAGAGAAAAGAAGTGAATTTAAAATTATGAAATTAGATTGATATAAATTGTATGGAAATTAAAATAATACTGAGATTCCATCTTATCCCAGGAAGATGGCCAGCATCAACAGGTCAATGAGTAACAAATGCTAGTGAGACTGTGGGGGAAAAGGAATCCTACACTGTTAGGAATGGAAACTAGGATAAGCAATAGAAATCAGCATGGAGATTCCTCAAAAAGCTAAAAGTAGAAATTCTGTTTGACCCAGATATTTCCCCTATGAAAGAGTTAAAGCCATCATGTTACAGTGATACATGCATACCCATATTTATAGCAGCCCAACTCATAACAGCTAAATCTTGGAAGCAGCCTATAGGTCCATCAACAGATGAATGGATAAAGAAAATATATTTACACACAATGGAGTACTGCTGTATGATAAAGGAAGATAAACTTGAGCCATTTGTAGGAAAATGGATGGAACTGGAGACCATAATGTTAAGTAAAATAAATAAGATACACAAGCTTAAATATTACATGTTTTCTCTTATACGAGAAATTCAAAATGTAAAGGGTAAAACAAAAGGTAGATAATAGGAAGTAGGGAGATAGATCTTTTTTCAAATGGGAAGGGAATCAAGTGATGGAGGGAGAAGAAGAGGACAGATAGGGAAGTTAAAAAAGAAATTAACATGTGCTATGCTTGTGTACCAATTCCACACAAGGAATGTAGTCATTATGTATTGCAAATATGTACTAATAAAAATAAAGAAATTGTATCATCTCCAGAAAATTGTTTTTTAAATTTAAAACATAGTAGCATATGGGACAACATCAAAATATCATATGTGAACAAATGAACTTACATGTTTGAGAAGCTCATGAACCCTAAGTATGGTAAATAAAAAGAAAACACCTAGTATCGTCATGTACTTCATAGCCAAACTGCTGAAGTTCAAGAGAGAGCAAATCTGGAAAACTGTCAGAGAAATACCACACATTATATACAAAGCAGTAGTAGTATGAATTACAGCCAATTTATCATCAAAATTAGAAAATCCAAAAGTGAGTGAAGCTCTTCAAATTATGGGGGGACTGCCCACTGTTGAAAATACTCTTTATGAAAAAAGATGTAATAAAGACATTTTCAAATAAAAATTAAAGGGTTTGTTGCCAGCAAATTTATACTACAAGAAATACCAAAGAAAGTCCAGAAACCCTAAATGGAAAGTCAGATCTTCAAAAGGAATGAAAATCAGCAGGAATAATAAATAAATGTGTATTAAAATAACAAGTTTCTTTTTTCTTAATGTCTTTAAAATTCATTCAATTCCTTTTTATGCTTTTCTAAACAATAAGATATAATTTACACATTAAAATTTACCAACTTAAAGTATAAAGTTCAGTGATTTTTTAGTATATTGACAAAGTTGTGCAACCATGATCAAAATCAGTTTAAGAGGGCCGGGGATTTAGCTCAGTGGTTCCAGCACCTGCCTTGCAAGCGCAAGGTCCTGAGTTCGATCCCTGGTACCAAAAAAAAAAAATCAGTTTTAGAATATTTTGTCACCCTGATAGAGTCGTGTACCATTAACAGCTATTTCCTACCACCACCGCCCACCACATCCCCTGGCAACCACTCAGTTCTTATCAGATACATGATTTGCATTTGGGGTCAATGTTTTGTCTTTGTGAATTTGTCACATAAATGAAACTATACGTGTGTGCCTTGTGTCTGGCCTTTTTGTCTATATTGTGCCATGTGCTTCATTCATTTTTATTATTGAGTAATACTCCACTGTATAGATACACTTTTTAAATTCATCAGTTAATGGGCATTTGGGTTGTTGTCACATTGTAACTGCTATGAATAATACTGGTTTTGAACACTGGTGTAAAAGCTTTTGAGTGGCCATGTCATCAATTTTCTTGGGTTATATGTACCTAGGAGTGGAATTGCTAGGTCAAATGGTAACTCTGCTGACTGATGAAGGAATCCAGAACTATTTTCAGTGATTATGCATTTTATGAGCCATCAACAGTCAGTGTTCCAATTTCTTACATACTTATAATTGTCTATCTTCTTAATTATAAGTATCCTATGGTACGAAGTGGCATTTCAATGTGGTTTTGATTTGGTTTTCTTCTAATGACTAATGACATTGAATATCTTTTCACTTACTTATTGAACATTCATATATCTTCTTGGAGATTTACTTAATTCATATCTTTTGCCTAGTTTTAAATTGGTTTATATGTCTTTTTTATCATTGGATTATAAGAGTTCTTCATGTAAATTGAATGCTAGACTCTTACCAGATACAAGATTTGCTATCTTTATTCCATGGTATGGGTTATTTTTTCAAATTTTTAATAGTTTCTATCCTTTGAAATACAAAGATTTGAAGTTTTTATTAAGTTCTGATTATTTATTTATTTATTATTTGTTGCTTGCATTTTTGGTACAATACTTAGGGAAACATTACCTAATCTAATTGTCATAGAGATTGGCACCAAAGTTTTGTTCTAAGAGTTTTATAGTTTTAGCTTTTACAGTTAGGTACAATATGTGATCTGTTTTAAATTAAGTTTTGTATATGATTTGAAAGAGAAGTTCAATTTTCTTGGGCTTCTTGGTGACAATTGATTTACCATAAATATACCATTTTATTTTTGAACTTCAAATTCCATTTCATTAATCTATTTGTCTTTATGACAGTATCACACAATCTTGGTTATTTGTGCATTTTATAAAGTTTTGAAATCAGCAAGAGTCAGTTCTTCATCTTTGCTCTACTTTTTCAAGATCACTTTGCCTATTCTGAATTCCTTCTATTTCCACTTAAAATAGAAGTGGAATAAGGGATCCACTTCAGCATCAGCTGTCAGTTTCTTCAAAAGAAGCAATTAGGATTTGATTTGGATTATGTTAAATCTGTAGATAAATTTGGGAATTATTTCTGTCGTCACAATATCAAGTTTTCTAATTCATAAATACTTCTGTTTTTACATGAATATTTTCTTTAATTTTTTTCAATAACATTTTGTGGTTTACTGTATAAGTCTTATACTTATTTTATTCAGTCTATTCCTAACGTGCTTTTTTTTGATAAAATTTCAAATGCAACTTTTTCTTAATTTTGTTTTTAGATGTTTTTCTGTAAATGTGTAGAAATATAAACAATTTTTAACAAGAATATATGGAAACCTTGCAGAACTTATTTCTTAGCTGCGGAGTTCATGTGTATATATACATATGTGTATAGATGTGTATGTGTGTATGGATGTACATGTGTTCCTTAGGATTGTGTGTCAAGTAGTCATATCATCTGCAAATAGAGAATTTTACCATTACTTATACTTTTTATTCAATTTTCTTTCCCAAAGACCTAGGCCAGGACCTGCAGAATAGTGTTGAATAGAAATGTCAAGAGTAGACATACTTGTTGTGTTATTGATCTTATGGAGAAAGCTTTTAGTGTGATGTTAGCTGTGAGTTTTTCAGAAATGTTCATTATCAAGTTGAGGAATTTATATTTATAGTTTATTGAATGATTTTAGCATGAAAAAGTTTGAAGGTTTTTCAAATTCCTTTCTTTTATTCACCGAAATGTCACTTTTGTCATTTATTTTACTTATACAGTGAATTTCACTCATAGGATTTTTACTCGTGAACCAGCCTTTCATTCCTGGTAGCACTTCTTTCTTTGACATTATAGTTTATTATTTTATTTATTTATTTTATTCATTAAGTTTATTGGTACATTTTAGGTATACAATATTATGAGACTCATCATTTGAAATTTGTACCTTTACATGATATATCTTGGTTCTTATTTTTTCCCCATCCCCCTGCTCTCCCCTCAACCCCTAAACCCCTCCCTATTTACAAAGACTTTGTTTCTGTTTTTTCCTCTTCTCATATTTTTTTCCTTTCCCTTCCTGGTACCACTTCTAACTGGCCATAATATGTAATCCTTTTTCTCTTTCTGGATTCAGTTTGCCGGTATTTTGCTAAGGATTTCTATGTTCATATTCCTAAGGGATACTTATCTGTAGTTTTCTTTTTTTATGGGATGACTTTGCATTGTTTTGGTCTGAGGGTAACACAGGTCTGTGGTGACTTTGAGAAATTTCAAGACTGACTAAGGAAAAAGATAGGACCACAGGTGGCAGCAGCACACATTTTTGTTCAGATAGTGTTTCGATAGGATTGTGTGCAAGGGCAAGTCCTACACAGCGTGAGAGAGTGCAGAGGATGCAGTGTGTAGAACACTCTTCCAAAGAGATGGAGGTCATGGGAACTCCTGAGGAAAGAAGAGACCAGTAAGGGGTTTGGATTCACTGGTAACCTCACTCAATAGAAGGCAAGAGGCTCTGGCCAGGGAGCTCTGGGGGCAGCAGTGATTTTGGTTTTCCATAGCAGCAGGATTTCTTTTCACCTGTGGTTAGCAGGTGCTGGAGGCAGTTCCATGGGGTATTCAAAACAAGTTCTACCTGGCAAAAATCTGTGTGATTGGGCTCTATTTAAAATAAGTGGATGTGTAAAAGCCTGAGTTTATTTCAAACAATGAGCTTTGAGCTAACAGACCTCATTCTGTTATGAAGAAGGAAACAACCTACAGCCAACATATGGAAATTATCTTTAGCTCATTTATATAACCTGACCTTACAGAGCATGCTGGAAAGTGTCCTTTCCTCTTCTGTTTTTAGGAAAGGCTTATGAAGGATTACTTCTAATTCTTAGACTAGTAGAAATCACCCATGATGCATCTGTTCTTGGACATTTATTTTAGTAGAAGTTTTAAAAAATTACTAATTCAAGTGTCTTCATTTGTTATAAATTTATGCAATTATTTTATTTTAAAAGTCACTTTTGATAATGTTATTTCTTTCTATGAATTTACCTATTATAAGTTATCTAGCTTGTTGGCCAATTGTTCATAGTGTTCACTTATCTTTCGTTCTGTTTCTTAGATCATTAGTGTTATGCTTTCTTCATTCCTGATTTTAGTGATTTGTAAGTTACCTTTTATTTTCTTCATCAATTTAGCTAAAAGTTTATCAATTTTGTTGATTTTTTCAAAGAATCAACATTTGATTTTGTTGTTTTGCCTTACTGTTTTTCTGTCCTCTGTCTCACTTATTTCCATTCAAATGTTTTTTCTTTCCTTTCTTCTGCTTTTTTTGGGTTTGTTTGAAAGAGTGGTTACTGATTTGAGATCTTATTTTTTTGTTTCTGTTCATAGCTATAAATTTTTATTTGAATCTGCTTTTACCACATCCCTTGATACACTGCTTTTTCATTTTCATTTATCTCAATATATTTTCTGTTGAAATTTTTTATTTATTCTTTGACACACTGGTTGTTTATGAATGTGAGATTTAGTCAGGTGTGGTGGTGCATACCTTTAATTCCAGGTAGGGAGCCTGAGGCAAGGGAATTACAAGTTTAAGGCCAGTCTGGACAACTTAGTGAGGCCCTGTTTCAAAATAAAAATTTTAAAAAGTGAGGAGCATAATTCAGTGTGGAGCCTAGCATGCTTCAAGGCCTTGAGTTCAATCCCTAGTACTGCAAACGAAAACTAAACAAAGAATGTGTGAGAGCCGGGGATTTAGCTCAGTGGTTTTACCGCTGCCTTGAAAGTGTAAGGTCCTGAGTTTGACATCTGGTACCAAAAAAAAAAAAAGTGTGAGTATGTGATTTCATTTCTATATAATTGTGAAATTCTCAAATATGTTTGTTATTAATTTATAATTTTTATTCCTTTGTGGTTAAAGAATACCATGATTTTCATCTTTTTCAATTTACTGGGACATGTTTTATTGACAAATAGATGATCTGTCCTAGAATACTGTACTTGAGAAGAATGTATATTCTACTGCTGAATAAAGTGTTCTACACATGTCTCTTGGGTCAGCTTACTTTATGATGTTCAGATCTTTGATTTCTTTGTTAATCATTTCTGTAGTTTTCCTATCCATAGTGGCAGTGGAATATTAAAGTATGTAACTATCATGGTTGAGTTCTCTGTTTCTCTCTGGAATTGCTCAGTTTGCTTCATGTACCTTTTGTGTGCTGTTGTTAGGTACATCTGTGTGTATAAAGGTTACAGTTTACTGATGAGTTGACCATGTTGCCATTACATAATATCCTTCCTTCTTTGCCTCTAGTTGAATCAAATAAAATTGACAACTATAAAAATTTATGAAACAAATATTTATTATTTTGAATTAATTAATATCAATTATAATATCAACTATGTAATCAGGTATAGGCAAAATTAAAGAACTAATATAAAAGGGGCCAGGGATTTAGCTCAGTGGTTCAGGCACCTGCCTCGGAACCGCAAGGTCCTGAGTTTGATCCCCGGTACCAAAAACAGAAAAAGAAAGGAAAGAAATAATATAGAAATGAAAATAAAATGTTCTTACACTTTATGTAAATTAATACAATATTTGAAGTAGAATAAAAGTTAAAATATGCGTAATAATCATTAGAGAAACCAAGAAAATACACAGAGGTCCTTAAGATAATGGAGAAATAAAAATGATATTCTAAGAAAATTCAGTTAGATGAAAATGATATAAAATAAGGAATAGAGAAACAAAAAGCAAGTGAGATGAACAGAAAACAGGTAGTTGAAATGAAAGACCTAAATGTAATTATCTTAGTAGTACCATTAATTAAAAATGGATTAAACACTTCAATTAAAAGGCAGAAGTTTTCAGAATGAGTGAAACTCAAAGTGGAGCTAAAGTAAAAGGACATATGCATTGATTTACAGTGATGATCACTTGTGTAATTTACAGTGATGATCACTAGTGACGAAGGAGATGCTGAGTTGTTGAGGTGTGTATAACTCACAGTGAGGAAACGATTCTCCATAATGAAGTCAGTTGTGTTGTTTCTGGATACATTGTGTGTGTGTGTGTGTGTGAGTGTGTGTGTGTATTACTCTATGCATATGCAACACATTTTGGATGACTTAAGGACACACATAGGTCATTTTGATTACAGTGTATTTTTGTGTCATCCAAAAATTTCCCCATCATTTACTGTCACCAGACTGAATTTCTACCCAGTGTTGGAAATCTTCCTGGTGACTGAAGACATGCCAATCGTATCTCATTTGGGCATTTTCTCAAGGGCCTGTCTTCTAAGGTACACCATGCTCCATCTATTGTGCTATGGAGAGTTAAGTCCCCAAACAGCAATGTGGTTGGACATAAAGTTTCTCTGGAATTGATACTTTCTTCTCCATTTGTACACATATTTACCCAAATGAAAACCCCTCCTCAATTGGCATTAATTTCCTGTGTATTCTGTTTCACTCTACTTTCTTCTCTGTAACCCATCAGACAAAACTGCCTTAAACACAGTGTTCATTGTGTAATGGCTTCTTCAGTTCACAAGTCCTTTCCTCAAATACTATGTAATTACTACGTAGGTTTTTTTTTTATTACAGAAACTCATGGCTTTCACTTCTATTCAAACTTCTTCCTCAATTTAAAATAAACATTTTAATTTAGAATGTTTCTAAATTTATAGAAAAAATATATAGTACAACATTTTGATAAACTCCACACCTAGCTTCTCTTATTACTAATATCTTGACATTTGTATAGTAGCTTTGTCCCAGTTAATAAGTCAATATTATTATTAACTGAAGTCCACATTTTATTCAGTTGTTCATAGTTTTCTAAAAATTAGAATACTATCTAAAATATCACATTTATTCATTATAGTTCTCCTTAGATGCCTCTCGGCCACAACAGTTTCATAGACTGCTCATTTCTGATTATCTTAATAATTTTGATCATACTGGTCAGATATTCTGGAGTATATTCCTCAATTGGGATTTGTCTGGTGTCTTCCTCATGATTAAACTGGGGATACAGTTGTTAGAGAAAACCCACAGAAATAAAGTGCTTTTCTCATCACATTGCATCATGAGTACATACAGTTGCCAGTTATTGTTGTCTTTGAACCTTGGTCCTCCTGTGCTCTTCTGGAGGAAGTTATTATACACAGCCCACATTCAAGAATTGGATACTTATTTTCCACCTCATTGAGGATGGATTTCATGTTTTTTGGAATTCTTCTGCATAGGAGATTTGCCTATTCTCTGTTTAGGTATCCAGTCATTTAGTTATAATAGTAAGGACTCAGATATATTTACTTTATACTTTAATTCTATTATATTTATTTTATTGCTGCAGTCATTTGAGGTTTTGCGTCAGGGGTGCTTTTAGTTGGCTCTTGTGTTCCTTTCTATCTACCATTACTGTTGGGGGGATGAGGTGGGAATGTGAGTAGGGGCTTGTTTTGTTCTGTTTTTATGCTTCCTTACACAGCAAGATGCTCCATGCTTGTGTTGTGAATTTCCTGCCTCAGGCCCAGAATCAGCTACTCCTGGAAAGAATCTCAGCCCCCACAGCCATTTATGGAGTATGGTATTAGAAACCAATGTTTGGGCAGTAGTTTCTTGCTTACACTGAATGATTTTCTCCCTTTTATTACACCTAGTCAAATTCTTTCCCTTCAAGGCTTTTCATTTTTCTTTTTTTCGATTCAATCTATGCCTTTAACCCATCATTTCTCTACAGTAAGAGTCTCCTAAATGGTCTCCCTCTTTAATCTAATTCCCACTTGACCACTGAGAGATTTTTATAAAACACAAATCTCATTACTTCACTACCCTGGTTAAAAAACCTTCATAAGTTCAGGATTGCCCTCAGGAGAAAGTTTAAACTTAATATAGTTGGAAAGATTTTGGGGATCTGGTTCCTACTTTCCCCTCCAGGTTTACCTCTAAAAACTCTCAAACTGGGTTTACACTCTAGTCTTTGAAATGATTTTAGTTCTTAGGCTTTTGCATCATTTTATTCCTGCAGTACTGCCCTTATTCTCCTCTTCTTTGCCAGCATGCACACACACATGTATGCATGCACACGCAACACTTCACTGGACAGAATTCTTCTCAATTTTAGCTCTTAAATGAGCATCTTTTTGGAAACTCTCCAAACTGCTTCCTAGCAGGGCTCCCTTCTTGTGTCTTCCCCTGGGTCTTAGTGCTGTGGTTCCTGTTGCAGTGCTCATCACAGTGAAGGACAGTTCCTCTTCCACATGTCTCTTCCCTCTGAACTGAGAACTCTATGATGGCCGTGACCGGTCCACCGCTGTTTCATTACTGTACTCCCGACAGCGTGATGTCTGGCACTTGATATGCTCTTATGTGTCTATTTAGTGAATCAATAAGTGACACATTGGGTATTCTCTGTCCTCTAGTCTCAGGATATAGTACCATTAACTTTTCAAAGGATTATAGTTTGCTAAATGTTAATATATTAATACTTACACAGTGTCAACCTCAGTATGTAAAACATTTCCTCCATTTTAGAAACGTAAACAGTTCTAATGTAAACCATATATATGACTCATAATTGGGCAGAATAACTGAATGATCTCTATTTTTTATTTCCAAAATGAAACCAGAAGGCAGAGTGCAGCCTCTGGACTCCTTGGGATCATTCCAATCTAGTGTGTAGGCATGTGCTTGGTTAAACACATTGGGAAGCCCCCACGGAGCGATGGGCAGGATTATAATGCTGTCAGGAAACTTACACCTGCATCTTGTTCTCACAATAGAGGATGGCCTCAAAGATATTTCAAAAATTTTAAAAAGTTTTCTTCTTCCACCTTGATAATTACACACTCAGATTCTAACACAAAAAAGTAAATAGGCTCTAACATTTCTCACCAGTACCTGTTTGACTTACAAAAAATGTTAGTGTCTTTTAAATATCTTCCATAGGGAAACGAGGAGAGTCATTTTGCTCTCTTGAAATATGGCTTGTATGTGAAGTTTCCAGAGCTGCTAGAATGGAAAAGACCTCTCCACCTTCTGAACATATACACTGCAATACTCCTTCTCTAAATCTGATAGCACTTTCCCTTCAAACCTTTCATCTTAGCTCAAATCTTCCTCGGATGGAGAAATTGACCAAATATTAATAGCCTCCTCTAGCAGATAGATTTTCTGCCACAACTGTCCCAGATTTTTCTTGTGAAGAAAGAATATACTTGTTATGAGATTTGGAAAGAAAATCCTTTACTAAATAGAGTTAACTATTTGTCTTAAAAGGATGACTATTTAGCCAAGTGAAGAAATTGAGACATCTGAATACAGTGTCTCCTTACCCCCACCCCCAATCCATGGGTCCTGTGTATGTATCAAGATCTGTGGTGGATGCTTGAAACTGCAGATTGTACCAAATCCTACATATATTGTATATTTCCTATACATATACACATATATCTAGTACCTTTTCCATCCTAACTAAGCATTTATTATGCATTATGACTGTCACTTTGTAGTTTGAGGTGAAACAGCAAAATAAACACAAAATTTCTATTTTCTTCTTTATAGTTTCATTGATAGAAGATAATTCTTACTGTAGATCTTAGCAAATTCAGCATACAATTTTTTCTTTCCCTATTAAGTCACTAACTTTCACCTTTTCAACCAAAGGAATCACTTACCACATCTCTGGTATATCTAAATTGCCAGCATTACCACTTTGGGCCATTATTGAGTTAAATAAGGATGACTTGAACACAAGAGCCATGATTCTGCAACTGTTGATCTGATGACCAAAAGGGTTACTAAAGTGACTAATCGGTGGTAGCATATATAGAATGGATACATTGACAAAGGAACAATGCATATCCCAAAGGGAGGATATGAGAGTATAGCATACTACTTAGAAGGGAGAGCAACTTATAACTTATGAATTACTTGTTTCTGAAATTTTCCATTTTATATTTCCAGACTGGCTGTTCTCAGGTAGATTGAGGGCTCTGGTTCTTTGGGAACATACATAATTTGCTTCTTCCTTCTGAGCCTCTACCTGGTGAAGGGGAAGTCATGGTCCTCTGATTCACCAGGAATATGAAAATTAATGCTGAAAATAAGGCCAAGATGAGCATGGCAGGTGTAAAGCATGTGTGTATCACTGCTGCAGCCTTCAAACCTGGACAGCTCTTAGGTAGTTGTTAACAAATAGTCAACAGCTGCAGGCTAACATGCCTCTGAAAAAAGGAACAAAACTTAGGCTACTGAAAAAAATTACTGCTAAAAGACTACCAAAACACTTTTAAAAGGTGTGTGCACGTGTACCTGAGGCAGATAGCTAGAAGCCAAGCCTGTTAAAAAAGTAAAGTTTCGCCTGAGCCAGTTTTGTTTGATACTCCCTCTCCAAGCCCCTGCAGAAGAAAGTTTCCATCAGAAAAGAAAGTTTCTTTCTCTGATCTAGTTCTTGCAGATGGTGCTGTGGATACAGAATATGGAGCTGACCCAAACTTTTGTAGTGAATAGACAGAAGATATCTATGCTTCTCTGAGCAACTTGAAGGAGAGCAATCAGTCCGATCAAAATACCTGCTGGAAGCACAAGATCTTAATTACATGGCTGGTGTGAAATTCATTCTGCCACAGGACATCATGTACAAGATCATATCTGTTCTTGATTGGTTCGTGTGTAATATTTATGTGCCCAAAAAGATGCTACAGCTGGTTGCTATCTCCACTATATTAGAAGAATTTCTTCGATGGAAGAAATTACCTTCCAGAAATCAGTAACTTATTTTTACTAACAACACTTTTATACTAAGTATCAAATCAAATGATGGAAATGATTTGAAGAGTTTTAGCTCATGAAATAGCGGTGTTTTCCTTATAGAACATCTAAGATTGGGGAGGTTGATTTTGAGCAACGTAATTTGGCTGAATATCTATTATAACTATGTTGGACTAGGATATAGTGCACTTTCCTCCTCAGATTGCAGCACCAGCTTTTAGCCTAGCAATGAATTTTTTTGATAATGGTGAATAGAAACCAGCACTGTAGAAATACCTGTCATACACTGAAGAATTTGTTTTTCCTATTCTGCAGCACCTGGCTAAGCATATAGTTGTGATGAATCAGCTTTATAAAGCACATGACTATCAAAAACAAGCACACCATGTCCAAGAATGCTAAGATCAGCTCTCCAGCACTGAATTTTGCACTACTTCCAGATATAGCTAGAACAGTGACAATGGTGTAACTTTTAAACTTATCTTAGGCTTCTATATTTGTAAATAAAGTTGTCATCATGTGCCACCTATATATTTACTTACTTTTAGTAATGCTTGCGGCTCTTTTCACTTTTCAAAGCTTAGCTCATTTGAATGTGGCTATTTCTTATTCCAGGTTAACCTAAAAGTTGTTTTAAAAGGATAGTGAGGAATATTTATAAAAACTGCTTTTAGTTTAGCAGGAGTACCAACCAATGTATATAACTATGTCTATTATTTATGTTATTTATATACTTGGTTCTTGTTTTCTGTGCATGACTTTTAGTTTATTAACATGAGTTACTGAAGTGGTGAAGTTATCTAAATAATATTTCCACAGGACATATTGCATTTAAACTAAGCATCCTGGACAATCTTCCTCCTAGTTTTGTTTTAGAGAAAAGTCTACCAAACCATCCAGTCTCCCTATGACTCAAGAAATAACAGAAACTTTGTACCCTTTGACTGATGAGGCCTAGAGATCTATTGTACAGTGTAGTACTTACACTTAATAGTACTATATTGTGTGCTTAAACATTTTCTAAGAACATAAGTCTTATTTTAGCTTTTCTTATCACAGTCAAAATAATTCTACTAAAAAAGGCTAGGGGAGACTTTTAGAGATGATGGAATGGTTTATGGCAGTGATGGCAAACCTTTTAGAGCTTTCAATGATGTAAATATCCTGCTGGGCCATGGGTGCCATTGGTTCACCCCATGGGTTTATGGCATAGGTTGGCATGATAGTTTCATACATACGTACATTTCTCCAAACTCACAGAGCTGTGTGCATTAATTAGTCACCGTTTTGTGTGTCAATCATACCTCAGTAAAGTGGCATGAAATCTAAAAAGAATTAGTCACCATACATGGCTTTTATCAGTTTGAGGTAAGGCTTTCAATTCCTATTTTCATCAGAGTTTTTATCATGAATGGATGTTGGATTTTGTCAAAGCCTTTTCCACATCTATTGAGATGATTGTGTGATTTTTATCCTTAATTCTATTTATGTGGTGTATCATGTTTATTGATTTACATATGTAGAACCATCCTTGAATCCCTGGAATGAAGCTCATTTGATCATAATATATGATCTTTTTAGTGATTTGTTGCATTATGTTTGCAAGTATCTTATTGTGGATATTTGCATTGATGTTAAAACAAAGACTTTGGCTTGTACTCTTCTTTTTTTGGTTGAAACATTGCCTGGTGTTGATATCAGGTTAATGCATGCTTCATAGAATGAGTTTAGGAGTATTTTTTTCCCTTTCAATTTCATGAAAGAGCTTGAGGAGAATTAGCACTAGTTCTTTGAAGTTATGCTAAAATTCAATGGTGAATCCATCAGCTCCTGGGCTTTTATTGGTTTCTAGAGTGTTTATTACTGCATCAACTTTATTGCATATCATTGGTCTATTATTAGTCTTGGTTTAATTTTGATAAGCTATATGTTTATTAATTTATTGATTTCTTTCAGATTCTCCAATTTATTGAAACGCATGTTTTCAAAATTGTTTCTTATATCTCTAGATCTCAGTTGTGTCTGTTATAATTTTGCATTTTTAATTTCTGATTACCTCGATATGGGTAGTTTTTTTTCTTTTAGTAAGTGGGACTAGGAGTTTATCAATTTTATTTATCCTTTCAGAAAACCAAGGATTCATTTATCCTTGTATTTTTTCTTAATCTCAATTTCATTGATTCCTGCATAGACCCTTGTAATTTCTTTCCCTCTACAAGTTTTGAATTTGTATTGCTCTTGTTTTTCTAGGACCTAAAGAAGCATCATTAGGTTATTTATCTGGACCCATTCTGTTTTTCTGTTGTTGGTGCTCATAGCTATAAACTTCCCTCTTAGGACTGCTTTCACTGTGTCCCACAGGTTCTGATATATTGTATTTCCATTGTCATATAATTATAGGAAATTTTCACATTTCTTCCCGATTTCTTAGCTAACTTCCTGATTATTCAAAAATGTATTATTTAATCTCCATATGTTTGTATGATTTTGTGGTTTATAACAAACCCACAGCCAGCATCATACTTAATGGGGAAAAACTGAAAGCCTTCCCTCTAAAATCAAGACTGAGACAACTGTGTGTACTGTTACCACTCTTCTTCCACATACTACTCAAAACTTCTTCCACATACTACTCAAAACTACACCAATAAGACAAGACAAGGAAATAAAATAGATATGAAGAGGAAAGAAAGAAGTCAAACTGTATTTATTTGGAGATGATGTGATCCTTCACATAGAAGATCAAAAAAATTACATCAGAAGACTCTTATAGTTAAAAGAACAAATTTAATGGTGGAAGAAATACAAAAACAATACACAGAAATCAATAGCATTCCTGTACACTAGTAATGAACCTACTGAGAAAGATATTAGGAAAGTAATCCCATTTATGATAGCTTCAAAGCAATTATGTGGCACACACCTGTAATCCCAGCACTCAGTAGGCTAACAGGAGGATCACTGCAAGTTTTAGACCACCCTGGGCTACATAGTGAGTTCAAGGCCAGCATAAACTACATAGCAAGATTCTGGTCTGAAATAAAAGACAAAAATTTAAATACCTAAGAATCAATTTAATCAAGGAGGTAAAAGATCTCTATAATTTAAACTATAGTACCTTGATAAAAGAGATTGAAGAGGATATTAGATAATGGAAAGACATCGCCTATCCCTGGATAGACAGAATCAATATTGTCAAAATGGCCGTATTGCCAAAAATAATATATAGATTTAATGCAAGTCCTAGCAAAATAACAACAATAGTTTTTAAAGAAATAGAAAAAAAATCCTGAAATTTATATGAAGCCAGAAGATACCTAAAGTAGCCAAAATTATCATGCACAAAAAACAAGTGGAAATGTATTATAATCCTAGATTTCAATTCATACTACTCGGCTATAGTAATGAAAACAATCTGATTCCAGCATAAAAATAGATATGTAAACCAATGGAATAAAATAGAAGAGACAGAAATAAGCCCTTGCCATCTGATGTTTGACAAAGGGGGCAAAAACGTATGCTGGAGAAAAGATAGCTCCTTTATTAAGTGTTGCTGGGAAAACTGGCTATCCACATGCACAAAATTGAATCTAGACCCATATCTCTCACCCTGTACTAAAATGAAATAAAAATGGATCAAAGATCTGTATGTAAAAATGAAACATTGAAACTGCTAGAAGATAAATTAGGTAAAATTCTTAAAGATGTAAGCATAAGAAATGGCTCCCTTAACAGAACTCCAGTAGCACAAAAAATAATATCCAAAATCAACAAATAACATTATATTAAATTTAAAAGATTCTGCACATCAAAAGAAACAATCAACAGAGTGAAGAGACAGCCCATAGAATGGGAAAAAATTTTGAAAGATATTTTTCTAATAGAGTACTATTATCTAGAATGTATAAAGAACTAAAACAATTAGCCCTCCCAAAACATGTGACCCATTCAAACACAATGGGCAAATCAAATGAATAGACACTCTTCAGAAGAAGAAATACAAATAGTTAATAAGTATATGGAAAAAATGTTCAACATCTTCAGCCATTAAAGAAATTCAAATCAAAAAAATCCTGAGCCTCTCTCTTACTAAGAATGCCTATCTATCATCAAGTACTCAAACAACAACAAATGTGGGTGGGATTGTAGGGAAAAAAGGACTCCTTCTACATCATAGGTGGGAATAGAGACTAGTACAACTGTTGTGGAAATCAATTTGGAGATTCAGCTAAAAATAGAAATTCCATAATGTTAAGAGAAATTAATATTCAACAGGTTAAATATGGCATAGTTTCTCTATTTTAGAAACGCCAAATATAAATAAATTAAAGCTTAAAATAAAGGAGAGGTGGGGAAGGGAAAAGTGGGAGGGGGATTAGAGAAGGGGAGTAAAGGGGACTGAAAATAACGAAGATACATTATATATATGTACCAGTTCTCCAAAAGGAATGTAAATATATATCACAAACATATACTGAGAAAGAAGAAAAAAGCGCTAGCCAATAAAATAAGTAACTGGAAAGTAGAGACTTACAGGAAAGGAAGGGAACAGGGAGAGATGAAAGGAAGGGGAGAAGGAGAAGTGGGGGTGGAACAATCAAAGTATGTTTTATTCATGTATGAATGCTCTAGAAAAGAACCCTTTGCTCTGTGTAACTAGAATACACTAATAAATGTTATCTTAGTATTTTACCTTTTTAAAAACCATCTTCTCATTACATATTCTCTCCTGGATCTCTTTGCTGTGCAGTAATTTATAATAGTATGTGTAACAGTATACACACATGTATACATAGCAAAATGACTTTAATTTGTTAGTTGCAGACCATCAGTAAGTGTGCAAAGATCCCAGTGAGAAACCTGTGTGGACCAGGGAGGTGCTGTTGCAGGTAGGTCCAGCCAGGGCTCTGCCCTGACCCCAGCTGTTTGGGCTCACAGGCCCAGCCAAAGGCCCACCTGGAAAAGAGCTCCACAGGCACACAGGCAACCGCCAGAGCCCTGCCAAGATTCCATCTGTAAATGGGCATAGACCCTAGCCAGAAGCCTGCTCAGACACCAGCAACAGGGGTGCACAGTCCCCAGCCAAAGGCCCACCTAGGCAACAGCTATTTGGGGGGACAGGCCCTAGCGAGAGGCATGATTAGATACCATTCCAAGTGTGTATAGGCCCCAGCCAGAGCCCTGCCTGGACAACAGGATAGTACAGGGATCCAGAAGGCCAGCATTCTGAACCCAGGAATTGGGGCAGTGCTGAGCAACAGAGAAAAGGTGGCTCAGTGGTTTGCTGAGAATTGAAGCCCACTGGGTGAGCAAAAAGTTGCCTCAATAAAGATGCAGCAGGTTGCATCTGTTGAAATGAGAAGACATGTAAGCAAGTCTCAAAACCAGATCAAATTCCAGATCACCTAAGGCAATCCCAAAGGGCAACAATATGGAACAATCTGATACTCAACCACCTGGACTCTCTGAACTGGCAACAAAAGAGGATCTGGAAAAAATACAATCAAAAATAATTTCTCAGATATACAGCAGAGATTGTGCCAATAGTGCAAGACATGATCAGTAAATCTAGAGAAGACACAGATAAAAAAAAATTAGAGGAACTGAGGAACATGATGGAATCCCAACAGAGGAAACAAATGGAATCCATAAAACACACAGATTTCCAGGAGATTAAAAACTCCATTGAAAGTTTAGGCAGCAGAATGAGCCAATGTGAGGACAGAATTTCAAATATAAAAGATAGGATTGCAATTAGTGAACAGGACAAACAAAATTTCTTAAAAATGGTAAGGGACCATGAGAAATCAATCCAGCAGCTCTAGCTGATACAAAGAAGAATAACATAAATCTGATTGCAGTCAATGAAGAAACAGGAGATAATGCAAATGACACACACACAAAAATGTTCACAGAAGTAATGGCAGAAAACTTACCAAGCAGGGGAAAAGAAATTGACATACAGATAAATGAGGCATGTAGGACTCCAACTAGCCATGATCAAAAAAACCCTATGCATAGGTATATAATAATTAAAAATCCAGAAACCCAACAGAAGAACAAAATTCCACAAGCAGTTAGAGAAAAGAAACAAATCACATACAAAGGAAAGCCCGTCAGAATCACAGAAGACATCTCAACACAAACCCTCAAGGCAAGAAGAGCCTGGAGTGATGTATTTCAAGATGTAAAAGAAAATAACCTCCAGCCCAGATTGTTGTACCATCCAAAACTATTTTTCAAAATTAATGGAGAAAGAAGGTACTTTCATGACAAAGACCACCTGAGGAAATTTATGAATAACAAACGAGCGCTACAAAATATTTTAAACAACATCCTAGGAAAAGACAACAAAGATCACAACCCCAGGAACCCCAGCAAAATGAATCCATTAGGCACAACAAGAAATTAAATGTAAAGGAGGAGAATCCAACAAAAAGAATGTCATGAAAAGGATAAGTCAATACATATCAGTTATAACCATCAGTGTTAATGGTCTCAATTCAGCAATCAAATGAAATAGACTGCAGGTGAGTCATTCTCCAAAATAAACCACATACTTGCTCATAGAACATGTTTAAGTAAGTGCAAAGGAATTGAAACTTTCTCCTGTATATTATCAGACCATAGGGCAATGAAATTGGAGATCAGTAGCAAAAGAAACCACAAGAATTTCATAAACACATGGAAATTGAACAACAC
>NW_004624780.1:2932193-2953771 GCF_000247695.1 Heterocephalus glaber
TAGGAATGGGGAAAAAATAAGAACCAAGATGCATTATGTGAAGGTACAATTCCCAGTGAGAAATGTAATTGTGTTGTATACCTACAATGTGCCAATAAAAGAATTTAACAAAAAAAAATTCATATGTTGTTCACATTATATTTCCATTTCCCAATGCTATTCGATGATATCTATGCACTATAGTGTTGAGACTAACGTTCAAATATTCACAGCTACATATAGTAATAATAATCCATGTAAGCTTCTAATCTACATATGTACACATGCATCTTTAAAAACAAAGTGATTATAAAAGTGTGTTTTGTTCCCCTTCTTTGCTATCAAGCAATCTGTACAATCACCAGGCTCGATGCCCTAGAAAAACAAAGGCTTTGACTGAATGCAAATTATGTATCAACGCAGATTACCCTCTTTCACATTTCTTATTCTGGGGAAAACTATAAATATCATTTACAGGTTGTGTTGCTATTGTGCTAGGGAAATGATATAAGAGGCATCAGACTCTTACAAATGAGAAGATGGCTTTGTGGATATAATGTACAAATATACCTCCACTACTCGTGTGCACCAGCACTGATGGGATGGTGGGGGATGCTGCCCTCTCGGGTTGACTCAGAGATCATCTCCAGGGCATGTAGGATGCAGATAGAACTTATCTCTCCCTTTCCTTTCTCTTGATCACTGCAGCCATCCCTTACTACCTATCTCTGTTGATCATTCACCATCCTCCAGTTATTTATGCACTCACAGACAAAGCTTCCCCTTGTTGAGAACTGTAATCGAGAGTCATTTGCCCCTTCATTTTGTGTGTTAGCTCAGCTGCTTTGGGCAACACACTCTCACTGGCACTGAAAGAAACACAAGAGTTAAGTGGAGCTTGGATTTTGACATGTCATTACTCTTTAGAATGTACATGGTACTTACAAAATGTAAATGTTGTATAAATACATTGTATGGATTGGGTAGAAAGTTAATAATAGGTGTCATAATGCTTACGTTTTAATCCAGGGCCCTCCACTACTTGACTGTGTGAGTTTGTGTGTAACTTAACCTATGAACCTCAATTTCTTCATCTCCACATAGGATATGTATGCAGGTTAGAGAGCTTAATTCATGAAAAGGCATGAACTATAAGTCTGGTGGGAGTAAATTCCCAGTGAAGGTGGACTATTGTCTTCTAATTATGGACATAGCTGTAAAAGGTAGGAGAGGGATTTGAAGCACAGATAAAAGCACTGTGGACTCTTTATAACATGAAGTATAGAAAGGATGATCAAAGGACACAATGAATGTTTAAATTTTAAAAACTTTTTACAGAAAAAGACACATAGCTAAGAATGTTGGAATAAACGTGTTCAAGATGAGAGGGAATATTTTGAATCTTTAAAAGGGATTAATGGCAATGTATCTTTTAATATAATAATTTTTAAAAATTTAAGCCTTCACTGTATTTTTTGAACACCCTTTGTTAATCAAACTTTTATGGAAATTTTGTCAAACAAAAATATTGCTGTGTGCCTCACCCACCTCATCACTAGATCTGGCACTGTCCAACTTCTGGCTCTTCCCTAAAGTCAAAATAATGATGAAAGGTAAATGTTTTGAACCAGTTTAGAACACCTAGGCAGCCACAACAGTATAACTAAAGACACTTATGAAAGAGGATTTCCAGAACACCTTCAGAAAGTGTCAACAATGATGGGATAAGTCTGCAAAGTGGGGGAGAATATTTTAAGGGGGATTAATGGCAATGTATCTTCTACTATAATTTTTTAAATTTAAACATTCATTGTATTTTTAATCATACCTTCTATACTTGTATTTGAAGAAAAAGGAAAAAATGAGAAGACAGAAGTTGGCCTAGACAGGAGGAAAACACTTTGGAAGGCTGAACATTTCAAGAGGAGGAATCAAGTTGAATAGCAACTTCCTAAGCAGGTGTTTAAGATACAGGACTAGTAAGACTGAAAAAGAAGCCTGAGAGTAAGACTTTCTCAAGTAAACATTATAATATTTCTACACATGATCTTGCACAGAAATACCATCTGTATGAAACTTCTACTGTGCAGTGTGTAACTATACATTTAGATTGTAAGCAGAAATGATTCCATATAGAGTAAATTCCAAAATTACGAACAAGTTCCATTCTGGTAGAATATTCATAGGTCAGATTTGTTTGTAAATCCAAAAAAATGAGTCTGATATACCTTTGACACAAATATACAATGTAAAGCATAAGAAAACCAAACACACATACACACACACACAAATACTGTAAATAAACTGTTTTCACTGTAACAGTTACCCTAAAATGGTGGTACAGGACAGTACAACTCTAAATAAACTTTTTATTTTTACAATTACCTTCAAATAGTGGTACAATACAGTACAGCACCTGGGATATGGGGGACTAGCTGCAGGAGGAAGAATAGATGGGACATACTGGAGCTGAAGGATCATCAACAAGAGGAGATGGAGGGCAAGATGGAATTTTGCTCACACCTGATGTTGATAACACAGGTTTTTTTGATGGACTCAATTCTGTCTACTCTCTTGATAAAAGTTGTCTGAGTAGTAGCTTTTTCCCCCTCATCATAGATGACTCTGTAGCACTGGATGGTATTCTCAACAGCTGCTGTAACTTTGAGTATCATGCTATGTTGGCGTCTTCTGCCTCAAAAACTAACAGTGCATCTTTAATTAAAGAAGCTTTGCTTACCATTTCCTGTGTTGTGAATCTCATTGGTTCTTCAGTTCCATCTTCCTCCTGGCTGTTGTCATCTTTTCGCTGGGCCTTTAATTCCATCAGGTCCTCATTAGTGAGCTTCTCATGTTGCACAGAAGTTGTCCTCTTGCTGACCTAGCTCCAGCTTCTTGCTTCAGGTCACTAAGTTGTTGAAGACCTCTTTGGACTCCTTATCATCTTCTCAAGTCCATGAACTTCAGGAACAAACTACAGACAAAGGTTCTTCCAAACTCTATTCATAGTGACAGCTGAAATCTCATGCCAAGGATAGTTGTTTTTTATGGCTTTGAAGATGTTATAGTCCTTCCAAAATTGTCCCAAGGTTGTTTCTGTGTCATCAGTTGTCTTCACTGCCTGACAAGAAGTGTGACATAAGTAATATTTCTTGAGAGTCACAATAACTCCTTTGTCCATACGTTGGATAAGCATTGTAGTATTCAGAGGCAGATGCACTACTTTGACATCAGGATGAAAGTCATCCATGAATTGGGGGTGACCTGGTGCATTGTCAAGCAGCAAAAGAATGTTGAATGGGATAGATTTCTCCAAACAATATTTCTCTATCTCTGGGATAAAGTGGTGGAAAAACCAGTCCTGGACAATGGCCTGTGTAACTCAGGCTTTGGAATTACTCCACCACACCATAGGTAGAGAGCCCTTGGCTGTGTTTTTGAGGGCTCTTGGGTTCTCTGGATGGTGAACTATGAGAGGATTTAGTTTCATATCACTGGAAGCATTACCTCCAAACAACAGAGTAAGTCTGTCCTTCGCTACTCTGAAGCCTGGTGTCACTGTTCCTCTGTCCTGATGTAGCTTCACTCTGGTGTCCCCTTCCAGTCTAGTCCTGTCTCACCGATGTTCAGAACCTGTTGGGTGAATAAGAGCCTTCACCAGTAATTTCTCTGTGTTGCTGAAAATTCTTGGGCGGCTTGTTCTTTGCACTTGCAGCCTCACCACTTACTTTTTCCATTGTGAAAGTTGGCTCTAGCCTTGAATCTGTTAAACCGTGCATGGCTGGCAGTAAAAGATACACCCTGTTCACCCCATTTTTTTCTCCAAGTCCTCAGGCTTTTAGCTTTATCTTGAATAAGCATTTAGTTGAGTGAGACTCGACACTGATGCTGATCCTGCATCCATACACTGAGAAGTTTCTCTGTCTCTTCTATCAGGCTTTTGGGATATTATTATTATTGATTTCCTTGGTACAGCAGACTTTATGTGTTCCATGATCTTTTCCTTGTTCTTTAGGATTGTGCCTGTGGTTGAATGATTCATGTTCTAAGAGTGAGTGATGTCTACCATCTTTTCACCCCAATCTCTCAATTATTTTCACTTTTGTTTCTATGGTTATTGCTATGCAGATCACAGCAGTCCCCTCCACATCACCACTGCTCTTTCTCTTGCTTCTGGGCATCCTGGACTCTGATTATGCAATGTACTACTGTACTTTATCACACTGTACATAAGCACAAGGCAGCACGACTGTGACAATGTCTAGCAGACAGGTGAGCTACTTCCTCAATTTATTGCATCTATGAATGTTTGTATTCCTAATTTGAGGTCTATTTGCATCTACAAAAGTTCATACTCAAATCCTGGTTATGTCAGGGACTTATGTAATACTGATTTATGCTAGCAATTTTTTCTACCTAGTACCTACTTCTTATTTGAATTCCCTCTAAGCTTCAGAGGACTCAGAAGAGATGTTGACCGAACATCCTCCAATGTTTCTCAGAGGTTCATACCATTCAGCTATCACCCTTAAACCTTCTTCTCACCCTATGTACCAATTCCTCCTTCCCATCCAGAATCTCGTGCCTGGATCACAGCTTCCTACACTTAAACTGCTTTCTTGATTCCAGAATCACTATTCTCCACATGATCTTGTGATATAATGAATCAGAACATTGAGCCTCCCATCTCTACCATTCATTATGACCTTGGATAATTTATTTACCCTTTCTGAACCTAGCATAGATATTATCATAGTGCATACTTCCTAAGATTAAAGTATAAATGAGATATATTAAATGCTTAACACAATGCTGCTTGTTTTATAGTAAGCATTTCAAACATTTTATTGTCCAGTGTTAATGACCTTTAGTCCTTTGATCTATGTGGTACTATCTTATTCAATTTTGTATTTGTCTCGGAGTGTCACATGTTTGTTTTCAATACCTCTCTTATTAGGACCTTGAGGCCCCAGGCCCTTTGAATACACTCACTCAGTCTACCCTGAAGCTGTGAAGTGGTCCTTGTGTCTACGCAAAAATCAGGATGCTGAAGCTCCAGTAGAAAAAATCACCTAAGCCTTCGGCTGTGGTAAATTAACAAAAACCCTTCCTTATCCCTTAAGTAGGTATACTCCTATATGACATTATTCCATTGCCTGTGAACAGACAATTGAAAGCTTGCCTGCAGTCCCTTCCTAACCTTGCCCACCTTCTCTCTAGCTAGTGGTCTCCATCCTACTGCAGAGATTATATCAGACCTTCAAAAAGCAAATTTTCATACTCCAGCCAGTGCATCCACAGACTTCTCTTTATTTCCTTCCCTTCCTCTCAAGGGTCTGCCTTGGAACTAGTGCTCATTTGCAAAGCCTTATTAACATACCTGTTTGATGACTACAGGAGAGTACTTATTGTCATATAGGAAAAAAGATACTGCTCTCATTATACTTAAAATTTGAATAAGCCCATGAAAGTAAATCAAATATGAAAAATCATCTAGAGAGTTTTTAAATCAGGAATTAAATTATAAATTTTTAAATGGTAGGAAAATTACAATTCAAAAAAATTGAATTATATTATTGTTAAATGCTATTAAATATTAATTTTTAAAAGTATGTTTTCTTGATCCATGAAGAAAATAGAAAAATAAATATTCTCTCTGTGGACATATATACATATGTATACACATATATGCATTAGTATACACATATGTTTTATATATGTGTGTATATATATTCTGTCTATTGTTTAGGTATTAGATTCTAATGTTTGAATAGGCTACAGATGTATCTAGTTCTAAAATGGTCTGGTTATATAATTCAATGATGCCCTTGGAAATATGATCCTCCCAAATAGAATATTCCACAACAATAGTCTTAAGGTGAAGGCAAATCTCAGATTTTTCAAGGACAAACCAAATTTCAAACATCCAGACCTATTAGTTGTTTGAATATTTATTGGTGCAATAATCATTTGCTGAATACCTGCTAGACCAGGCACATTTCAGTGAGGGGAGAGAAGTGTAAAGGTGGATAATGACATAGCAGTTTTATAAACAGGGTTATTTGGGAGAACTATAAAAGGAACAAATCATTCAGAGTGAGCTTATTGGGAGATGTTTCACAGCATTACCTGTCCTAAATTTTGGTTTGGGAATTTAGTTCATCAAATGAATAATCCCATAACCCCTCATTCTATCCTCCTTTTACCCGAATGCCAATAAACTGGCTTTTTCTGTGAGAGAGCTGCAGTTGTGCATAGCTCTTCCAGCCCATTCCACATCATCTCTGCACTTTATCACTCCAGTTGAATCCTAATTGGTGCTTGTCTATCCAACCCCTCACACTGGCAATCTGCAGGTTACCCTCTCTCTGTTCTGAGGATTGGGACTTTCTTTAGTTATAGAGGCCTGGCTTTACACCAGCAGATAAAAGATAAAGTAAGGTAATTTGCTAATAGTCTGCAACTGCTGGCATGTTAGCAGATGAAATGGGGTCAGAGGTGGAACATGCCTGGAGCCCAGGACTGGCAGTGGGCAATCTCCTGTACTGCTGGAGACTTGTCTTGGTCCTGTACTCGAAAAATTGGATATGTTTAGGGAAATTTTTCCTACCATTTCCTCATTTGAGAATGAAGCCTAAAACTTGCTGTAATGCTGCTTTTTCTAGAAAGCAGCTATGGGAATTTTCATTCTGTTAGTGTTCTCATCTTACTTAACCTACAACTCACATTTATTTCCTGTTGGCTTGGAGACACTACATGTCTTTGGTTTTCCTCCTCTGTAAGCTGCACCTTGTACGGCTCCTTGGCTCTCTTCGTTTTCCATACCTGATTCTAGATAAAGGTGTGCACCAGGGCTTTATCCTCAGTCAACAGCTCTCTTCCATTTGTAGAATCTTCCTTGATGCTCTTAGCCCCAAATATTCAAACGTCTTTATGCTGATCATTGACAGATTTATTCATCCATCTCTGGCCTTGCGCCTACATTCTATGTATCAACTTGCTTGTTTTACATCAGCCCTTAGTGTCTATGGAGTATTTCTATAACAGAAAGAAGCAATGATTTCCTCATCCTTTTCTCATTTTTCATAAGGATCACACTTGTAGGACGTGGTAGGCAAAGGACCACCGATCACAGCAAGTGTCTCCTGCTGGAATCAGAGTTCAGCACTGTGGTTGCTTGAGTGGAGCAAGAAAAGACTTTATTATTTCTATGGAAGAAGAGAAGTCATTACTGTACCTTAGCAGAGGCTTCTGTGGCTTCTAAGATAACTCTATGTGTCTCATGCCCTTATGTGATGGATTTTTAACCACCAAGAGTACTCACATTTTGTGCTTATTTCTAGAATGTTTGATGTAGTTCTGTGTGTCCATAATAATCCCTGCAGTCATAGGAAGGACAAGTCGGGAAGTCCCACAGGCTACAGATCTGCACTTCTTCCAACGATACTAAACGGGCATGATCCAAGGAAAAATTTCCAAATTTGTCTTCTCAGATTCTTGGCTCTTCTTTTGAGTAATTTGGACATTGGTAATAACATAGCTACCGTAGTTGTACAAGCCATTTGCTGGTAGTTTCTCATGCATTTTCACATTTCAATCCTACCAACCCTGCAAGGAAAATAATATTAGTCTTGCTTTTCAGATTCAAAGAGGAATGTGTAGAGTAGTGACATATTCACAAACTGAGCTCCAGAGCCTGCCTCCTACAGCCATGTGACATCATTTTGGTGCCTGGTGTGAAGCTACACACAGAGGACCAGGCTGAACTCTAGCTGGCTTTTTCTGTTGGGCAAGTGACCTTCCTCTGTCCTCAGAACATTTCGTGCTGCCATTCTCCAGTCATGCCCCTCAGCAGTCCCTGGTTAGACAGGAGCCTTCTGCTTTAGTTTGGCTATTGAATGTCCAGAAGAGGTCCCAGTGTTAAAGGCTGGGTCCCCAGAGTGATGTTACTGAGAAGTTTCAGAAACTTTATGTAGGAGGCATGGCGGGAAGATTTTGGATCACTGGGGGTGTGCCTCAGAGGGGGTTGTTCTAACCTTGGGCCTCTCCCTGTTCTGGCTTTGCTCCCTGACTGACAGAGTGAGCAGTTTGCTCAGACATGGGCTCCCACCATGATGTGCTATCTCATCACAGGGCCAAAGCAGTGGGGCCTCTCAATTGTGAACAAGAACCTCCAAAACTGTGACACAAGGTAAAGGTTTGCTCTTAGATATTTTTTTGCACAGTAACAGGAAGCTGACTATTATGGTTTATAATATCTAGATGTCCCCTGAGAGCCTCTTATACTCATAAGCGGAGCTTTAAAAGGTGGCTGAACTATAGCAGCAGTATAGTTGGCTTGCTGTTAGGAGGTGGGAGCTGATTAGAGGAGGGAGCCCACTGGGGATGTGGCCCGGAAGGGTTTATCTCCCTCTCTGGCTCCTCTCTTCACTCTCTGCTTCCTGGGTACCATGAGGTGAGCAGTGCTTCTTTGCCAAGCCCATCTGTCATGCTGTCCTGTTGCAGAGCCAGCCCACCATGGACTGAAATGTGAGCCTAAACAAACCTCTCCTTTAAGTTGCAGGTACCAGGTAATATGTCCTAGTGTCAAGAAACACTGACTAATATACTTCTTAAGGACTTGGATGCTATTTTATTTCTGCTGGTGTCTCCAGTTCTTACCAGAATCTGACATATAGAAAAAGAGGAAATAAATGTTTGTCAAAGGACTAGTTAATACTATATGTTTTCTTTGGATTATAACATTTAAGATGGCTTCAAATCTCTTATTTAGCAAACAAGGCACAGACACCAGAGAAGGGAAGGGGTTTCTGCACCTTCACCAAGTTAATGGCAATATTTAGAGAGGCCTGATTCTTCAGCAGGTACCCTTGCTTTTCCATGAGCGTGCAGCACCCATCCAGGTCCTTGGCACTGTAAAACCTCAGCCTCAAGAAGTTTTCCCCTTATGTGTTTGATGAAGCAGGTATAAGGGACAACAGTCTCCCATTATCTTTAAACCATAAACTACATTTAAATATTCAGTCCCTTCCTTGTTTGACCCTGAATATTTAAAATAACTATTTTGTTTCTTTTAAGTCCCTGACTTGTGAACATTCGAGTTGGGAGTAGAGGTATACTGAGACAACAGTTGTATTTTATGAGACTTAACTTCATTGGGTTGCAAATGAATCCGACTTACAAGCAATTCTCCTGAAACCGAACTTGTTTGTTGTTGGGGACTTAGTGTATTTCATATGTTTCAGTTTTAAATCATAGTAATCAACTGTTGAAAACAATTACTAGATCATTTATCCATCACAAATACCCTTGAACTTTGTCATGTTCCCATGTATCACCATTGCGTAATTTGAACATGTTAAACAACTGGAACTAGGGGAACTCATTCGGGACCCCTCCTGTCTCAAGAGCTATTCTTATTCCCCATTTCTATTCCCCAATAAATTTTCCTACTCTAAAAAACAAACAAACAAAAAAACAATTGGAACTATTATTATTAAGCTTCTGGTAAATGGGAATAGAGTTTCTACTTTTACTAAAACTATGTAAAAGATCTAATATTTACAGCACCTTTTAAATAAATACCCAAACTCATAACAATGGTTAGCTGTGACATGACTGAAATAGGTAAGCCTTGGGTAAGTTTGTAAAATACAATTTTAAAATTGCCTTGCTCAATTCATAGATGATGTCAAAGAATCATTACAATAATTAAGTCTTAGACCTTGAGTAACTCTCTGGCCCAAGGTATTCATTTTACAGAAAGAAAAACCTACAGAGGAAAAGTGTAATACTTTCCTGATGCCCTACCCCATTTCCTCAGGGCTGAGGCCTTGGGACCACTACTTACAGATTGCAGTACTAAACTCACCCAAGGCAGGGTCCAAGGGGTCAACACTATTGGCTTAATAATGTCAAGGTCTATCAGTATTGTTGCTTGTTCCTTTGACTCTAACTTTGGTACATTTATTTCTCAGCCAAGTTTGGTACCACATTTCTACCAGGTCATTGTTTTCTCCCCCCTTATTATCTGCTCCAACTTCAGAACCCCTGAATCTTTCTAGAAATATCAGCTGCTCAGAACTGACCATTTTTGGACTCAGTTGGAAGCAGCAGATACTGAGATTATATCCTGCTTCTGGCCATTGTCCTGCCAACCTGAGTAAGAGTTTTGAGACTCTCTTCAGTTTTTCATGCATCAAGTTCTGGCCTGTCTCAATCTCTGTTTCTGGCCCTTAATAACATTCCCAAGGGCAAGGTGACTCAGACCCTGACTCGTAGAGCTCAAGATGTGAGGATAGGGCCTAGCTTCCCTCCCAGCCCACTGTTCTTTGTAGTACATCACATCCTCTTATTAGGCTAGGAGAGAGACCAGGAATGCAGGATGCCACTTTTGCAATAAAACAATGTAAGCCTCAATTTTGTGGAACAGAACATTACTAATATTAGAATATAAAGAAATTTGTCAAGAGCTTACTAGAAGTCTTCCAAATGGTCTAAGATTTATTGAAAATGAATGCACAGCAGGGGATATATAATCAAATGCCACTGCTGAAAAATAAATGTGCAGCACACGCTTACAAAAAGCTTGAGCACCAAAAAGACTTTCCTGAGAATACCACTAACATATAAACAGATCTTCCTCAATGTTTTTGTGCCAGTTCACAGACAGATTGTATTAGGCATTATCATCCAGAATTATAACCTATCAGGGTCATTTGTCATGGGATGACTTAGCTAGAAGCAGTGGGAAACCAAGTGGGCAGATCAGAACTTAATAAAATCTGCAAAACAAGAGATAGGAGTGAGGAATTCTTAGTTGGGTAATTTGCATTCTAATAATGTACAACAGATTTTTACATGGAGAGCAACTTCAAATCTGAAACTAACCTGTCTGTCCTTTGAACAAAACTTTTGATTTGCTATTCTGTGGGATTACTGTGTTTTACCGGAATTACCCTTAGTGCCATAGTTGGCATCTTAAGTGTGCCTCAAAGGCCTATGTGTGGAAGGCATAGTCCTCAGGATGGCACTGTGGGAGAGGGTGGAATCTTTAGCAGGTGAGGCCTACTGGTAGGCTTTCAGGTCTTTGTGGGTTTGTCCTTCAGGACCCCAATCCCTTCCTCTTTCTTTTTCTTCCCAGCCTTGAGGTTGCTCCACCATATGCTCCCATCATAATGTGCTACCTTGCCCCAAGCCCAGTGCAATGCTGCTATTTAATCACAGACTGGAACATTTAATACTGTGAGCCAGAATAAGCCTTCATTCTTTATAAATCAACTGTCTCAGCTATTTCATTACAGTAGTGGAAATCTGACTAGTAGATTGAGCTACAAAAATATTCTTTTACAGAAGAATGAAAGTGATATTTATCAGGAAGCAGATCCCCCAGCTCTGGGCATGACAGAGCTCACTGTGTCCCAGTCCTGTGTCCTGAGGTTATCAGCCTCACCCTGGTCCCAGGAAGGATGGAGGAGGAAGCCTCCTGACATGTTCCCTACATCACACTTTATTTTACTCCAGCATTGGCTTTTCCTGTGGGTATAAATGGCTAAAATTTTATTTTTAACTTTTCAGGTGACCCCTGTCAGGATACTTCATGTTCCAGAGTAGAAGGAGGTGAAATTACTCCAACATGGGCCAATAGTCATATCCTATGGCAATTCTTATATAGCATTCTTAAATAAGCTTTAATATCATGAGATTTCCAGAAACCCTAGAAAGCTAGTGAGAAGAACCTAGATTTGTATTTTATGTCACTCTACAAACATTGGCTGATGACACTGATGGGGCTGAATGTTTCTACCGTGCATTCCCCTTGTTGTCAATGGGTCATTCACTCAAAGAAACCTTCAGCTGTCATGAGCCATTGGTGATGGGCCATGTTTCAAGTCTAAGAAAGATATTATTGACCCACACTTAAAAGGCACACTCTTCAGGTGTTTGTGGTGGACATGGGGTACATTCTTTTTTCTTTTTTTTTCTTTTTTGTTTTCATTTCTTTTCTTTTCTTTGATTGCTTCCTTACTCTGAGGAGCACAGGAATCCTTACAGTCCTCACACTTCCTGTGTTAGTCAGCTTTCCATCCCTGTAACAAATATTTGAGGTAATCAACTTAGAAAGAGGAAGGGATCATTTCAGCTTACGGTTTGGGGAATTTCCGACCATGGTTAGTGGACTCATTACTTTGGGGCCTGTGTGAAGCAGCACATCATGGCAGGAGTGTGTAGTAGAGCAAAGCTATTCAGGAGGAAAGAGCAGAAGAGGAAGGGCTGGCTGCCTAGTACCTCCATACAGGGCACACCCCCAATTACCAAATTTCCTCCCACCAGGCTGCACCTCTTAAAGGTTCTGCCCCTTCCAGTAACAGTGATCTGGGTATAAAACCCTTCACACATGGGCCTTGTGAGGGGATGTTCCAGATCTCAACTATAGCAGTGTCTCCAATTTAAATGTGCAGAGTTGATGCTTAGAAATGGGACAAGGAGAATAAAATCATTGGCTGGCATGAGCTCTTCTGTAAACACTGGTGACTTGGCCCTTGCTCCTGCACAGCCCTACTCTCTCCTCATCTGTTACCTGCATCTGAGCAAAAGTTTCTGCAACTGCTTTTCTTTTGCTTGCTGTCTGTGCATGCAGAGCTTTCCTTCTGTCTCCATGGACACAGCAGCATCACTGCTAGTGTCTATCTGAAAGGCAGATCCAAGAGTTCCTGCCCAATTCCAGCCCAGATCTCACCAGGAGCACATCATCCAAATGGAGATGCCCAGATGTCCTCAGCCTGCCCACAAGAATCCAAAGAAGCTGTACTCTTATTAGTTTCTTTGAAACTTCTTACATCCCAAGGTATCTTCCTGAGCTAGAAAGATTGAAGAGTCAAGGGATGTCCAACACCACATCCATTTGGGGCTGACCCCACTGGAACCCCACCCGTGTTCTCAATCCACAATTCTTTGGCTCACATTGACTGGACCTGACCTGATCTTTGTCAGCCTTTATTTGTCTGAAGGCTTTCTTACAGTTGCCAGAGCCTACTTTGCTCTGCTTGTGTCAGGCTGGAAGCCTCAGAGAACAAATCACCCTGCCTGTCCTCAGTATCTTTCCACCACTGACTAATGAGGAGTTGGATAGGAAGCCCTCACCTCCAAGGTAGAATGGCTCTCTGATTCCATGCACACTGTACTCCAAGTCCCCAGTAAGATTCACCTTTATTCCTAGAGCCAACACGGGGACAAATAAAGCTTTTATTGGCCACTTGTCCTTGCTTATCTAATTTCTCCATTCCTTCATGAATGTTTCCAGTAATTAACACTGGAATAAATTTCCTGCACTTAATGCCTTGAATCAGACACTTCTGCAGAAAAAAAAAAAAAAAAAGCCAAGAAACGATTACAACACCAGGTCAGGGCATAAGGCAGGAAGCTGTGTTTTTCAGACAAGGCAGGGTTGGTTTGAATGAGCCTGAACCTTGCTCACATTCTGCTTTCCATCTGCCTTCTGACATCAGGAATTTTTGTTTGTTTTTCAAGCTGCGGAAAAATTCAGCATGGTCAATTAAAAATGACCACACAATTTCAACTTTCATTAAACAAAATGAGGTGATGACTTGGATTTAAAACTACCATAAGAGGATGAAAAACCTGATACTAAGTCGTACTGATTGTCTGTCATCAGCAACTGCATCTTCTTAAAGGATATTTAAATCATGTTTCCATTTTTTACATCTGAAGCATCAGACACTATGAAATATATTGGGTGTCAAGTTGTATTATTTATATTTACTTTTTCCCCACACCTTTGGACAAAATTGTTTGTGAGCGTTTAGTGTCTCAGAGCTGTGATGTAGCAGATAAGTCTAAGTGGGTCTTGTGGGACTCTATCACAAAGGAAAACACTGCCCCACCCAGCTTTTGGCCTGAACACCCCAGGACAAAGAATTGTTTCCCTCTGTAATAACTGAACTGGCATGTTCAAATACCTCTAAATATTGAATGTGAAAAGTCATATTAAGATAGAACTGTTCCTAATATTTATTAGTTTTGCCAAGACATGTACACTGATGGCAGAAAACTATGGCCTGTAATGTGTAGAAACTAGTGGTGAGTGCAATTTCAGACACCCAGCTTGTATTAGTCAGACATCCTAAAGACGTGGGGTAGATTCCAGTAGTCTGATTTGTGCTATGTGCCTTACAATTTAATTCTAATCCTTGTGCCAAAGCCGTGTGTGGAAAACCTTCCACTTAGAAAAAACAAACCATTTGACTGGCCTTGTGCTTCATCAGGGGCTGGCATGTTCAGCAAACAGTTGGTATCTGTGGGCTCAGTTCATAGTACATCATCTTGTCCTTGGTGATAAAATCCTTTGTAGCATAGCTTTTCTTTTGAGTTACACTGTAAGCTTTGATGCAAGACTTTGCCTCCATTTCTAAGTGTCTCACATACATGCCATAGAGTTTACTTCCTGAAGGCACTGTAACCATCAAGGTTACATCATCAGATATCTGCTGAGAAAACACTCAGTGGATCCAGGATTTTCCATTTCATTTTAGCTTTACATACATTTTATAAATCCTGCAATCCAAAGGATGGTACCTATTTAGAATCCTATAACATTAAGGCTATTCCTTGAGAGCTTGCCTCTGCAACTGAAATTGTAACAATTTTCTAGGTAATATTAGTTTTAACGGTTGGGAAGGGCCAATATTCAAGCATTTGTATGCAGTGGATTTACCCTATCCAAAATAAACCTGCCTAAACCCTTGCAGCTCTGATTCAAGGTTGTCATTGTCTTTCCAATAAACTTCTTGTACATCAAAGAACTATAGCATGTGTTCTAACATTTTGCTATTGCTTTTGCTAAATTCTACTGTAAGGAAAAGCTATGAGGGAAGCACTGTGTGTTGTTTTAAATGTTTTATGAAAAATATAATTTAAAAGCTATTTTCCTTCACATTGCTGTAAGACCCTTGTGTAAAGATCATCCTGACAAGATGACAAATTCTGTCCAAAGCTAAGGGCTGGGGTACAGCTCAGTGGTACAGCACGTGTCTAGCATGTGTGAGGCTATCCCCAGCAATAAAAAAAAAAAAGAAAGAAAAAAGTTTATCCCAAACTCAGGGTCTAGTAGTAGTTGAAGTTATTTTTTCCTTGACATATTTACTTTTAACTGTTATTCACTTGTGATTCCATTATATTTTCTTCTTCACTCTGGCTGCTAGAAAATCTAAAGCCAAAATTTATAGAATGACTGTAGTTTTCCTCCAATAACCTTTTAAACTACAAATATTTATTTTTCTTTTCTTTTAATACTTAAGCAGAAAAAGGAAAATGAGTCAAGGCTTCTCTTATTGTAAAGAGCATTGTATTTAAATTTGTATCAGATCCCTTTTAGAAGTGTGTTTAGTCCTGAATTCCTAGGAAGCAGAGTTTGAAGAAGGATTAAAATGCTAATGATTGTAAGTTGTAAAGCCAGGGCAGAAAAAGTGAGGAAGAAAACAGGGAGTACAAAGAAAGATGCGAAGTAATACCAAGTGATGAGTTACCATGCTGGCTGCGGCTCAGTAGGTAAAATACTCCTCAACTATCCATATTAAGGAAACTTGCTTTAAAGCAGCCCATGTGAGCAAAGAAGAGAAGAGCTCTTTTGTCCAGATTCATCACTTCTCTGATATTCTTTAGGGCAAGGTTGGCCTTGTGGAAAGATAACACTCTCATACTTACAGGATGGGCTGTTCAGGCCCCTTGAGCACTAGTTGGAATGCTGGTTGGTATGCTTTGCTTGAGTTCAGAGTGGCTGAAGGAGCCAGAAGCACCTGGCCTAGCACTCTCAGGTAAGTGTCTTACTGGCTCCTGGTGATGGCATTAAGTCCAGAACTGGCCAGGTGAGGAAATTCAAGATTACTAAGATTTGCATTAGATGCACAAGTAAGTAGAAAACAGGTATGGGGTAAGAAGGTAAAAAGTAATGAAAATCCAAATATGAGTTAAATAATAAATGTAGGTGAACTGGGAAGAGAGCGAAAATTATTTAACCCAGTTAAACTGTCAGGAAGAATTTCAAGCTTGGGAATTATAATGCCATTACCTGGGATATGAGGAACATATTTATAGGAAGGTAGAGGAGGGAATTGAGTAGGATAAGGTAGTGAAGCCACTTTTGAGTGGAGATGTCAGCTGGCCATTGGGTGTGTGAGTCTGGTACTTGCCAGCAAGCAAAGGTGGCCATATGAGCTACAGACCACAATCACTGAAGGTCATATGTAAAGTCCATGAGTGAGTAAGATCAGTGAGGAAGCCAGAAGGAAGGTAAGACAGGAGAGGAATATGAAGACCAACTTCTAAGAAATGGGTATCCTGTGTGTATGAGTGGGAAAAGGGTAGCAATAAAGGAAACAGAGTTGCCAAAGATATGAATTGGGAATCTCCTGTGCCTGTCATTAATAACTTATTTAGCAGAGAAGCATCATTTCCAGTGCATTATTTGTGTTGTGCATCATTGGTCCTTGATTTTGCAATGTGGCCCCAGAGCAGGAGCAGTTATCATTTAGCATGCAAATACTTACAAGAAAGAGATAAAAACAGAGAATACAAGTGAGTATATATTGAGTGTACCATGAACTGTGCTGGGTACTTTATATCTGCTTCCTCCTTAATTCCTCCTTAGTAACCCTATGAAGTGAATAGTGTTATCTTTACAAGCAGGAAAGAGCCTCAGGGCAACACGGTAGTGATCCTTGGTGCTAGGGCAGGAGGGTTGGGTGGGTCTGACTTCAGAGTCCACATGCACTTCCCCTGTGCTGGACCACACTGGCCTTTTGGCTCTGACATGGGGTCTGATCATAAAAATTCTTGCTGAAAAATCAGTTCTCTGGTTTGCAGGGAGAGTCTCAGATCCTACTTCTTCCACTTTTAGTGCTGCACTTAAGCAGTTTGTCTGTAAAACTAAAATAGAGGACAGTAAAATTTTATTTTCAACCTCTCTTGAGAAACCATTTGAACATTCAGAACTTTTACTTTGCATCTTTACTGATTTCCTATACTAGTGCTCAGAATAAGTACACGATACAAGCAAGAGTTTTGTCCAGAAAGAAATCTTCCATTGCGAGAGTGAACGACAGAATAATGTTTTCCTCAATGTGATTACATTCACCAGACAATAAACTGAAATGTGAAGTTTGGAGACCAGATGTATCTCACAGATAATATTTAAAATTTTCAGGCAGATATAATTAATAGTGACACATTGATGTAGTTTAAATGGACCACAAACTAAATAATGTTGTAGCCGACATGCTAGGCCTGTATTTTTGCCCTGAATAGATTTTCAACATTTGAATGGAATATTTATGCTCTTATGCTAAAATGAACGAGCACAGTCAAATAAGCTATTACATGCTCCATTAAGACTACTTTCAAGTGACTCTACTGTAAAAATTTCCACAACTTTTGTGTTTGCAAAAAGAACTTTTCAATTAAGCACAAACCTCTGTTCTCACAGCTTAAAGTGCCAACGTCACTCCAGGTCTTTTTGAAAAATGGTAGTTGTGTATTTACTCTACAGTGATGAAACCTCCATCACAGACCTCATGCACAGGAGCTACGCTAAGTCCACAAATGCAGAAGATTAAATTTGGTTCCCAAGTTTTAGGGTAAGAGAATGTTTATTCTAGGACTGCCCTCGTTTTCACACACAGCCTACTTTTTCTATTGCCCATTTTTTCTCCCTCCTTTTTTAGTGTTTATAGAGCCTTCAAGTTTGAGTCAAAGTCATGTCCAAAGTTCATGCAACATCTCTTTCTTACAGTATGCAGGAAAACATGGCAAATCTGCAAAAAGCAAATTCTTATAGCTGTGAAATTAAGCACTTTTCACAAACAGAAAAGATAAGAGAATTAAATTGTGTTCACACCATTCATGAATGAAATTGTTTCTGATTTCATTCAAATGAATCAGATGAAACACATTTTTCCCTTAAGTGGTCCAACTGGTAATCAAGCTTCTCAGACAGATGCAATGAAAAAATGTGTATGATTTGGTTGATCTCGAACTTGATAAGTTGTTTTTGTGTGATTGTCTTTGGATCTCCCCTCGTGGGATGAAATGCTGATCAGCATGACTCTCTCATGCAACCACTCTTCACTTTATAATACTGTGTCTACCTAAGGCATAATAAGTTTACAAAGGTTTACTAGTTTGATCTAAAATGAAAGATAAATATACACTGAGGTGTTTTTTGTCCATGCAAAAATTATTTTGGTATTCTTTAAATTTATTCATATGTACTTTTATAAATAATTTCTAACTTTACTGGATTTATTCTATAAAATGGAAGTTTTCCAAATTCTAGATTCAAGGATCAATGGGAGTTATTGCTGGATTCTTTGGAATTTTGTTTGTTTTTAAACACTGACATTATTGGAAGACATGTTTGATTTTACCCTTGAAACAAACTATGTAGCGTTCACTAATTAGAATCTGTTATAATTGTAATGCATTAATTAATAATCTAGCAATTATAAAGGTCAGAGATGCTGCCTTACTTTGGAACTGGCTAACTATATTGGGATAAAGTAGGGGATTGAGCCCTGGATCTGATGCCGTCTACATCTGTTGAAGCAGAAAATTCTGCAACCTTCGTCCTCATGGAGTGGAAGTTCTGCGGTTTAGTTAGAACATGTCGTCTCTCCTCAAAAATAGCTAGTGAGCGGACACAGTGTGAAAGATCCAAAGCCACACATGTAGACGAGTGACAGACCAAGAGCTTCTGAATGAGTTAGCCATCAAGAAATCAAGAAAGTGAGAACAGGTTAGAAGAAAATTGAGAAGACAACAGAAAAAATTCTTACCTTGCTGTTTCGTCACAGTGAAGTATACTTATACATGGTCTGGCCAAGCTAAAGGACTGGTGGTAGGTCAGACTGACCAGTATTAGTGCCTAATTATAGGTCTGGGAAGTGAATTCTTGCTGAAAAGGAGAAGATGGGGAGCAGCCCTCAGAATGCTGCGGTCTAGAAAAACACCCGTTTGTTTCAGGAATGCCAGGGTCCAAGGGAGAGTGCGCCTGTGCAGTGAGTAGGCGGAGCATGGGGTGGGATCTGGAGGGAATGAAGAAACTCCACGTATTTAAAACCCTACTTCTCACAGTGTAGCTCATGGGCTGATGCTATTCTAAGAACTGATTTTCATTCATTCACAGAGACAAGTATATATGGAAATCAAAATTTAAAAGTATTTTACTATTAACATTTTAGAGTAATTTCAAGTCTGTTGAATCTGATGACAGAACTTTGGACTTGTGTTTTACTTGCTTTTGTTTTTATTTTATTTTCCTGTTAATTTAATTGTTATTGGATTTTGTGAAAGTATGCTCCTATCACATATTCAAAATTATAAGTTGGTAGAAAGGGAAAAAAAGCGGGTCCCTTGCCACGAATACATTGGAAGCTTGCTATAACATTTCTCAGAAAATACTCCTTGATGGTTGTTGGTACCCTGGACAGAAGGTTTTGGTTAAAGTAAAAAAGAAAAACAACTTCCCACTGAAGGTAAATCCACAAGACCATCTTCTGGACTTTCCTCTACCTGTAAAAGTCCGGCCCTGTTTCAGCTAGGATTCATCAGGTCTGTAGTGTTCCTGATAGTGCAGTAGCTGAGTGATGCCTTGGACTTGTTTGAGCCCATAAAAGGTTTTATTTGGACAACTGAAAATACCCAGTGAATAAGGGAGCTGCAACCGAGACCTATTTGCAAGTCTTGTTTTGCTGGGACTTAGAAAAGGATAGGGCTGCTTGCTGCCCTTTGTGTGCAGCTGGGATGGGACTGGGGCTGCAATGGGGTGGGACATGAGAAAGGATCACTGCTCTGGGACAAGGACTCAGGCACCAGGACCATGTCAAAAACTGGTCTCTAGACGTGGAGGATGATGAGGTTTCACATTTTAAACCTTTACAGCTCCTTAAAAGCACAGTGATCGAGGCCGGGGCACCCCTGCAAGATCTGATGGCAAATTGCATTACTCACTGCATGCTCCTGGGCTGTATGACGTGAACTCTCTCACTCTGCCTGACGTCATTGGCATGGGCCAGGGCCACCACAGACAGGGCTGACCCTGCTGTTCAGGGCAGTTGGAATCAGCAGTAAAGGCAGGGTAGATTATGTGGGCTGTGACTCAGGCAAAATCTTGCCTACATCCTGTGGAGAATGGAGTGAATATTTCAGTTGGTCCAGTTTTTGTTGATGAGAACTTGGAGGTAGAAGTCAGCATGGTTCAGGTGAAAGGAAGTTAGGAAAATGGAATATCTGAATGCAAGGGATGCCTTACCTTCATTATCAGCTGAATATTGTTCTAAGAGGAATGATGGATGTTAGGAATGCACCCTGGGGTACCCAATTTATGAAAATAACACAGAAAGGCTCTGTGTCTATCACCTGAATTCTCCACCCCCTATATGCATGCACACGTGTTTAATTAAACAGCCACATAATGTGCAGACTATTGAGCAGGTGTCGGGTTACATAAAAGGGCGACTCCATACACTATCATTGCTTTGAAACAGGTTGTGGTTTAAAAGAGGAGTTATAAACATAGAAAACTTGAGTTATCATAACTTGAATAGATGAGACCATGAGAAGTACTAAGCTCTGCAGGGTCACTGGAGACAATCACTGTCCAGAAGTAAAGACAGTGCCTCAGGCACTGTGCACTGTGAAGACTCAGGCAGACTGGGGACTGGGGGACCCACCTGCCTGTCCTCATCCGAAGCACATGGTGGCTCAGCCACCTCTTCAACCTGGCCTCCACCTGTCCTTTGGCACAGCCCTGGGATGGAAAGCCACACATAGCACACCGCATAGCCACTTAAGTAGGCAGCCTTTGGTGCACTCTGACTCTTGGCTTTGGAGGAAGCTTAGGTTTCCCTAAGATAGAGTGTCATCATCTGAGGTGTTCCTTTATTTTTGTTAAAGAGAAGAGACTTTTAGCTATGTCTTCCTACATCCTGCTCTTATTTTTTTTCCATTTAGCAATCGGAGAGATAAAATTATCTGAAAATATAAGGTATTTTATACTTTTAATTTGATTTTTTAAAATGAAATACAGCTGAGTACATCTTTTATGAAAAAGATTCCTAAAATACTAGGAAGCACCTTCTTCGAAGTTTTCCAATGTTACCTAGGAAAGTTAGCTTTTCGACTTCTTGCATATTCTTGTATGTGTGTGCGTATGTATGTGTTTACATGTACTTGTATGCATACATGTGTTTAGCAATTATAGTTCTACTTAATTTCATTTATAAGCCAAATTATATAACTACTATGTGGCAGACCCTATGTTGGAAATACATAAATAAATCAGATATTCCTTCTACCCCAGGGTTTATAATCAAGTAGTACAGGAGGCCAGAATGTTAAATAATTATAGAGCAGGGCCGGGGATTTAGCTCAGTGTTTCCACCACCTGCCTTGCAAGCTCAAGACCCTGAATTCGATCCTCGGTACCAAAATAATAATAATAATAAATATATTTCTCATATGGTCACAAGGCCAAATAAAACAGCCCACACACAAAGTAAAATTTGGGTTAAATTTTAGGTCAGTCT
>NW_004624780.1:2953871-2968767 GCF_000247695.1 Heterocephalus glaber
TATAATAATAATACTATTATTATTAATATTATTATAATCATCCTGTGTGTGCACCTATTGCTTTAATTTTTTTGAGGTACAATTCGTATTACATATAATTTCTACATTATAAATATAATTATAATGCAATGGGAATAAAAGAGAAAAAGAAGAAAAATTACCATGAGAGAATCTGGGACCCTGAGATTTTATCTCAGAACAAAGGTCAATTTCAGACATTTGAAAGAATTCAGAAAATCTTCTGATTCATTTACTAGTTCTGTTTACATATTAAATTAATTTTTGTTGGTTAACACCCTGTCACACACTCTGTCCACTAAATATCATTCACTTGTGTTGGCTGATCAGGCAAAAGACTATAACACTCTGAGATCCAGGTGCTAGTTCTACCCAGAAACTTCTAGTTGGGACATCAAGCACTTTCTAGCTGTGGAGATTTGTCTCACTAAATTCAAGAAGTAGTATTTTATTTATTTTTCTATATATGTTCAGAGAGAATCTCATAAATTTATTATGCCCTTATAAATATACATTATCCATTACTTTCATGTCAAACTAAGAATATCATTCACATATTGACATATGAAAACAAAATTAGGTTGTATGTATTTTTTCCCAAACTGGGCTATAATCCAATATCATAAATCTCAAGGAGTTTTAAAAATTCCCACCCTCTTTTGTACGTTAAGCACTAACTTTTGGAAAGGTAGTTTAGAATGGGAGAGTAGCATGGCAGTTATTCCAGAAATACCCTTTCTTCTGCAATGGTTGTATTTAAATTGCCATGAGACATAAATAATAGTTCAATTAATTTTCCAATCCCATTAACCCCAAACATCATTTCTCTAAAGATGAAGCATTTCTTCAGAGTTGGACTTATCTGTATCACCTCTAATGGTGATTTATTTCATGTGGTCATCCACATATCTATGTGAACATTTACTGAGTGGCAAGCAACCCTCTGGGATGGGAGTTGTGAGAATTAAGAAACAACAAAAGTATCTTCTTTTCTGACTGTTAGATTCTAATACAGCATATAGGGAATTATTAAAAAAATGTACTATGTCACATGCTGCTGAGTGCTGTAGAGAGAGAAGAAGAGGAAGTGGGGTTGAGGTCTGCAGTTTAGTTGGACCCATGGAGAAAGGTGCCATGAGAAGAAAGACTGAGGAGCTGGCAGCCAAGCCCTGGTTGCATATGGGATGGGTAGACAGAGCAGCAGCCAGGGCAGAACCCCAGAGCAGGAGTGTGTAAGGGCAGCACAGAAGGTACTGAGCAGAGGCCAGAGAACATCCAGGCAGGGTCACCACAGTGGCTTTGGCTCATAGGTAGGAAGGCACTGAGCTGAGATGGTAGCAAGATCCAAAGAGGAGAGCAGTGTGAAGGCCAATTACAATCACTGGGATGTGAAACGATAGGCATTGAGACCTCTGGTGGGAGCAGCAGATGTGTCAAGCATAGATTCTGGATCTATTTCACCCAGAAATTCTGTTCAGTGTATTATATTCCCCAGAGAACTGAAAGTAAGGACTCAGATAGATGTTTGTACACCCAATTTCATAGCAGCATTATTCACAACATCCAAAAAGTGGAAACAACCCAAGTGTCCATGAGTGGATGAATGGGTAAATAATACGAGGTTTACACACACAAATATTGTTCAACCTCAAAAGGAAGAAAACTTAAACAGGCGTTACAATGTGGATGGACCTTGAGGATAATATACTAAGTGAAGTAAGCACTCACACATGAAGAAAATGAATACTGTGCAATTCCACTTACATGAGGACCTACAGTAGTCTAATTCACTGAAGCAGAGCAATGCTGATTGCCGAGGTCTGCAGGGAAGAAGGGAAGTGGGAAGTCAAGGTTAATGGGTGCAGCATTTTAGTTTTACAAGATGAAAGGATGGTGGTGAAGGCAGAACATGAAAAGTGCTTAATGTACTTAATGTTCTGAACGCTTGAAGGTGGTGGAGATGGTAAATCTTACGTGTATTTCACCACAATTAAAACAAGGTTTGAAAATGCAAGAATAAGTTTTTAATGTATTTTGAAGAATCAGAACAGGTTGTGCTGCTGAGCAGGATAGGGTTGAAAAAGGATTTGAGAATGGCTATAAAACTTTAGCCTCTGGACACCAGGCTGGAGCACAGAGGACTACGGGGAAGCAGCTGTGAGAGAAGCTGTGGTTGCGGACATACAGACATCTCATGGTGAGGCTTCTGTCACTGCTCCTCTTTGGTGGTGGGTAATTTAACCTTATTTTTGGTATTGCACACTTTTCACGCCACCATCATGGTCGAGGCCACTATCACCTCTGACCTGGGTTGCAGCAGTTAGCCTCCACAGCAGCACCCTTGCTTCTGCGCTTGTTGTCTCCAACCTTCAGATCATTCCCAGCCCAGCACTCTCACATCATCATCAAGTAGCCTGCAAGTCCTTCATTGTCTCGAACTACGCTGCTTGTGTATAGATGTGGTCAGTTCTCCTGACTTCTCATAGTCATCTTCTATGAAGCCATCTCTCTTTAGACCACCCTGAATTACCCAATCCTGGACCACTGTCCTTAAAGGAAACATTTCCATCCGTCTATTCACCCATCCTCCCTTCCTCCATCCCTCCCTGTGTTCTTCCTTCCTTCCTTCCCTCCCTATACCTACATAGATTATAATATTTAATTGTAAAAGATCTCATCCTAGTATTTCTCTATTCTCTTTTTATATAAAAGAGAAAACTAGATTCAGAAATGTTAAATGATTTGCCTGAGGTTATCTGACCAGCAGATATCATAGTTGAGATTCAAACCATAGCCAACTAGCCCCAAAGCTGAAATTTCTTGCACTACACTGCATTACCTTGTGCTTCACCCTCTATGTCTATGTAGGAAGCTGAAATGAGAGTCCTTATTGCTGTGTGCAGTTTCAGCAGGAAACGTTCTGTAGGCTGCTCTACACACATCTGTGTGTGACTGTGAAAGCAACTTAGAGATGTGGAGTTACAAAGTGTGTATGTTGTGTATGTACAGATATATGTGTGTGTATGTGTTCTCCCTCCCTCCCTCTCTCTCTCTCTCTCATTTGGAGGCATCAAAGTCTACTGGAAAGTCACTTTGATCAGTGGAAAAGGAGTTAGCGCTCTCATGAGAGCTGCTGCCTGTTCAATGTTCATAACAGCCTGAAAGAACAAATGGCTTTGGTAACAGGGGCTGATGATAGAAGGAAAAAACCCAATAAATAGTTCTTCAGTTCAATCCTTGAGTGCACTCCTTCAGAATAAGAGATGCAATTACACTACTTCCAATATATCCTTCTGTTTTTCCTTTATATCTAATTTATGAACTTAGCTAATTACCTATTCAATAGTTTCAGTTGCTCAATTTAAGAACAAAGCAGGCAAAATATATTGAGACCCACTGTACAGATAGCTTTCTAAGAGGCAGTTCATGTAACGTCACCTCTTCCATGTTTAAAAAAAAAGTTAAAAAAAAGAAGAATGGGGATAATTTTCAACTCAATTCTATACCAAGGAAATACATAGGATGATTAGTAGATAAGAAAGCATTTGACATGTCAAAAAAATATATGCATGTATCATCTGTAGAAAAGGCAGTCTGCCAGAATAATGTGAATATGCCTGAGGATGCTAAAACATTAAATGCTTTTTCTAGAATATTAAATTATTACGAAATGTCCCACTCATGAATTGGGTCTTTATTTTTGTCCAAAATGTGTGAACATCATGATTAACATCCACAGTAGTTTATATTTACTATTTTCTTCTACATTGTTTGCTTACATTAACTGATTTTGTTTTCTGAGGGGATTCAATTTTTATCTCCATTTTACAGATTAGGAAACAAACACCTAAGAATTAAGTAACAAATGTGGAATGAAAAGGGGAAAATGAAGTTTCTCCCTTGAAAATGATGAATGGATTCTTTTCTCTGTAATGTTCTTGCTTCTCTCTTACTTGAGGCCCCAGTATTTTGGGGGATTACTGAATTAAGAGTCACTTTCCAGCCTTTACACAGTGTCTTCATCTTCTGAACCACAATACTTTCCACTCTCTGTGTTTCATGGATTCTATTCTTTGTTACATTGCAAATTGAGTGAGGTTAGGTGTGTTTCTCTAAATGAGCCCGGCCTCTGGGATAATTGTATTAAATTGAAAAGTCTCTTATCAAATGTGCAAAGTACCACTTACAAAAGTTACCCTGGGGCCACCAGGCCTCAGGTATCAGTGTCAGGCTACCTAGGGGAAAAGCCTGCAAGTACTCCAGGGCCACTGTCTTCACCAGCCTTTCTTTAACCCAGCTAGTGAAGCCTGCAATTCCACTTTTAAAGGTGTTTGCTTCAGGTCTTGAAGACTTTTAATGTTCCAGATAGCCCTATTAAAAGTCCAGTTCTCAGAGAAGCAGCATCCATCCAATACTTGACACAGAATTGTCTGGCTGGCTGCTGGGAGCAAGATAAAGACCTGGCTACCTGAGATGAGTCTGTAACCAGCACAGAAGGATTAGTGAAAAAGCTATAGGAACACCTAAAATTACCTACAGCTAGTTTGTGTCTGAGTACTAGAGGGAAAGAACAACATAATCTATTAAATCTGAGTGATTACAAGGAGATACTGGAAGTTAGAACATTTTTGCTGTTCACATTTCAAGTTCTTGTTGGACTAGGTCTCTTCCAAATTATCCCCAAAGCTCCTCCCTCCATGGGCTGTTGGCTGGGCCAGGCAGTGGATACAACTCTGAAGCCACGAATGGGGAAGAAGCAGAGTTGACACTCACTGCACCCTCAGATGATGCAGATAGACAGCAAAAATTGCAATTCTTAGATAGCCATGGAGCTATCACCACTTTTGGTGTTTATTTAGGGAAATTACAGTGTAACAAATATATTAAAATGAATCTTTAAAAACTAGAATTTTTGAAGATAAACATCTCTCCAGATTTCTCATGCTAAGAGCTGCAACTTCCACCCCTAGTCCTCATACCAAGGGATTTTCAGAGAGCCAGATGGTCAACATTTTCTGGGCCTTTTGGTGGGCCAGTGCCTCACTAAATCTACACATGACTATTTCCGGGCTTTTGTTCTATGCTTCCTATAAATTGGAGTACTTCTCTGTGTTCCAGGGATGCTGATTAGCTGCCCTCACACTTTGGCCAAATAATGAATAAACTCATTTTTTTTTCATTTTTATGGGCCTTTCTCATATTCTTGATAGCCGACAAGCAAATGAGTCCGGAGAGTTGGGGCCCAGATTCAGGCCTGTGGCTGAGCCCCCAATAACAATAGGAGTTCAGAATATCCACCTGTCAGGAAGAAATGAGAGATAGCTTGGAAGAACCATAGCAGAACAGAGACAGAAGGCATGCATGTAGACTTGTTCTTTGTGTCCTGTACACGTCTTTTCTTACAGAGAGTAACAGTCTACAATTCACTGTTTAACCGGTTGTCGTGATTCACAACTTCTTCTTTGGCATCCAGTCTACTTCATATATAAAATAATCTGTAACCAAAAATTGTGATATAATACAGAAAATACATTTTATGAAAGCACTATGCATAAGGAATTCCCTTGGAATGCTATTGCTTGCTATATGCCTTGAGAACTGTGGCACTACCATGGGGACACAATAGGAAAAGCATATTTCATGTTCTATGGATTTTCATTTATGTCATCTCAAGACCTAGGCCAAGAATGTATCCCTCACATTTGTTGTTACTTAACATAAGGTTTTTAAAAAATCACTTGACATTCAATTCAGGTCACAAAAGCAAAGCCAAAACAGTTTGATTGATTGAGTTTCTTATAGTTCGCAAATAGCAGTCATTGTAATGATGTTCATCTCCAAGATTAAAGTCAAGTTTGTATTGAGGGTCTCAGTATAAAAATGTATCATACATAGTTTTCCATAAAGAATAATCTAAACCTTCTTCCAATGTAGTAGCTCTTTAAATATTTAAGATGAACTACTCTCTCCTTTCTGAATTTTCACAGTAGGTTGACAGTTCCCCAGCCCTTTCTTGGGTCAGGCATCCAACATGGTTCAAATTGTCTTAATTACTGAGAACAAATTTATTCTCTATCTGTAGGTTTTGTTTGTTTGGAAACAGCTTTTGAAGAGGCAAAGCCATTTGCTTCTTGATTCAATTTTCAAAGCTTTGCATATATACTATTTGAAAAGAGAAAGAATTGCTTTAGGAAATGTGTGTTCTTTAATTGACTGTTTGGTACCCTGTAGTCTCTGCCTGAAGGCAAAGGGTAAGCACTTAAACATCCTGTAGGATAGAATGACTGTAGTACAAAGTAATAGAGTAACCCAGGCTTCTTATTGTGGGAAGTGGCAAACCCTGATCTTAGTGAGGTTTTCTGAGAATAAACCTAGAGGGGAGAACTTTTTCCACTTTGCCAGTCTAAGATTGGACATTCTGGTACTCCCCATGTTATCCTTACAAGAGGTATCCTCACAAATGGTCCTGATTACTCAGCTCTTCTCCGCAGAGCCTCAGATGCCTTACTCGGCACCGTAAATACGCTTGGAGTTTGATGAGGAACTGACAAGTGTCCACACCCATAACCCATATACCTAACCAGAGAAGCTACAAGTTACTGATTTTACAGTGGTTTCAAGACAAGAGTTTAAGATAACATCCAGAAGATTATTTTAGTTCTCACCCTTCACTTTTAAAAGCCTTAGTTATTAAGAACACTATGTTTAAAATCAGAACGAAGTCTTTTCAGATCCAGTTTTTCCACTTCCTGTTTCTATGATTTTGGTGTCATTGTGTCATGGTTTTCTCATCTGCAAAATGAGCTAATCATATTCATGGGGTGGCTTTGAAGATTAAATATGGTGATAACAACCCTTTCACCCTTTTATAAAAAATAAGTCATGTTGTCTTGGCTTCATTTACATTGCAAAATCTGCACAACTCAGCTTTGCTCAGAAGAGTAGACCACCATGATTAATGCACAATAAGGGATTGATTGTACAACAAGACCTTGTATAGGAGGGAGCTGGACAAGCAGTCTATGGAAGGCTTTTTCTTCCACATCTCCTGTTGGTCCATAGTCAGGAAAGATAGACCTGAAGTCTGGGAAGGCAAACGGCTCTGCGAGGGAAAGTGGAATACAGAGGACAGACTGGAGGCAGTATGTATCCTAGGGCCTCCAGCACCTCTGGTGACTGGCAACATCTAAGGGTTTCTGCACAAGGTTCCTGCTGCACATCTGAAGGATGCGGCATCACTGAGGAGGAGATGACCAGGTACTGGGGGTGGCTGTGGGCTTGGCTCTACCCTGTTCATCCTGGGGAGACCAAAGGGACAATCTAACACCAAGGAGTACTACTTGTTCCCTTGTTTTCCTGGATGCTTTCCTTTGTCTCTACATAATATCTGGAGGTGAGCTAACTGTCCCTTGATGCTCAGTACCATCTGTGTTCCTGACCCTGGTTTACCAGTGTATTCCCTGTCCTGACATCCCTATACTTTGTGTGATATGATGAAACTAAAAAGGCAAGATGAGAAAAGCATGGAGTTGGAACCCTGCCCCTCACCATGGACAGACTTGGCTAGCAAATGATGATCAAGGACACATAATCTTTCCAGAGTACCCAGGGTGGCCACCACTAACCAAGTGCAATGGACACATGAGTTGAATTACATGTGCTATCCCTACAGGAATAAGTGGGGTTCAGAGATGGGACTTAGTGGGGACAAATGATAACATCAAGTAATAAAGTAGAAAGATTGAGGAAATGAAAATTTGTCTTGGCCGAAACCTCCATGGGAAATGCTTAGGAGAGCTGACTGATAGCAGGTTCAATATCAGCATAGATGACAGTGTGTCAAGATTGGCACACACACATACACACTTAAAGCATTAAGCACATCAATAAGCACAAGGGTTGTGACTGCCCTTTTATAATTTATACCAATGAGACCATTTTAGGAAGTCAGCCTTTAGTTTGAGGGTCATATTTTAAGACATCATCAACAAACAGGAAAGGCCACCTAGAAGACCTAGATGGTAACACTGCAGGGAATGCAACCCATACTGTAACAGACTGTGCAAGGTCCTGTGAACTTTCAGTCTGATAAACAGAGCCTCAGGGAACATGATAACTTTCTTCAATTGGATGGATTTAATGAAATGCAAATAAATTTATGCTGAAGACTTACTGGTGCAAAGCTGAACTCAGTTGTGCTTAAGGAAGATCCCCCAGCTGTGAGGAATTCCATGCTGATAGTGGTGTTAGAGCAGACATAAATATCCTATCTATTTGTCAAAGATAGAGCACATTCGTATATCCCCATGGAATGTTGGAGTAGACCAATAGTTTACCCCAAATTTGCAGCTTTAAAAAGAAGGGTGCTTGGTTCCAATCTTGATTCTCAATAACAATCATCTGGAAGAGACAGAATGTGTGTTTTGACAACTCCCATTTGATTTTCATATAACAAAGGGACAGGCATTAGTTAGAATGCTAGGCTGTGTCTCTAGGAGCCAGCATACTCTGTCCTTGGTTGCCTGTTGCCGGAGACAGTCTGCAGAGTGGTTGGGAGCATGACCACCTGTGAACCACAGCACGAAAGTCTCAAACTCAGATGTCTCCCACTGCCCCTGTCATTTTCACCAAGGTCCTTCTTGTCTCTCAAGTTCCTCATCTGTTCAGTCAGGACAATAATAATATCTGCTCATACAATGTTGCAGATTGTGAGGGAATAAATGGGGAGGTGAATAAAGTAAGCCTAGCATATATAGTGTAACTGTTAGCTCTTGTTTTTAGGCTGGGAAGTGACAAATCTATGTTCAGGACATTTTGATTAATTAATGTATAAGAAGTGGAAAAAAAGAAATAATTCAAAACCAAACACTTTATTGACTTTACTTTTATATTATTAATCATCCTTAAAACACTCTCAGCTTTAATGAACATTATAATGTAAGACTTATGTAAATATTCAAGTGTTATAAGATTGTCAAAGTATCAGTATAAAGTTTACATTCCAGGGGGTCAGGGATTTAGCTCAGTGGTTCCGCTGCTTGCCTCGCAAGCACAAGGACCTGAGTTCAATCCCCGGTACCCCCCCAAAAAAAGTTTACATTCCTAATGTGGAAGAATAGAAATTCTAGGGAATGAATGAGGACAGTAAGTGGCTAATATGAAGTTTCCAGTTTGCTGAGGTTTCTTTGTAACACTGCAGCCGTGGTAGAAGAAATAAACATAGGTGGAAAGGATACAAGACAACTATAATTCTAAGGCACAATCAAAGTTGCTCAAGGTTTTCTATATCTGCGCCTCATATCTTTATTCCCAGGTTTGTGCTACTTCCTAGGTTTGTTTATTATTTTTCTTCCAGGCCCATCTTACCCAAATCCCTCAAAGATACTGTAAATCCATAAATTAACTGAGTTGATAAGGTACAGGACAGCAAGATGAACAAATAGATTAAAGAAGTTCAAGGAATATGTTTCAGAACAAATATCATAGGTCACTCATCCTAAAGGACACCTGGAGACTGCATGTACGTCCCAACCCAGGCCATAGTGCACCTCGCTGAGAGCCCCCGCCTCCTTTCTTTGATTCTGCCCAGTGAATCCACCTGAGCCTCTCACTGGCACATCCTGAAATTGGCTCTTGTGTGTGTGACAAGGGTCAGTGAGCTTGGGGAGGGGTATGAGCAAAACTTCCTGTCTCCTCTCGAGCGAGCTGTCCCAGCCCCCATGTCGTCGTGTGGCCATGTAATTTTTTTTAATAAAGTAGAATTTCACATGGTGGGCAAAGAATGAGTGAATGATGCTAGATTAATATACCTGGTAATTACCTTCCTAAATAAAGGCATAGAAAATTTCACTACTTTAAAAAACTGCCTTTTGTTTCCTTCCTGTCAGTTATTTCCCACCCCCAGAAGGTATCATTGGTCTGAATTCTGTTACCACAGACTAGCTGTGCTGTCTTGAATTTTATGTAAACATCATACCGTCTCTGCTATTCCGTGTCTGACATCTTTACCTATACATTACATTCTTGACGTACATTTATAAAGTTACATTACTTAGTACATTCTACAAAACTTCCAGTTATTATACCATTGTATAAATACATCATAATTTATTAATTTTTGTGTTCATGGACATCCATATTGTTTTGAGTTTTTGGTATTTATGAGTAAACCTGCTATAAATATTTTGTATATTCACATGCATCCATACTAAATTTTTGTCCTAGTAAATGTCTAGGTGTAGAGTGTTTACAGGGTTGGGTATGTGTTTAACATCATAAAAAACTATCAAGTAGTTTTGCAAATTACCTGTACTATTTTACAACCCCCAGGGCTGGGGATGTGTGCTGTGCCTGCCTGGCAAGTACCAGGTCTTGAATGCAATCCCTGGTACCAAAAAGAAAAAGAACTCCTTTTTTTTTCTTTTGTACCGGGGATCAGGACCTTGCACTTGCCAGGTAGACGCAGAGCCACTGAGCTAATCCCTGGCCCAAGGACGCTTTATTTTACATCCTCCTAAAGAATGTGAAATTCTGGTTGTTCCATACAGTCATTTATGGTCATTAATTTTTAAATTAATTTTATTACATTTTAGATATGCATAAATGATAACATTCTTCATAAGGAATTTCTACTTCTACATGATATATATTGATTTTTCTCTTTTTTCCCCATTCCCTTTCCCTCCGTCTTCCCCTCCTTATTTACAAAAGCTTTGCTTCCATTTCTCCTTTCTAGTCTCTTTTTCTCTTTCCCCTTCTTTCCTTTCCTCCTCCCCTCTACCTAGTTCCCCTTCCTTTTTGAACATTTTCTTCCTATTTTAAAGTATCTATTATACATTTTAGTCCTTATTTACATTTTCAGTTTCTCACACCAGAGAAACCATGCCACATTTGAAAATTTATATCCAATTTGTTTTACTTAAGAGTATGGTCTCAATATGCATTCATTTACCCAGAAATGTCTCGATTTTATCCTTCTTTATGGCAGAGTAGTACTCTGTTGTGTTTAAAAAATCTTCTTTATCCATTGATTGGTTGATGGGCATTTATGCTGTTTCCAAGATTTAGCCATTACAAACAGTGCTGATATAAACATAAGTGTGCATACATCACTGTGATATGATACATTTAATTCTTTTGAGAAGATATCAAGAAGGGGAATAGCTGGGTCATATGGAACCTCTAGTTTTAGATTTTGAGGAATCTGCACACTGATTTCCACAGTGGCTGCACCAGTCTACACTCCCACCAACAATGGAGGAGAGTTCCTTTTCCCCCACAGCCCTGCCATCATTTGCTATTGGTTAATTTCTTGATAATAGCTGTTCTTTCTGGAGTGAGATGGTATCTCAGCATTGATTTAATTTGTGTCTCTTGAATAGCCCTTAATGTTGAATAGTTTTTTCATATATTTATTTGATGTTTGTACTTACTCCTCTGGGAAGTGTCCATTCATTTTAGATGCCCACTTTTGGATTGAATTTTTAAATTTGGGAAGTCTGATTTCTTTGTTTTAGTTCATTATATTTTCTAGATATTATCTTTTGAGGGACAGCTGGCAATAATATCTGTGGGTGTCTCTGCACTATGTTGGTGGCATCTTTTGCTATGCAAAAGTTTTTTAATAAAATGAGATGCCAGTTGTTAATTCTTTGTGATATTTCCTGTGCTATCCAAAAAAGTCTTTGCCTACACCTATGACTCAAGAGTTCTACCTATTCTTGGTACCAAAAAAAAAAAAAAGTTTTACCTATTCTCTCTCCCAGCAGATTGTTTCTGTTTTAATATTTAGTTATTTGATACATTTTTATTTTAGTTTAATTCATAGTGAGAGATATGAGTCTAATTTTACTCTTGGCATGTGGAAAGACAGTTTTTCTAGCACTATTTATTAAAGAGGCTATCTTTCTTCCAGTGAAGGTGTTTGGTCCCTTTTTTCATTTGAAATCACTCTGTTTTTCTGATATGCAGATTCACTGCTATAAATTTCCTTCATAAGACTGCTTTTCATTGAGTCCCATAAGTTCTAGTATGTTATATTTGCATTATTGTTTAATTGTATAAACTAATTTCATTTTTAGTTTCATCTGTGAACCATTGGTTGTTTAGGAGGGTGTTATTTAATTTCTATGTGTTTATAAAGTTTTTGTGATTTCTTTTGCCATTGATTTCCAATTTCATTGCACTATGGTCTGATAATATGCATGGGTTAATTTTAATTTTGTTGCATTTACTTAAGCATGTTCTATGAGCTAATATGTAGTCTGTTTTGGAAAATGTCCCATGTTCAGCTGAGAAGAATGTGTATTCTAGTGTTGCAGGGTGGAATGAACTGTAGACATCTACTAGATCCATTTGTTAAAAGGTTTGTTTCAATTCTGTTATTTCTTTGTTAATTTTTGTCTAGTTGATCTGTCTATTTGTGACAGTGGGATATTAAAGTCCCCCATTACAATTGTATTAGTGTTTGTTTTATATAGTTGGGTGTTCTGTTATTTGCTGCATATATATTTATGATTGTTATCTCTTCCTATTGAATTGTTCCCTTAACAAGAATGTAGTAGTGATATTCTTTGTCTCTCTTGATCAGTCTTGGCTTGAAATACACTTTGTCTGCAAATAGAATAGCTACCCCAACTACCCCTGCTTTTTTCTGGATTCCTGTCCCATGGAGTATTGTTTTTCATCCTTTGGGTTTCAGTCCATGAATTTCTTTTTGAGTTAAATGTGTCTTGTATGGAGCATATTGTTGGATCTTGTTTCTTGATCCATTCTGCCAGTCTGTTCCTTTTGACTGATGAATTGAAACAACTTACATTGATGGTTACAACTGATATGTATTGACTTATCCTTATGATGTTATTTTCCTGTTGTTGGATCTCTTTTTTTCCCTTCTGTTAAATTACTTGTCTTGCCTTGCAGATTCATTTCATTGAGGTTCATGGAGTTCTAATCTTTGTTATCTCTTTCTAGAATGCACCTCAGAACATTTTGGAGTGCTGGTTCAGTGGTCATGGATTTCTTCAGGTGTTCTTTGTCATAAAAGTATCTTATATCTCAATCAATTTTGAAAGACAGTATTGCTAGGTGTATCAGTCTGGGTTGTATTGTTTTAGGACTTGAAATACCTCACCCCAAGTTCTCCTTGACTTAAGAGTTTGTGTTGTAATATCTGCTGTAATTCTGATGGGCTTTCCTTTATAGGTAATTTGTTTCTGTTCTCTAATAGCTTTTACTATTCTGTTCTTGTGTTGAATTTCTGGAATCTTGACTACTATGCCTTAGGATAGATTTAATTTTTATCATGGCTAATTGGAGTTCTATATGCCTCTCTTATCTGTATGTCAAATTCTTTTGTCATGCTAGGGGAGTTTTCTGCCATTACTTCTGTGACCAGGATTTTTATGTCCTTTGCACCATCTCCTCTTTTTCATTGACTCTGATCAGTGTTATGTTATACAACTTTGCATCATCTAGCAGCTATTGGATTGACTTTTTGGTAGTCTTTTGCTATTTTAAGACATCTTTCTTTTTCTCTTCATGATTGCTAACTGCAATTCTGTCTTCTAGATCTGATATTTTATCTTGGCATCAGATTATTTTACAGTCTTTACTTTCAATAGAATTTTTCATCTCCTGGATATTTGAATCTGTTCCATGGATTCCATTTCTTTCCTATGTTAGGGTTTCATGGTTTCCATCATTTTCCTAAGCTCCTCTACTTTTTATCTGTATCTACTCTAGATTCACTAATCATACTCTTCATTATGGTCATCATTCCTTGAGTTATCTGAGAAATTATTTCTGATTTGATTTTTTTCTGGAGCTTCATTCATCCGTTTTGTTACTTCCACTGTTATCACTCTCCAGAGAGTCCAGGCAGGTGACTTTTGAATTTTTCCACCTCATTGTTTCCTGGGTTTGCCTTTGATGAGCTGGAAGTCAGGGGTTGCATCTTGCTTCTATGTCTTCTCATTTTCTGTTTTTTGTTTTAGTTTAATTTAGTTATTTAATTTTAATTGTAATTTAATTATAATTTTTAATTTTTAATTTAGTTTAATTTAGTTTTTTGTTTTACTTTAATTTCTGTGTTGATACTTGTACATTGTTTATAGTAAGTATCTTTATCATTAGTATTGATAATCCTTAGGAAATGACTACTTCTCAGAGATGTCTTCCAAGTGTAGCTGGCTTTTGAGTTTTGAGTCTATTACCAGATTCTATCTTCTCAATTTATTGGGGGTGAGAAGTTGGTGTCTATTTGGCCTAGCCTCTGGGTTTTGGGCAGTGGCCTATAGTATTGTTTATGACCCTCAGGCAATCTCAATCTTGGCATACAAGGAAGAACAACTGACTAGAACAACTATGTCATGTTGGCTAAAATAGTACAATTGGTAATAACAATAGCATCAAACAGTCTAGAAAATAACAAATTATGGTAACTATTAATTTGCCAGCTTTAACCATATGAACAAGACTTATATTTATATAATAAAATCTAAAACAAACAAGAAAATTGTACATAGTAAATATCCCCTCAATAAGAGGATTTTACTCCGAAGGAAAAAATTTTAAATAGAAGAAGAGAAAGGTTAGGAGCAAGGCTGGAAGACAAAGTAATTATTCAAGCATTTGGAACTGGTGAATAAAGGAGGGAGAAAATGAAGGAAGAGATAGAAATGAGAAGAGAACAAAATAATAACAACAAAAAGTAGAAATAATGTTCACACTTTCTTTTTTTTTTTTTTTTTGGTACCAGGGGTTGAACTCAGGTCCTTAAGTTTGCACAGCAGGCAGCAAAACCACTGAGCTAAATCCTCGGCCCCTAATGTTCATACTCTTATATAAACAAGAAAAAGTATCAAGAGAAAGATATATA
>NW_004624780.1:2968867-3015954 GCF_000247695.1 Heterocephalus glaber
CTAAATGGATGCACCTTGAGGCAATACTCTTAAGTGAAATAAATAGGACACACGTGTAAATACCGAATAGTTTCTCTAGTATGAGAAACTGAAAGTGTAAATAAAGACTAAAAGGTATAATAGGTAATGTGAAATAGGAAGAAAAGGGGCAAAGGGGAAGGGAAAGTAGAAGGGTTAGGGGAATGGATAGAAGGGAATAGAATTAATATGAGAAAATTAAAAAATGGAAACAAAGTCTTTGAAATAGTCTTTGTAAGTGATGGAGGAGTTGAAGGGAGGGCAGGGGAAGGGAGAAAAATAAGAACCAAGAGAGATTATGCAAAGGTGCAAATTTCCAGTGATGAATGTCATTATATTGTATACCTAAAATGTACCAATAAAATAACATTTTTAAAAAAGTTTAATTTAACTTTCTGTTCCTTTCTCCAGACAATTGTGCTGCTTCTGTTCTTCTATTTTGCTGCCAAATCCGACCCCATACCCCAGCCCAAAAAAGTGAGTTGGCATCAGGGAAATGTGTGCCTTGAGGCACATTGACATTAATAAGAGCTTGGTAAATCCTGTAAAGAGAGAGATTTTGCTTTCAGTTGGGTGGCTCATGTTAGAAGTCAGTTGTAGAGTTTGTATATAATCATTTTCCCTTTCTCTTTAACCCCACGTATCCCTTCCTCAGCATTATCTTTATCAGACCCTGTTGCCTTCATAAACAAAACAAGGAGGAAATCCAAAATGCTGAAATAGGATAGATGCTAAGCCATTGTAATAAAAGTGTGAGAGGTAAAAAGGGATATGATACGTGGTTTTCTGTTAAAAAATAAAAAGAAAGAAAAAAAAAGAAAGAAAGATAAACTTGAGGCATTCATAGGTAAATGGATGCATCTTGAGAACATAATGATAAATTAAATAGGTCAGACACACAAGCTCAAATATCAGATAGTTTATCCCATATGAGAAAGATATATATATATATATATATCAATATATATATATATATATATATATATGAAGAAAAGCAGAAAAAAAAGTTCACTTCCAGGCGTGTCTCTTCTGTGACTGGTAGACAGGGGAGGCAAACAGAGACCAGATCCATGGTGATTGATCCTAGCAAGCCAGCAGTAGTATTATGGTGGTGGTGGACAATCCCAGCAAACCCATTCTTTAGTTCCACTGAAGTTCAGGCTGCTTCTCGTTTCTGGATGTGAGGCTGGGACCAGAGTTGTTCAGCCTACAACATTCTGGGAACCTTCTGCTGGCTTGAATTCAGCTACTAGTTTGAACTCAACTCCCTGCTGGCTTGAATTTGGCTGCACCTCACCTAACACTGGGAGCTGCTAGATGGAGCCAACCTGTAGCTGTTGAGTTCTGAGTTGTTGGCCTCTTTCCAAAATGGTGATCTACCAATTGCCCTCTCTCAGAGTTTGTGTGAACACAGATAACCTACAAGCCACTGCAGTCCACAATGTCCACTGCTCTGTTCCATTGGTGCTTTTCTCCATGGAGGCCTCTGGGGTTGTTGTAGTCATTATGCATCTGCAGGTTCGAGCCACCCTCCCACATTCTGAGCCAAGGCTCAGGGAGAAAGCTCTGCTTGCCATCTCCCTCTTCTGCTTTGCAGTCCCTCTCTTTGCTCTCTCATGGGCTCCAATTCTCGCTTCAAATCTTTCCTAGTTCTTCTCTCCTTCTTCTCTTCCTCAAGTTGCTATATTCCAACATCTGGATTGATTCCAAAGCTCAGAGAGGCTGTTTCTCTGCTGCTCACCATTCTACTGTCTTCCTTGAGGTCCTCTACATTTCTTCTTGGTGTATTTGATGTTAAGATTTGCAGTGGGTCTGAGATACTATTTAATTATTCTTTTAATTTGCATTTCCCTGATGATAAATGATGCTGAGCACTTTTCATGTGCTTGATGATCACCTTTATATCTTTTTTAATGACATACTTGATCAACTGTTTTGCATTTGTTTTTCAAAAAACAGTGTTGCTTTTTTTAAATTATTGCTTTAATTCTATATTCTGAATACAAGTCCTGCATTAGTTACATGTATTGCAAATATTTCGCCCAGGTTGTATATTAACTTTCTCTTTTCTTAGTTGAGTCTTTTATAAGCAAAGGCTTTGCTTTTTATAGAATACAATCTATCACTTTTCATGCTCAATGCATTATGTTTCCTAGGAAATGTGTTCCTATATTATGTTCATGAAAATATTATTTTATATTTTTCTCCCTATTTCCCTTTCTGATCTCTTCTATCCCTGCTCTTCCCTGATAATTCCCCTTCTACTTTCAAATATTTTTTCTTTATTCTCCAGTTTCCACACTTGAGAGAAATTCTGTGATACTTGTCTTTCTGAGTCTGCTTATTTTATTTAACACAACCGTGAATTCTTTCCATTTTCCTGAACATGACATAATTTTGTTCTTTTGTGTGTGTGTGTGTGTGTGTGTGTGTGTGTGTGTGTATCTTGTTTTCTTTATCTATATCTGTTGGTGGATATCCAGGCTGATTCTATAAGTTGAATCCTACCACAATAAACATTCCATTAGCTTTTATAGCAAATCTTATGATCCTCAAGTATGAGATCTCAAGCTTTTCTTTTCCAAATTGTCTTGGCTAGTCTTGTTCCCCCATCCAATGAGTTCTGAGATTGGAATCCAGAGCCTCACACATAGTTGGAAGGCACTCTACCACTGAGCTACTGCCCCAGCCCTAGATCTTTTGATTTTTACATAAAGTATAGAATCTTCATGTCTACTTTTACAAAAAGCTTCTTGGATTTTAATATATTTGCAAAGAATTTGTAAAACTGCTATTTTAACAACATTAGTTTATGATTATGGCATATATATATATATTCTTAATTTCTCTCAAAGGTATTTGTAGTTTTCAGTTTTGTACATTCTTTGTTATATTTATTCCTAATATTTTAAAATGATTTTTGATACTATTATAATGGTATTAAAAATTACATTTTCAATTAGTTGCAGCTATTTCAAGAATGCAAATTATTATTTTTTCCTATTTGCCTTGTATAAGGTAACCTTACTGACTTCACTTATTCTGGTTATTTTGTAGATCCCTTAGGATTTTTGTATAAAATGCAATATCTTCTATGAACAAAGAAAATTTTACTTCTTCATTTCCAATCTATATGCCTTTTATTCTCCTTTCTTTTCTGATGGCATTGCCTAAATGCTCCAGTGTTGTGTTGAATACAGACGGCAAGAGTGACATTCCTGAACTAGAGAAGTAGGAGGAAAGAGATAATAAAGAGAAGAAATCAATGCAACAGTAAACAAATTACAGGAATAAAAAGTAACAAAACTAAAATTTGCTCTCAGAAAAGATTAATATCAGTGTCACTTCTTACCAAGCCTGATGGAAGTTTATTTAAAAAAACCAAATTACCAGAACCAAAGAATGAATATCAATATATATTCCATAGATGTTTTAAAGGAACATTGAAAGAATATTACAAACAGCTCAGTGGCAGATGCATCCTTAACATACAAAAGACACTGTCTTTTAACCTCAGCAATACCAAAAATAAAGTGACATTCTTAGCTTTTTTCTTTTTTGTAAGCACTTGCCTGTTATTTTACCGTTTACTGTAACATTGGCTATAGTTTTTCATAGATAGTTTTTTTCATAGTTTTTCATATCAACTAAATTCCTCTTAAGTTTAATGAGAATTGTGGTCATGAATGGATACTGCAACTTATCAAATGCTTTCTTCTGCATCTATTGATATTTTCTTCTTCCTCTATTTTCCAAGAGTTTATACAAAATTGGTAAGCAATCTCATCATATTTGATGGGATTATCCACAGTGAAATCCTTTGGGTTTAGTTAGACCTTTCCTTTCAGGAAAGTTTTGACAATGAATTTAATTATTTTAATAAATAGCTATCCTAATTTTCTGTTCCATCTGGTGTTAATTTCTAGTAAGTTGGATTTTAAAGGCATCTGTCCATTTTATACATGTCATGAGATTTATTTGAATATAAAATTGTTCAAAAATTCTTTCGTTATCCTTTTAAAATGTCTGTAGAATCTATATTGATATCCATTCTTTGGCTTTGGTCATTTGTGTTTTTTAATAAATTTCTACCAGGCTTGCTAAGAGGTGACACTTACATTAATCTTTTCTAAGAAGCAATATTCAGTTTTGTTAGTTTTATCTTGTAGTTTGTTTTTTATTTCATTGATTTCTTCTCTTAGTTATTTTCTTCCTTCTGTCTGACTTAGGTTCAATTTGCTTGTCTTATTTTATTTCTTAGGGCTATGCTCATTGATTTTTTCTTGTTTTTTTTTTTTTTTTTTTTTTTTTTGTACCGGGGATCGAACTTGGGTCCTTGCACTTGCGCAGCAGGCAGCAGAACCACTGAGCTAAATCCCCCACTATTTTTTTTGTTTTTTGAGACAGAGTCTCACTCCCTAGTCCAGGCTGGCCCTGAACTTGTTCAGGCCTTGAATTCTTCAGCCTCCTGAATGTTAAGATTATATGTGTACGCAACCACCATGCCCAGCTTGACCATTGATTTTAAGCCTTTCTTTGTTTCTACTGTAAAACTGTAACTTTCTTTCTAAAAACTGCTTTAACCCTGAATTTTCCATATTTTCCTTATTATTCAGTTCAAAATACTTTTAATTTCCCTTTTGCTTTTTTATCATGAGTTATTTAGAAGTGTTTTAGGTCATTGATAAATCTCCTTGCTATTTATTTCTAACTTGATTCAATTGTGGTCAAATTATATAATTGTTTGAAATTTGTTTTTTGTGGCTCATCAACCTGCACTTTAACTTGGTTTTCTTCATACATACACTTGAAAAGTTTATATTTCCCACAGTTGTTGAATGTAGTGTTTTATAAATACCAGTCAATACAAAAAGATGCTTTCACTCAGATTTTTAAGTTATACTGATTTTTTTGTCCTGTTTTTCTAGCAAGTACTGATTAAGATCTCTTATTATTGTGGTCTTATCTATTTCTACATTTAGTTTTTTGTCAGTATTTACTCTTCTTACTCTTTGCAATTTGGAGTTATGGTCTCCTGAGGAATTCTCTTCTTCTCATAAAATATCCTCTTCAACTCTGGTGAACTATCTTGTTATGAGGTTTATCTTATCTAATATTAATAGAAGCAATTCCATTTTCTTTACTATTTTTGTAGTCTAAAGTGTTCTTCTGTGTACTTTCAACATATAACTATTCAGAGCACATCTTTTGAATTCAGTGCATATTTGGATCTTGCTTTTTATAAACCAGACTAATAATTTCAGTATTTTGAAAGTTTAATCTATTCACATGTAATCTGATTATTAATCTGATTGAATTTAGCTTAATCATTTTGCTACTTGTTGTATCTATTTTATATTTTTCTGTTCGTCCTTTCCTACTTTTTTGTGGGCTAATCAAATACCACTTACTGTTACACTTTATATTCTCTCTGTGCCTTTTATCATTGTATTTGTTTAGTAGTTATTCTAAGGGATTATACTGAGTTATCACCATCCTTAAATTATCACTTTGAAATTATCATTGTACCATTTCATATGAAATATAATGATCTTTCAATAGTCTTGTTCTACTTCACCTCATTCTTATGTTTTTGTTATGATATATATATATTACATGTATATACATTAAAAACAACATAATACACAATACAGTGTTATAATTTTGTTTTAGATGTAGTCTTCAAACAAATTAAAAGGATATTTAAAAGATTCATTTCCATATATCAATCATCTCTGGTGTTCTTGATCTTTTCTCAGATTTGAATTTACATCTGGTGCTTTTTTTCACTATGAAGAACTTTATTCAGCATTTCTTTAATATAATTTCTGGCAAATTTATTTTTTTATTGGTTGGGAATAATCTTGGTCTACTTTCACTCTTCATGATGTTTTTGCTGGATGTAGAATTCCAGATGGACAAGGCTTTTTAAAAAAATTGTATTACTTTTTTCTTTTCCTCTACCACTTTTTATTTCTTGAACAAGTCAATCTCATTTCCATTTCTAACCTTGTACACTTGTCGTTTATCCTTTTGAGACCACTTTCTACCCAGATATTCATGTCACATGCTAATTATCATCTTTCTATTTAATTTTATAATCTCTAGAAAACTCTGTTGCCAAAGAAGATCACTCTTCTACCTATTTCCTCTTTCATTATCCTGCTCACTTCCGGTGCAACGCTTTCTCTTTTGTTTATTGTTTCTTGTCTTTCTTCCTGTCTAGCTCCATAAGAAAATGTTCTCTATCTTAATCTCTCTTATATTCTTAGCATTCAGCAAAATACCTGGCACCATAATAAAGGCTCAACAATGTTTCCCTAATGTAGAATGTAGGCAACTGAAACCATAGGGCCATCTAGCTTTGCTAGACTTGAAAAGATGCAGAAAGTAGTTGCATTCTAGTAAACTCCAGAACCATCTGTTTTATACACAGTGTGCTAGGAAATATAAATACAAAAGCAGTGCATCATCAAGAAGCTTTTCCAGATCTTCTGAGCTAGCGTCAGTCTCCACCTTTTGCTCCTGTAAAGCCTCCCTCCCTTTACCATGGTCCCTGCTGTGGTCCCCTGTGGACTTTCTGCTTCTGCCTGTGTCTTCTCTCTTCATCTGAACTGTCTGCCAGCTCCTTGCAGACAGGGATGGTATTTTCTAACACATATTTGGCAATTCTGCGGAAATAATCTTTAAGCCTGCAAAGGTTTTAGGATACCTTCAATATGTTATTGTGCTAAAAATTAACAGAATAAGAAAGTTAGCCTTTTAGGTTTAAAAATAAGATTCTCTAGTTCCCTAAGGAAAAAGGAGCCATATAATTCCAAACTAATTAGGATTTCAACTGAGTATTAATAAACCACCAAGTTCCCACCAAGGACACTGTGTCTTGTGAGGAGGAGGTATTCTCTGTGTCATCTCTGCCTTTCTTCTTGTTTACATGCACGGCCTTTCCAGTTTATGATCCTTGTAGTTTGCACTGCAATCAACTGCCAAGTATTTTCTGCCCACGCCTCTGGCTGCAGAGCAGGAGAACAGTTATGGAAAACAACAGATCAGAATATTTTTTTAGATTTGTTGGTGTTCTTAAAAGTACCCATTTTTGAACATAGATATTTATGCCTATTGCCAACCTGAACCTCCATTTGTTATAAGGAGACCTATTATTCTGTCGTCTGAAGAGGACTCATATAAACAGCATTTACCATTTATTATGACAAGATTGATGGAGAACTCTGGAGGGAGTAATGCCTGAAGCTGGTTCTCATATTTTGATTCCATGCATAAAAGAGCAGAAAGAATCAGCCCTGGATAGGCATTCAGACAACTCCCTCCTTCCGTGCTGGTTGTGATAACTTATGGCTTCTGAATGTGGGGACCATGGTAATCTCTCTGAATCATGCATACCTGTGAAAAAGAAAGGTGATGCAAGCACAGCTCCTTACGGAATAGCTTTCTTCCTTTTTATGTTTTTCATTTTTAAGACCTAGAATTCTTCTGACATGCTCAAGTTCTCCCAAAGGATTACGAGGGAGAGTTCTTTATTAGAGTGTGGGCAAATAGTGGAGGTGGGGTTATGGTCTGAAAAGTCTCCATCTCCAGGCTGCAAAGCCCTCAGAATCAGAACCTCCACAAGGCTAGCCTAGGCATCTGCAAGACAGCATGGTTGCTGGAGATCTATCCACTCTCTAAAGCCTGAAGGTTCAATGTCATTCCTCAAGTGAATGCAGAGATTCAGTAGTTTTCTGGTTCACATCTGGACTGGTAAACTGTGCCTGGGAAGTTTTGAGTCCTAGTATCTGTTGTTGTTTCTTTTTCTTCCATAATTAAATTTACCTTTTGTGTGTGTGTGTGTGAGTGTGTGTGTGTGCGTGCGCGCTGGCATAAAACTCCAGTCCTCATTCATGTTAAGTAAATGTGCCCCTCCATTCTGCTCAGTCGACTCTTGGAACCATTAGTTATGTCAGTGCCCACGTATGTGATTTAAACAAAACCTAAAATGTTTCTCCTCATACTGACAGCTCAGCTTACATGTTATATTTCAAATAGGCTTCTATGAAATGTGCATCAGGCCATCACAGTTTGAAAGTCTCCAGGAAGCTCTGCTTTTTGCTCATAATGTAGACATAAAAGCAAACTTAGCTACACTGTAACATTCAGTAAGCAGGACTCATTCGGTATAACAAAGGAAACTATTCTTGTCCTCCTTCCTGCACTGAAATTGTTTCTTCCAACCGATGTACATTATTTCCTTCTTGGGAAAACAGAACTTTCCTCTTAGAAGGAAAACACTGCATACTAATTAGAAAGAAATGCTACAACTGTTTGATATCCTGGCTTTTACAATGGTAAGACCAGAATTTCATGGAAAAACAAGTAACAGCCACTCTCACTTGACAAACATGTTCATAGATCTTATTCTCTCAGTTATTGCAGCAGTGTTGTGATGTGGATAGGCTTGTCTTCATCTTGTAGACCAGGAAACGGGGCAGGAAGAAGTGATATGACTTCCTCTGGGCTATAGAACCAGGATGATGGATCCAAGGTATAAATCCAATGTTTAAGATCATGACTGACTTTTCTTTTCTATGTACTCTGAAGGAACACCCTAGATGAAGGAATATGTTCCACTAAGGGTCTCTGAGCTGTGTCAAATGTTTGAAGTTGTTTGGTTAAAGCTGCTTTGTTACACGTTTGTCTGCAGATCAGTCAATAATATGAAAGAGTCAAGCTTTTTACTAAGCTCCTTGAAAGCAAAGAGCATCTTAGTCATCTTGGAATTGCCCATGTTGGCTCTGAGTGATACTATTTTAATGAATTAATTAAATGAATAACTAGATGAATGTATAGATATTCTTTTAAAACTGGCTGGTGAAAAGTAAGACTTCATATAAAACAGTTTGATATATTTTCCTCCTCCTTATATTTACACCATATAAGATAGTCCTAGAAGAAAACCCTGAATAAATAATGCCCTAAGTTGTGCTTCCAATTCTGCCGTGGGAGGAGGTGGGAAAGGAATTGGGATAGATTTTCCTTTATTGCTCCAAATTTCACTGCAGAAGTGACAGCCAGCTATGTCTATATGCCTTAGGGAAAAAATAGAAAACTTTGAGTTATAATATGTCCACAAACATTTTGCTTCAATTAAAAAAGTATGATCTCATAATTTCAGTTACAGTAAATGGAGCAGGCTGCTCCTATCTCATGCAGCTCACATTTCTGCTGAGGGTCTCATTGGCTGGGGTCCAGAAGGTGGGTGAAGCGTGTCTGGTGGGATGCATAGGAAGTCCTCTTTTACTCTGTACTTAAAATGGAAAATGTGCTAGAATTCAATCAGGTGGCTGATGAGGAAGGCAGCTAACCAGATCTGTCTGTTGTCCACAGGTCTGAGGCGCACTTACAGATGCACCATCTGCAGTGTCTCCTTAAACTCCATAGAACAGTACCACGCCCACCTGAAAGGATCCAAACACCAGACCAAGTAGGTATTTCAGGTTCTCAGGCTTCAGTCCTTCTCTGTGGGACTGTATGCACATGACTAAAACCCAACCATGGTATTATCTCCAAAGTTCCCTCTATGTTTATGCTACTTAAGCCTCCAAAATCTCCCTAGTATCTCTGAAGAATGGCTTCTTCTCCCTTTTTTAGAACAAATAATGGCAGTTTTGTTGTTTTCATTTTTTCAAATATAATTCAGCACACTTTTATGATCATGAGGAGACTTTTATTTTAGATCTGTACTAAATGTTTAAATAAATAGTGTTACTGCTTTTGGAGGATGTTCCAGATTTTGTTGCAGTTAAATTCTATGAATTCTTCTGCTGCTTTCTTTTTCTGGATGAATATTGTCAATTGTTATAAAAATTTAATAAATTCCCTGGTACAAATGACTAAGTTGTTTATATGCATAGTTGTTGGCAAGTAAATAGAAGTTCAATCTATTTTTTCCCAAAGATTCTCATGATGTTATACTGGAAAAGACTAACCAAACATCATTTCACCTACATTTGTACTATGCATGTCTTTAAAAACCACTAATGCTCTTGGCATTGTGAGCATTTTTAAAGAAGCTTCCAGGGCTACTAATAAAATGCTAATAACATAACAAAAGCAAAGGATGTCTCAAAAAGATGTAATTTTCCTGGATGTAACTGTTTTTATTTCTCTAATATTCATGATAAGAATCATTTAACAGATTTGATTGTACCTAGGCCTCATGAATATGATTTCATCCAACATGTTGAGTGCTCACTACATGTCACACTTTAACTTGTGCTCTAGGGAAGAAAAGATGAAGAACTGTAGTCCTTCCTCTCAAGCAGCACCTCCCGGGCTAGGGTAACAGCCACGGGAAGGGATGAGTTGTTGCCTTGTACCATATGTGCACCTACAGCCTGAGAAGAGGGCAGGAGCAATGCAGGGGGCTTCACAGGGCCTGGAGCCAAGCCTGAACACACGAGGGTGAGGTCGAAGTTGGACTGTGTGCGCCCCTCTGTTTCTGCCTGGTGCCTAAGCTAGCACTTGAAGCACATTAGGGACTTTTTATAAACATTTTTGATGGACTGAATGTGTGATTCCAAAACCTAAGTAACTATTTTTCAGGTAGTCATATGCAGAGGAAAATTTCAGGCAGGAAAACTACTTTGTAAAATGCATGTCCCAGGGGAAGAAATTTAAATCTACGGTTACTTTCTGACTGTTTTTACCTCAATATTGTGCTCTCTTGTGATTCAAAGTAATTTAATGACTTTCTTTACTCTGATCCACTCCAGGGAACTTTTATCAATATAATTCCTTAAAAAAAGATTTTTCCTGATTTGATATAGAAAATCCAGAACACTTCTATTATTGGATTCTGCACCCCTCAAATAATCTGTTTTCATCATCTGTCTCTCTAATAATAATGTATAGGAGGCTACATATACATTCTAATTAGCATGTAGCTAATGTGCACAAACAGATACCTGCAAGAGTAAATTATGATATTTTGGGAGGAGGTATCCATTGCTTTTAAAAAATAAAAAAAAAGAAAATAGTGGATTTAAGTGGCATAAGTTTTGTAAATAGTATGCCTGGCTTCAGAAAGATGTCTGTCTCTCTGTGCATGTAAAACTTCAAGTGTAGAGTATGTGCTAGGTATTTTCATATCTATTATCTCATTTAATCCTCACAACTACATTTAAAATAAATAGTATTAGCCCCATTCTCTTACATGAGAAAACTAAGACTCTGAAAGGTTAAGTAAGGCACCCAGCATCACACTGATAAAAAAAAAATAATAATAATAGTAATAATAACTGAGCAAGGACCCCCAGAAGAGTCTGACTTCACCCTCACTTGCTCTGAGTCGCTCAGTTACAGCTCACTTAGGCTTAGAACTTAGAAGAGCCAGTAGAAAGCCCTGAGATACCCTTGGAAAAGCACATCATTCCCCAAAGCCATTCTTAAATGCAGGTGCTTTCTGAAGAGCACGAAAACTACGCTGTGTGATCTGCTCTGGACTGGACTCTGCCACCTTCTTACTCAGAGAAGTAGGAAAAATGTGATTGCAATCACCCTCTCCCACATCCTGTTCGCTTTGCCTGTATTTTCAACTTGGATGTCATACCTGTCTATGCGCGCGCGCGTGTGTGTGTGTGTGAAGGAGAGAGAGAGAGAGAGAGAGAGATATTGTTCAGATCTTTTGCCTGTTAATAATCAAAATTGGGTTGGTTTCTCAAAAAAATTATAAATGTTCCTAATTTTCATAAAGTCCAATTCATCAATCTGTTCTTTTATAGTTAATGTTATTACAGTGCTATTTAAGAATTATCTGGCCAACCCAAGGTCATGAAGATTATCTGCTGTTACTTCCTAGATAGTATGTCATTTTTCCGTACAAAAATAGGTCTTTGATCCATCTGGTGTTTATTCTAATGTATAGTTGAAGGGAGAAGTCAAATTTTAGGGGGTTTTTTCTTCCTTAATACAAATACCAATTGACCCAGTATCGCTGATTGAAAAGGTCGTTGCACTGAGCCTTTTTTTGTATCTCACATGTTTTACATGTATGGGTTTGTGTGTCCAGCCTCTGTATTCTCTGTCTGTCTCAGTGTTACCTCCTCCCCCCATCCAGGGACTGAAACCAGGAATGCTCTACCACTGAGCTACATGCCTAGCCCTTTATGCTTTTATTTATTTTATTTTGAGACAGTGTCTCACAAAGTTGCACAGGCTAGGCTTCAACTTGCAATTCTCCTGCCTCAGCCTCCCTAGTATCTGAGAATACAAGTGTGGACCACTACTTTTTTTTGCTTTCTTTATTCTAATATCACATTCTTTTATTTCCTATAGATTTACAGTGTTAATAACTAAGAGTGTAAATGTTCTATACTCAAAACTTCATATATTCTTCACTATTCTTGACCCTTTGTATTTCCATATAAATTTTAGCATCAAGTCATCGAGTTCTTCAAAAGAGCCTTCACACTCTCGTCTGCTAATTTGCAATCATGGTTGTAGATCAACATATACTTATATATTCTTTAACTCTTCCAGTAATGTTTTGTAGATTTCTCTATAGTGGTCTTGCAAATCTTTATTTAGATTTATTGGGGATGCAAGATAAATGAGATTATTTTAAAATTTTATCTCTTAAATATTTTTTCTATTGTAAACACAGGCAATTTATCAACTCTGCATAAATGGCTTTGGTAAATTTACTTATAAATTCTAATTATCTTCAAGTACTTGGAAGATTTTTCTATGCAAAAGCCATATCATTTGCAAATAATGACCATTGGCAGTATTTCTTCCTCGCACATTTTATATACTTATCCTACTGCATTGTGTAGAGTCTTTGGTACAAAGTTGAAAAAAGGCGGTAGTAACAGACATTCTTGTTTCACTCTTTTCTTTTGAAAAAATTGTTAGTATTTGTTTGCAATATCTAACAATTACATTTATTTTGGGGAATTGATATACACAGCTCATCTTTGTCATTAGGACTCCCTTTCCCCTCTATACTTCCCTTCTCCCCACTTCCCTTGATTCCCTTCCTATTCCTGTTTCATTCTTTATCTCAGGATATTTTTCAGATAACTTTAACAAAGTTGGGGGGGGGGGTTGTTTGGTTTTTTTTTGGTCTGTAACCGGGAATCAAACTCAGGACCTTGCATTTACCAAGCAGGTGTGGCACCACTAAGCTGCATCTCCAGCCCTACAAAATTTGTATCTTGATAAACTTTTTATTAGAAATTTAATTTAATAGAGCACTGTTCATATTATTTGTTCTTGTGTTAATTTTAATAAGTTATTTTTCAATGAATCTGTTTCTTTTGCCTATATTTCAAACATATACTTATATAAAGTTGTTCATGGTAGTCTTTAATTTTTAATGTTTATAAGTATTTTTTATTCTTGGCATTACTTCTCCTCCCTATTTTTTGTTTTCATTTGTTTTGAGACAGGGTCTTGCTATATAGTTTAGGCTGGCCTTGAACTCAATACATAACCCAGGCTGGCCTCAAACTCAAAGTAGTCCTCCTGCCTCAGCCTCCCAAATGCTAGGATCTCTTCCCTGTTTTGATCAGTTTTATTGGAGGTTTATTCGTCTTTTTAAGAAATGAAATTTGGAAGTTGTTAATGTTACATATTTTTATGCCATTAATTTTTTTTCCTCTTTCTGGTCCTTTTGGGTTTAATTTTCAGTGTTTTCTTGGCTTCTTAATGTGAAAGCATGGGTTATTAATTTTTCAGGCATTCCTTTTCTCTAATATATGCATTTCAGGCCCTAAATGCTCCTCAGCATCTTCATTAGCTGCATTCTACTGGTTATATATTGTTGTAACATGGTATTTTCATATTTCCATATACTTACTAATTTTTACTGTGGATTGTTCTAATACAGCTACTTAGAAGTATTTTGTTTAACATCCAACATTTGAGGTTTTTTCTCTGTGTATATTTTTGTGATGAATTTGTATCTGAACTCCGCTGTGTACAGAAAATGTACTCTGAAGGGCTTCACTCCTTTGGGATTTGTGAGCACTCACTCCAAGTGGCAGGAATATGGTCAGTGTGGGTAATAGTTCACGTATACTGGAAAAGGATGGTTTTATTTGTCTGTGGTAGTTGGGTAAACTGTCTTGTATACTAATTAGGTCAAGTTTCTTAATGTAGTTCACATCTGATCTGGCCTTACTTAGTTTCTGTCATCTTATTCTACTTGTGAGAAACCCAGATAGTTACAAATCTCCAACCATAACTATGGACTTGCCTATATATCCTTTTTTTTTTTTTTTTTTTGGTTCTGATGATTGAACTTGGGTCCTTGTACTTGTGAGGCAGGTGGCAGAACCACTGAGCTACATCCCCGGCCCCTATATATCCTTTTAATTCTTTAATTGTAATATGCACATGTAAATATATATTTAAAGATATAAAAATATAAATAGATATATATTTAAAGGTATAGTATTAGATGCTTCTAAATTTAGGGTTTTAAAATTCAGTCTTATTGAACTGGCCCTTTCATCAGCAGTGATATGAAGTATTTTTCTTTGTTCCTGGAAGTATTACTTTCCTTAACCTATGCTCCTTCTGATATCAGCGTACACCACGTCAGCTACTAGCTCTCCCACACTTTCAAGTGTTCCGAGTATTTTTCCTTTAAATTTAATAATATCCATATTTTACTTTTTTCTTAATTGGAAGGTTAATCCAGATGAGTTACATAGCTAGAATTGAAAGTCGGCAGAATGTACTAAACCATCCTTTTCTGACTGATGAAATTAGCATAAGTAGATGTCACTAATTTTCTGATTTTAGATTTATACTTCTAGTAAGACTATCTAAAGATTCTTAAATTACCCAATATAAAGAACACTGATTTGTGAGTCGGGAGAGTTTATCCCTAGCTTTGGCTCCTGGTACCCTTGGACAGGGACAGCTTCCCTTGTCGTAGTCTGCTCCTGGATGTGAGGAGGGAGGACCGAGTGACACATGCGCACCCACTCTGTTTCCTGCCTGGCATCCAGAGGCTCCTCCCTAAGTGTCCTGAACGCAGCCTCCCACCCTGTCTGACATGGGTTCTGAGGCAGCCTGCCTCACTACTGATGCTGGAGTGTAGTATGTGACCTGGGCTAATTAATGTCTCCCCCAAATTCATGTCTGCTCAGAACTTCAGAATGCCACCTTGACGTAAATAGGGTCTTGTAAATGTCAGTCAAGACTCTAGAAAGGAAGTCATCCTGGATCTAGGAAAACCCTTTATGTAAAGTCTGGTATCTTTATAGAAGAAAAGACAGGGAGAAAAAGACCATCTGCTGACAGAGACAGATGGATCTGGAAGAGTCAAGGAAGGATTCTCCCAAGAGGGTTTGGAGGGAATGTGATCCTGCTGACACTTGGATTTCAGACTCCTGGCCTCTGGAAGTTGGACTTCTTCCTCTACGAGAGAATACATTTTTGTTGTTTGAAGACATCCAATTTGTGGGGAATTTTAATAGCAGATGCAGGGAACTAATACAGTGTGGAATCTATTTGCCTTGTCACACAAGGAAGCTCTCAATTACATTTCCTGAAGTGGAGGCCACTTTGCTGTGGTGGGAAGGCCGTGGTGATGGTGAAAAGGACTCTCTGACAGGCACATGGAGTCTCTGAGTGAGCCGAGCTGCATCTGGACCACAGCGACAAAGGAGAAGGCTTTCAAAGTAATGCATCTCAGATGAGCAGCATCCCTGTGACCGACCATATGTTCCCAGTGCCATTTTATAGGTTTGAAAAGTGAGTCTTAAAGAAATTAAAGGGCTTATCTAAGACCTTAAAAGTAATTGATTGGCAGAGCCAAGTGCAGAAGCCAGGTTATCTGTCCATCATCACTGTTATACTCTTACTTGATGAAACAATTACCTTCATACTGTTCTTGCTAGTAGTAGTGACACAGGCACAGGGTTATTCTTTTTTTGGCAAAAGTCATAAACAGCATGATGGCAGGCAAATTTCTCTCCATTGTTAAGTAGCAAGAGAAATATTCACTATCGAATCAGTTAAAGGTTTAAAAATCCAAATGCTCACATTGACATATAAAGAAGTGTCCTATTAGATTTTTCAGGGCTTCCAAGGGATCTAGTCTGTCAATTAGTACAAATGATTAAAGTGAAATTTAAATGAACAGGAGTATATACCATGGACTAATGAACAATTCTTCTGTAATGTACTTAAATTTGAGCTTGGGGAACATTCCAGACCTTAGGACACTATATTATGTAAAGTAAAGGACATAAAAGTTGTCATTACTTACTTTGATACTGCAGTGGATTGGAAATGAGACACAAGTGTCTAAGAGAATAAATCAGACTGACCAATAATTAGGACTAATTTCTAAATTTGCTTCTTCCTGTGAGAGGAACACTAAAATGTTGATGTCCATTTGTGTTTCTATAGTTTTCCTAACTGATACGAAGTATATGACAAAGGTATCATATTACTCACTTTACCCTCATAGTTATTTATTTCTGAAGTATTTGAAGAGATGCTCAGACTAATTTTCAGGCATGGAAAGTATTTGTTTTAGATACCTTAGAATTTAATTCCTACATTCAGCATGCCAGTGAGTTATCTGAAGGGTGCACCATAATAAATAAAACAGTTTTGCAAGATATGCCAACCATAAAAGACTTAAAATATTTAATGAAAAATAAAAAACAGCTTAAAAGTCCAAGGAGAGGCTCTCCTTGGAAACAAGCAAACAAACAAAATTATGCATGTACTTCTTCAGAGGCTAAAAATATAGGTATCAGGTATGGAATTTTCAATGTCAACCAATAATTATGATGACCAAAGAGCTTAGGACTTTGGTACTAAGCTTTTTTAATAAAAATCTTTTATTTTATAAAAAAGATTGTGTTGTGTACATATACATATGAGGTGTGACAGAAATACATTGTGAATGTTTAAATTTTAAAAACGTATTACAGTAGAACACACATTACTATTAAACCCCTCAAAATACTCCTCATCACTTGAAATACTCCTATTATCCCATCATGCTTGCCACTTTCAGAAGCAGTTCTGGAAATCTTTTTCGAGTGTCTTTTGGGAGGTGTTACAAAAATACAGTGAACGCTGCTACTAGTGCTATCCAAGAGAAAGGCTATACATAGAAACATTAAAGTGTGTCTTCATCCAACTTATTCACCAGATCTGATACTCTGTGACTTCTGACTCTTCCTCAAAGTTAAAATGACCATGAAAGGTAAACATTTTGAGTCACTTTAGAATGTTAAGGCAGCCAAGGCAGGTTAGCTAAAAACACTCAAGAAAGAGAACTTCTAGAACTGTTCCTCAGAAAGTGGCAAGAAAGATGGAAAAAAGTGTTGAAAGTGAGGGGGAATGTTTTGAAGCGTATTAGTGACACTTTGTTTTTTACTGTAATAATGCTAAAAAACTTAAACATTTATTATATTTTTAGATTCCACATCTTATATAAACATACACATACATGTCATTAGTAAAAATTTATGATTAATGGACAGGGCTTAAGAAAATATTGAAAATACAGCTGACTTTTCCCAAAGATTGTAAGCTATCATCCTCTTGGAGGGGCTCCATACAGAGTGTAAAACCTGAGCCTGAGGCTTGCTCTCTGCCCCATTTTAAGATTCAGGCTGTACAACGTAACTCCTCCCAGAATGTGGGGCCTAGGAGATGTGTAACCACATCTTTCCCGCCAGGGGCTCTCTCACATGGTGTTAGATAAGGTGCTTGCCTCAACAGCAGGTGCTACAGGGCCTGCAGGCCAAAGGGTCTTTTCTACTCAGCCCCATCTTTAGTTGACAGAATATTCAAGTTGTCTATTGTCATGAACTTTCCCTTCAATGAGAGTGGTCTTAGATAAAACAGAATCCAACTTCTCTATTGGAAGCAACAGCAACCTGCAAAGAAAACAACTTCAGAGATACTGGAAAAAAAACTGTCTACCTATATACAGCATGAATGCACAGGCAATTTTAGCAGCTCTATTTTTTCCTAAGGCTCACTTGCATGATTTTGCTATATATGCCATACCAAGGGATACATTGCAATTACAGTATGTGCCTAGATAGGTCTTTTGCAGACTCGAACAGAACTAAATGGGGAGTACTTTCCATGTTTTATATTATTTGTAGAATTACAGATGACACCTAATACTCTTTAGCTCACTCATTCCCCCCTCCTTTCCTTTGTTCAAGACTTGTAATCATTTTCTCTTGCCTAAACTGTGCATGAGTGATGGCTGCCTCCAGAGTGAGTCAGAGTGATCATACGATGTCTCAGATTTAATTCTGCACCCCACTGAATATCTCTTATGTTTCTGTGGTGCTGCTTGCTATGGTCATACGAAATCAGGGACCAGAGGGTGCAGAGCCATTACCTGACTTGGCTCAGAGACATGTGTATGCATCAGGAAAGGAAAGAACCAGGAGAGTCATGGACAGGAAGATGGCCAGAAGTCCAATGTCTGCCCTACCTACTGCACATTGTGTGACTGGGTGCAACTTTAAAAGTTATTCTTAAATAAATCTATTGAAGTGCAACTTCTATGCAATAAAATGTACAGTATGCCATCTGATAGTTGTTTTTTTTTTGGTACCGGGGATCAAACTCGGGTCCTTGCGCTTGTGAGGCAGGTGACGGAACCACTGGGCTAAATCCCCAGCCCAACCATCTGATAGATTTTGACACTCCTATATGTCATGTAACTACCAACTGAATCAAGATACAAAACATTTTCATGATCCTTGAAGGTTCTCCTAATCCATATTTTATCAAAACTTCACCCTCACCCTAGCCAAACATTTTCCAATTCCTATAACCATAGCTTAGTTTTATATGTTCCACAATTTAATGGAATAATATGGTATGTGTTCTTTTTTGCCTGGCTTCTTTCTATCACCATAATGTTTCTGAGATTTGTTCACATTGTTTCATGTATCAGTGGTCTTTCTTTCCTTTGTGGGTTTGAACAAAAATAACCCCTTGCTGAGCTTAAATATTCTCCTTAGAAATATGACAGGTTAGAATGTAGGGTAGTGAAGATTCTTATCAATTCCAGCATTCTCTAATTTTATGACATGAAGGTTTAGTTTCTTTAGCTTTTTAATATTTTGTAGCTGGCAGATTAGCTGTTAAATCTTTTCTTCTCTAGTGTTAATTTCTCTACTTCTGAGTGGTTCAAAAGCTGACCAACCCTCCAGTTAGCTCCACATGAGGAATGTTGGAGGCCTGTTTAACCCGTCCTTGAAATATAAGACCAGGGAGCTCTTCAGTTGGGTGTGATTTGGGGAAGAGGAGATGAAGTTGGTTGTACAGACAGGAAGTAAAGAAAGGAGCCCATTTTAACTTTCTTCCATGTTACACATGCAGAGCACACACTGTTTTGGCTTCTCAGGTAAACAGGGGTAGCTAAGCCAAAGCCAGGAAGGCACTGAAAAGGCCCCTTAGCTGGCTGACTTCTAGGCATTCTGGGTCTTCTCTCAGTTATCACAATCCCTTCTGATCCACTTCATCCAAATGTGTGTACTTCATTATGTGTTCATAAAAAGTTAAATGTTTGAGATGGAAATGTTAACTAGCCTTATTTGAACCTTACATACTATATACATGTATCACATTATTACACTATACTCCATACTTGTGCAGTTAAAATAATCAATAGAAAGCAGAATGTAACCCCTTGTTAATGATCTTTAGCTGTTATTGACTTTTACAAAAGCTACTGTAGAATAGTGAAATGGTCCAGCATTTGTATAGTTTCTTAATAGTTATCATGGAACACAAAATGTCATGAAATATAATTAAATCAATGAAGAACACCACTTTAGTTCATTATATTCACTGGGGATGTAGGCAGATGAGATAGGGGGAGAAAAAAGCATTCCCTGGATTGTGTTGCTGAATCCACTTCTCTCTCACTTCTCTGGACTGGAGGACAAAGGGGTCTTCAGTGGCCAGGAGTTTCACTGTGTGGATGGGTTGGGTGTGTGAGTGATTGGAAAAGTCAGCCTTTTATCCCATTTCATTAAGTCTCACAACCAAATATACTGGGTGCTGACTATGTTTGGGACATTTAAACAGACCCTGGGGGCAACACAAGGCTATACAGAGAAAATGGTGCCTTTATAATCTAAGAAGGTACAACATGGAGTCAGGTGATTACAATTAAATTCAAGGAAAGATAGGACAGGCACAAAATGCTGTGGAATTCAGAGAAAGAATCAATTCCATGAGGCTGGAGCCTGCAGGAAGGTGACGATGGAGTGTGTGCAGTCTTGGGAGCAAGATGGGTGGGACTTGCTCCACTGCTACTGTGTGAGGATCAGCACTTCAAGTGCCTTGAGGCTTCCTCTCCATATCTGTGAAATAGATTATAAAAATAAAAGTGACAACAGTGAGCCCTGAGTTTTAAGAAAACAAAAATTAAAAAAAAAAACTTAACTGCTTTGGTAGTGCTTTGCAGAAGTTTTTTCTTGAGTAGTATTAATTTTTATGGTATAATAATTAATTAATATTTGAAATGGGCCTTGTAGTTAGTGTTGAGATAACCCTCAATACTTCTTTCCCTAGACTGTGAAGTTGTCCAGAATTCTTCATTTTTCTAAGATTCTTTGGATCTACTGTCTTGCTCAGGAGGGGGCTGCTGGATTCTCACAAACAAGTTTCATCTTCTGGCACTGTAGAATATCAGCTGACTTCCTCAGGCAGAGGAACTTAAAGGGTGTTCTGTGACAGGATTCTGGAGATGCTTCTCATTCTGAGTTTTTATGGTCTTTTGCTCCTTCAGTACAACAGTTTCAATTTGGTATTCCATCCTGTACTCAGAGAGACCATGTTCTGAATAGCCTCACTTTCGGATCCTTCCACCCCATTTCTTACTCAACTCTTTGGTGATCAGTTTTATGTTGTCAAACAGCTCTAATGAGCACATTATTCTCCAGAGACCTTGGATATAAACCTTGCAAGTAAATATAATAAATTGAATTATAAACCTGATTGGATTTCCTAAAATCAATCCACTGTTACTCTGTGAGATTCCCTAGGTGGAATCTGACTAAATGAAGCTCATTTTCTCCACTTGCATCTCACTGTTAACAAATAGATCCTCTTTCTACTTAGGAATTTTTATATTCTTTCTTATACTAGATTCTGCCTAATGTCAGTGTTAACTGATTAAAGTGAACTAACCCATAGTATTTGACAAATCCTATATTTTCCAGAATTGGAAGATTAAAAGATCTCTTTGCATGAGATCTTTAAACAACTCTTTAAGTGTTATCTACAATTGTTATAACTTAGTGATAAACATTTTGAATTTTTTTTACTTCAGTTACCATTATCAAGACCATTCTGTGTTGTATTAAGGAAATCCAGATATAGTTAGAATCTGGACCTTACTCAGAGCATAAATTGATAAAAAAAAGGTCATTGCAGTCATATCTGTTACCCTCTATAGTTCTTAACAGCAAATAGGAAATGTGTATTTTTTCTATAACTTTTGAAGTTACAGAAAAAGCTCAGTGTATTTTATATTGAGTAGTCAAATACAAATCAAATTTTATAAAGTTAACTTTTAGAAATGCTGGTAATATTTCAAACGCTAGGATACAATTAGTTCAAAATTGTATCCACAGCCTCTGTTGCTATTGTATTTTCTAGAGAGGGATCTGTCTTTTCTCTCCCCTACAGAAGTGCCTTTCCCTGTAAAGACACCCAACAGGGGCTACCATGTGCACTTGACTCTTTGATTTCTAAAAACATCACTACTGAACTTATTTTTGTTCTAACAAAAAGATCTTATAAATGCTTTAAATAAATAAGTTTCAGAACTCTGATTTTATTTCCTTGATAACAGAAGAAGTTCAGGTAAGAGATGCAGTTTTCTGACCTCTCTCCTGTGCTAAATAAGATAAATTTACTGGTTGGGTTAGATTTTCATGGGCAGATATCTTACTAAATTAGAATCTGGTTTTCCTTGAATGTCTATATCAGAATGAAGACTTTAAGTCTCTGTGTAGGTGGGTCTGGCTGGGTGTCCTGAAGTTTCTCTTTTTAAATGCAGCTTGTGGTTAGTATAACTCCTATTCAAGGCAACTGAGTAGGGGGAGTTTCAGAGTTTTCATTAGCCTCCATACAAGAAGGTTTGCAAGACTATCATATGGTTTTCTATTTCTTCATCTTGGAACCAGATGTCATAATTTTGGAGTTCTATGTCATTTAAAAGTCCAGAAGGTAAAAATGTGATTCACATAGAAACCAGTGCTCAGAAATAAGTATAATCTGAAAAAGTTATCACAGCCAAGAAATGTGCTGACCACTGTATTAATCACCTTTTCATTACTGGGACAAAAATACCTGACACACACAGCTTAAAGGAGAAAAAGTTTATTTTGTCTCACAGTTTCACACCATGGTCTTTGGCTTTAAGGTAGAAATATCGTGGGAGAAGAACATGGCAAAAGAAAGCTGTTCACCTCATGACAGCCAGGAAGCAGAGAGAGCAAGAAAGAGCCAGAGAGCCAGGAAGGGTCTAGGGACAAGATGTGCCCTTCAAAGCCCAATCACCTACCTTGTTCCCTTACATCCCACCTCCCTATGAGACCATTGAGCTATGAAGTTAGCAATGGGCTAATCTGCTAATGAAATAATGCCTCTCCTCTGAACATTGCTGCATGAAGGATCCAGCCTTCAATACATGAGTCTTTGAGGGACATTTTGTATTTAAAACAGAAAATCTAGCATCCATTATTCTCATTCTAAGGTAACAGGAAGGAAATAGGACTCTCACACCACCATGCCAAGAAAACATAAATAAAAACAAAATATCTCTCAACAGTTTTTATTAAATGTACACATTGGAAAAGAGGTCTCATCTGAAACTTAACTCAGTAGTAAATAACTAACCAGTCAGACTTCTGGAGTTGTAAGAGGTATTTCTACAGTGAATGTAGAGTTCATTTCTGTGAATGTGATTGGGTCCACTCATGATGTGGAGATTTTCAGTGAGATAGGATGTCATTGAAAAGGAACAACAGAACCTTCACTGATTGGATCAATAATTTAGTAAATATTTGTTAAGTGACCCAGTGTTACTAAGTTCTAAGTCATTTAGTAGAAAATGAGAAATCAATAAGTTTTACTTCTGACTTTGAAGTGCTCATATAAATTTCTGTGTCTTAAGCACTGATGCTTTATGAGGTCAAAGAAGAATCCCCCAATTCTTGGGTCCACTGGGACTGTAGAAGGAGATGCTGGTGACCACTCAGAGTAAATTTGGTCACAGAGCTCTCTGGACAGTTGTTGGGAAAGTGCAGGTGGATGACTGAGTGTCAGTGTGGAATTTCTGTACATCCAAACATGATTCAATCCCTGAGAGTATGGGTCTAACTCTTAGCACTCAAAGGACCTGGAATTTGGGTTGAGGATCAAGGAAAGAATGGAGAAGGGATGTCATATATGCACCAGGTGTTGGCATCAAAGCAGCTGTTGCTGTTTCATTGCATGGACAGCCGTAGGAGCTTCCCTGGGTCCTCTCTGAAAGCTCTCATTACTTATGTATGAGGATTTAAATCTTATAACACTTAATAAGATACTTCATTGCTGTTAAATGAGGGAAGAAATCAGCAGTGAAACTTACATTAAGAATAAATGACATGCGTGATCAAAGAATGATGATATTTACCTGTCCAACTTCTGCTGAAAATCACTTTAATTATTCTTTCTTTCTTGATGCTTATAAAACTTTCTCTGCTGTTAAGGAATTGATAGCAAATGACTAGCTTCTATAAGGCAGTGTACAGATAAAAGACTATGACTGTCAGATTTTCGTAACAAGAACTGTCTTGTTGTTCTAAAGTGGATTTTTTTTTTGTATTATCTGTGCAGGTGGTTTGTCTTTTAACATGGAAGTAGGGTTATTCCTCGATCTTTTGATTGAAGTATCTCATCATGTGCCCACAATGAATGTGCAACAACTAATTGTCTTTCTTTACTCAACTGTTTAATCTTGGTAGAGGCCAAGAACACTGTGACTGACTAAAGTCAGTGAATATCATTAATATCATTCCAAAACGATTTTTGCTAATTGTGAGTAATCCCTCTCCCTTCCCATGAGAGGATGCAACAGGTTGTCACACTAACCCTTCTCGGGAGCAATGCTATGTAATTTTAGGGAAAAATCCTGGTTCTCCTGCCTACGGGCCAGCTGTGTCATTCCGAGACATAATTTCACTTTGGCCCCCGTCACAACTGAGACCTCAATGACCCAGTGAAGCTGTGATGCTCCAGGACAAGATTATACCAGATGAGGACATCCTGGGTGGAACAAAATCTTCATCTACTCAGTCCTCCTTGTTCTTGGATTTCCACCACCCCAGTCATTTGTTACACTTTGTTTATCCCGATGTACTGAACTCTCTGCAGGTCGTTTGTTACATTTGTTTCTTCCGATGTCCTGAATAAAAGGTGCAGCCAGCTCGGGGCTTTCGTCTTTGCTGCCCAGAGCGGCACTGATCAGACCCAAAGCTTAGCTTCTTCTCAAAGTCTCATTTTTCTACCTTTCCTGTAATACATCTTGTGCTGCCATGACTTGCAGGAGACTAGGACTTACTGCAGAGGTTCTAGTAATGTCCCCTTTCCCTGTTCCCTGCAAACCCAGACTTTAAATGATTTGAGGGAATTGCTTTCTTCTTTCAAAGCCATATCTTTCCCCCTACACATCTCCCAGGTAATTATCAATTTTTTTCCATAGAGAAAATGTTTGCTTTTTGTTTCTTTTCCTGTAGAAGTCCAAGGCAGGGATAATTACAAAGTGAGATCTTACCTGTGAGAAGTTTAGGTAGGAAGGGCCTGAGGTAGAAATATAAGTCATGCCATTGAGTGGAAGAAAGAAGGTGGAAAGAAGAGGCTGAGACTGGTGAGGAGCGAATTAGCACCTTGTTTGGGCTCAAGGCCAGGAAAGCCTGAAGAAATAACTCCTGTTTGATATATTCCAGACATAAAAATATGAGCAGTGCTGAACTCAGTATATTAAATGTTATCTTCTATGCAAAATGTTTTCTAGACTCCCTTGCCATGATAGTTTTGTCATTATGATTTCTTTAGCATCTGTAGCTTAGTATTCATAAAGCAAAAGTTTCAAGTACTCTGGAACTGCAGTCTCTGTGCTGACCTCATTGATCCTTTTGGAGGAGACACAGAGAATACGTATTTTCATCATCATTTTTGGTGAGAGAAGGATTGGGGACAGCAAATACGTGGCCCCTGGAAGTCAGAGGAAGCCCAGAAGGACAAAGTGGAGAGAGGACTTCTCCTCCTTTTCTGGGTGGAAGCTCAGTGGCTGCCTCTGTGGGGGACCTCACTACAGGCTCAAAGACAAGCCCTAGAATGGGCTGAGAAGGCCTTGTACTGTTTCCCCGCCTCTCTCAAATTTCCTAGTTTCTACATTGCTTTTTTTTTTTTTTTTTTAAGTACTGGAAATCAAACCCAGGGTCTTTGCCTTGAGCTACATATCCAGTCCTTTTTTATTTGTTACTTAAGACAGGGACTCATATAAGTTGCCCAGACTGGACTCAAACTTGAGATCCTTCTACCTAAGCCTCCCAGACTGCTGGGAGTATAGGCTTGCACTACCATACCTGTTAAGGTATGGCTACTTCTAAGGACAGAGCCAATTCAATCTAGTAAGTCACATGCCTTATCCTCTATCCTAAAATGTATCAGTCTGAAAAGAGAGTTGGAGGTGGAGAGAAACACATTAGCAGGCCATGCAGATCATGAATATGGAATATTTTCATAAGACATGGTTCTAATTCAAATTCTAAAGTAATTTAAAGCACTTCTTTTTCTTATATATTTTCCACTTGAAAACCATTTCTACTACTAGAAGTGCTCAAAGAAGATGAATTACTCCCCCTTTTTCTGGATTTAGATAGGAGAGCTAGTTTTGATTTCCTGGCCTGTTGCTCTTTTTCTGGAGACCTACTGCCTGAGAATGAGCCAGTTCAGTCCTGTGCATTGACTCTGTCTATGCAAGGGTTGGGTACTGCAATAACATAGCCCCAAATGAGTGTGTGCATCCTGTTTTCAAGAAGCCCAGAGGCTAACTGAGAGGAAGAGATCAACGGATTGAAACAGGTAAGGGACATTTGCATGCTAACTTGTGAGAGTGATTGCACAGAACAGAGAGGAAATGAGGTGAACGCAAAGGCGGTGCGAATAAATAATGAGAGTGGGGCTGGGAAGGAAGAAGCTGGTGAACAAAGACGAATTCTGAGGGTGGGCGGTGAGCTGGGGAGCTGGGGAGCTGGGGAGCTGGGGACATCCTGAAGGAGAAGCCAGTGAACATTGCCCGCGATTCAGAAAATAGGTGAGAGCCAGAGAAGCAGGCTCGGGAGTCATCAGCCAAGAGCGGTGTGAGATGGGTGACATGCGAGCAGATGAGCTCACTCGGGAGAGGTATGCAGGGCGAGAGCAGGAGCGCTCAGCATGCACAGTCACACGCGGGCCGCTGCACACACAGGGTGGCCGAGGAAGAGCAGGCGGCACCTCTCCTAACTGCATATTTTTTATTTCTCTTCTAAGTGGGAGAAAAGGTTAGATTAGTGCTTCAGAAGCCAAGGAGCAAAATCTTATTTCAAGAAGGAGGGTGCAGATTAGACTAATGAAAGCCAGGAGGAGCTGAACAGGAAGAAGACTCAGAACAGGGGGGACCATTTTGCAGTTCGGGGTGGCTGTTCATTCCTGCCAGGGGAATTTTGCAGACACTGAGACCGTGTAGATCACGACATTTCGGGTGGGAGAGCCCCTTGCCATTGCCTTCCTGTGTGAGAAGAGTGACCAGAAGATGGGGGCAGAGACAGGCCGAGGGTGACATGTAGCTGTGTGGCATGCAAAGCGCGAAGGGGCCGTGCTTGAGAACCCAAATGGATAGCAGAAACTTTGTTTTAAAACAAGTATTCAGGTTTTTATAAAAGCAAAGCTATTTTGTATCGAAAGTAGTCATGTGCTGTCGGAAGTGCTCCCCCGCCCGGCTTGGTGTGACCTGTAACCCCAGCGTGTCAGGACACTGACGCAAGAGGATCGCAGGGGAACCCCCGCCTGAGCAACTGGGAGACCCTGCCTCTCAAAAACATAAAAGTGTAAATAAGCAAATCAAATATACAGTGACTTAAGATGTTTCCCATTTTCTTGAAGAATGAAAAAGAATTGTTTTGATAATGGATGACATTCTGAATCTCTTTGCTTTAGTTATATACAAAACTTTATAAATGAAAGACCAGCTCTCCTTTATATTGAACTGTGCACCCTTAATGAAAATATTCCAGAATCACATGTTTAGATTAATTAATATCCACTTAGAATGAAGTGTACCCAGGATGCTAAGGAATTAAAATAGCACCTGGAGAGCCTGTGGTTTTATCTACACACTGAGACTACTTTGAAAGGAAAGACACAATGAACTGTTTTCTTTAAAAAGAGTAGCAAAGAGGAAAAGGAAGACATTTCTGCTGTTGCTATTGTATGGGGAATTACTGTATAGTTTTGGTGGAAAATAGATTGTGATCAGAGGTAGATTATTTATATAATTTGTTCATGATAAGCAGTTGTGATAAAATGTCCAATTTCCTTTGATGAAATTGTCTATTTTACTGTCAACATCTATATTTAAAGTTGACAGGATTATGGTAGATCATTCCAAAGAAAATAGCCTAGCCACGTTGTGAACTGGTACCCCTGAAACTGCTCAGGGGACACAAGTATGAGCAATATCAGGAAACCAGGTACTGTAGCTGCAAGGAGGACAGCAGCTAGGTGGAGAATGGTACAGATCCCGGACAAAAAGGTACAAATCTAACAAATGACACTGGGTGTTTGCCTGACCCTTCTGCAGTTTCTTCCAAGAGAAGATTATCACATACGTTTGGTCATGAAGGGAGAATAGGACCCTTTCTGGGTTTTCTGTTACTTTCTGTTAACATACTTTCACAGATACTTAATCCAATCCAATGTGTGTGTGTGTGTGTGTGTGTGTGTACCTTCAAATATACATCTTCAACTCTGACATATCCCTCAGATGTCCAGACTTTCAGTCTGCATCATCCAACAGGCATCCCAAAATTAACATGATAGAAAAGAATACTTTCTTTGTCTTCCTCGTTTATGACTTTCTGGATCCTTCTCCTCCAATCTCCCCATGTCTCTAAATAGCACTACCATTTATCCAGCTGCTCAGGGTAAATATCTAGACATTAACCTTGGTTCATTTTTTGCATTTTCATATCTACCTATCAGCAAGTCTTGTGACACCACCTTTACAACGCTTACATCTGTCCTCTCTTTTCCACTTCCCCTGTCAGCACCTTAGCCCAAGCCTCCACTCTGTCTCTTGGCCAGACTCCTCACAACGGTTTCCTGACTGGCTCCTGTGGTCACATTTGCTTTACAGTGTACCATTCCATAGACAGCAGCCAGAATGGGCATTTTAAGACTGGGTAGATATGTAGGGCAAGTAGAAGGGCTGGTCCAAATCCATCAGTTAAGGCTGATTTATTTTTTAAGAAGTGACACTGCTTGATACCTTCAGGGAACTACAGGTTTTTAAGTGGTGCTAGAAAAGAGTCTGTAATGCAGAGCAAGGAAAGGCAGAGGCCTGAGGTGTAAGCAAGAGGTAAGAGCTGTAGTAAAGAGAGCTAAGTAGTATAGGTGTGGTGGTGCACACCTGTGACACCTATGCTGGAAGGCCAAGGCAGCAGGATCACAAGTTCAAGCCCAGCCTGAACAACTTAATGACTTAGGAGGTCTCTGTCTCAAAATTTAAAAGGGCTGGGAATGTAGCTCAGTGTGAAGGCCCTGGGTACTATCTCTGATACTAAAAAACAAAGGAGGGAAGGAAAGGCAGGAAGAAGGGAGGGAGGGAGAGAAAGAAGGGAAAGTATTTTAAAAAGTGCTTATTTTACAGGGATGGGATCACATTGAAGTCATTTTGGTGCAGTATTTTGAAAGTTTGTTTTAAGAAGGAAACACCAAGAAATAAAAATGACAGTAGAGTACTAAGGTAGTCCATGCAGGAAGTGATGCACAGGGGTTGTAGGACTAGGTAGAGCAGGAACATTGGCAACACAGTGAGCTGCAGAAAAGAGTGAATGAAGGTAAGAGGTGTGACTCCAATGTCACATTAAGGAACTGAATGGATGGTGGTGGCATCATGTGAACAAAGGAGGAAAATAAATTCATGGCATCAGTTTTATTGATGTGGAGTTTGAGAAGTCTACAGATTATTAAGATGTTTCAGTGAAAAGCTTTGATACAAGAATCATGAAGACATAAAAAAGATTAAGGTGAGAGTATAGATTTGAGACTCCTCATACAGTGAAAGTTAAAACTAGTATAAGTGCTAGTGACTCAAGAGATGGTACAGAGTGAGGAGAGGAAGCCAAGGTTGAAACCCTGGAAAATATCAAAATTCAATGTGGGAAGAAGGAGATCAAAGAGAAGTTTCATTAAGGGACGAGAATCATGTGACTGTTGTCTCCGAATTCAGGACAAATTTGTAAGAAGGAGGGTTTCATGGCCAGTGTCAAAGGAAAGAAATCCAATAAGATGCAGTTTAAATACTATCTGCATAGTTTGGAAGTGGGCGGTTTCTGACCCTAAAAATGGCAGATTGTGGCATGTTGAGGGGTGAACAGAATGGGGCACAGCCTGCATGTGAGTGAGAAGGACACACACCAAGATGGGGAAGAAGGAAAGAGACCAGAGGTGTATTTGTCATTGGGCAGAGGGAGGCTGGGAGAAGGTGTGTATCTAGGATCAGTCTTATCAGTGATCAGGAAAGCTGGAGTGAACGAAGGAAGACTGGAAAAGAGACAGTGTGGTTTGTACTGAGTAACGGGAGCGCTGACATTATACTACTGGTTGTCCTGCAACTCTGTGTGACACTTGGAAAGACAGCTTAACCTCTCCAAGTTTCACTCTCTTCATTTGCAAAATGGGTATATCGGTATCTACTTGATGAGGTAATGAGAATTATGTAAGATGATTTCAGTCAATCTGAGGACAGTGTTTATCCCAGGAAAGGCCTTAACAAATATGAGTTGCTGATTTTGTTGATATTATTAGTCGTGAAAATAGGGGAGGGCATCTAAGGTGATTTGGAAGTTTTGGGGAGGCAGTTGATGAGACTGGGCAAATGCTATTGGCTCAACTGTTGTGCATGAAAGGGAATACAGCAGAACAGCATGCCTGCCAAAGATTTCTGCTTGATTTCACCATATTTCTGATTAACACTTTCAGGTAAACTCTATGAGGGCAGAAATTTATATCATTTTTTCAACACCTAGATTACTTTGTTTAGTTAATTTTTGTTTAACAAAAGAAGACCAGTGATGAGTTTGCGTTTGTCATTACAAAAGTAGAAGCAGAAGTTGGTAGTTTGATTGAAGTTGTAATTGAAGCCTGCTTCTTCCCCAAACACAAATGCTTTTAAACGACAAAATGTACTTATAGAAGATCCCACCTAACTTCATGGCAGGTTATAACCACTACAACGGAAAAGAGCAGAATACTAGTATTAAATCATAGTCACACACACACACATAATCTGTGTGTGTGTATGCACATAATCTAAAGTGCTTACATTCTTAAGTGGTACAAGTGGCCAGTGGAAATGCTCTTGTTAATTTCTTTGACTCTCAAGAGTCCTCATCTGAAAACCAGTGTTAAAAAGATTTCTGTCATTGGACATGATGATTAAATGAAGTATAGTTTGTAAAATATCTAATGTGATTCTTGTCACAGAAAGAATAGCCGGTGTTTATTTCTTCCCTTTCTCTATTAGCTAACAGTCTTTGGCTTTGGAAGAGGTTCATGTAGAGGGTATAATATAGGTGGAATCATGTTAGGTGAAAATCAGGGACTATAAATTCTCCTACCATCCATATCCATTATTTTCATTCAAGTCCCGTAATAACATCTAAGACATGGAGAGTAATAATTTCTTACATCTCCAGTGGAATTATTATAAGGATAAAAAGGCATCAGGCATGAAATGCCATATGAATGTTTGCAGAGTGCTAGCATTTTGATCCTTAAAGGTACCTGTGGCCTATACAGATATCCTGTCCCTGGGAGAGAGTCAACTGTGGCTTTGAACTTTTTAGCATTTGTAGGTCCAAAGCTGATGGCACAAGAAACTCAGTAACTACCTTAAAGCACCCTTGACTTCTAACAAACTCCAAAACAACAGCATGTTCAAATTTCCTCTGTACTAGCTATCTAATATGAAATAACAAACTACTCCAAAACTAAATAACTTAATACAGCAGACATTTGCACATTTGTTATCTCACAGTATCCGCGAATCAGAGTTAATATCAGGACATAGCCTAGCCTGCTGGTCAGTTGAAATCTTGAGAGAGACTGGAGGATTTGATCCCAAGATGGTACATTCACATGGCTGCCAGCACCAGGCTGTCACCTGGCCACACAACACTTCCCTCCTGGCACAACATGAGCAACGAGGTAGACCAAGCCTCACAGCACTGATTGATTCTACTCCCTTCTACTTTCCAGAAGCAAATTATGTCCTGCCACAGTGAAAGCTGCTGGGTGGAGTCTAGGGTTCTCCTCTGACAGGAATGTGAAAGAATTGGAGCATGCATTCTAAGAGCTGCTGCCCTTCTCTCTTGTTAAAGGCAAGGCACTGATCACCTGGGGCTTCCTGGACAGCAGCAGATTATGTGGCTGCATGTTTGTAACAAGCACAGGGAGACTCATCTTTCTTTCATGGGATCAAGTCAGTCTCCCTGCTCATTTCTTCCAACAGAGTTCTATTTATGCTTATTTATATATTTAAATATTGTAACTCCTTTAAAGCATAATGTCTCTGGCAAAACTGAACACTGTGCCTGGCATAAGTAGGAGTACAGTAAATATTAGGTAATTTATTGAAGGATCTTTTATACAATGGCTTAAATTATTTCCAGAAAACAGATTTAATATGAGGACTAGGAAGAGAAACTGAGGGTTTGGAGAGTAGGATAAAGGAAGTGACCGAGTGCTAACGGGGTGGAGAATGAAGCTCCTGAACTGTGCTCTTACAGTGCCATGGGCTCCTGAAGGGCTGGACTGCATCCAAGTTGTACTGAGATCACTAAGTGGTGGCACTGGCAGCTTGGTTGGTGATGATGATGACCAAAAGGATGGAAGTACATTGGGGACATTTTCAGACCATGTGAAAGAAGGCCTGTATTCATGAATGGAGTTGGGAATGCCATCCAGTGAGTGGGTTCCACAATGCTAAGACAGGGTGTTTATGAGAAACCTTTCCCAGTAGATTTTAATTTTGGAGAAACAGCAAATTTCCAGCTCATCTCCGACATGTAAAACGCCTTAGCTGCCATCACAGCCCTGGCTGCCAATGCAGCCAGCACTGATTGAGGAGCAATTGCATGTCAGACGTTGTTCTTATAGCGCCTACATTTATAATCTCATCCAGTCCTCACGAACACCATAGGAGGTGTTTTCATATTACTCTCCTTTTGTAGAAAATTAGTGCTCTGGGAGGTTATGTTTGTTTTTCAAAGTCAAATAGCTAGAAAAAGAAATGCTAGGATTTGAATCTATCTTTTTGACCTTCACTATGTCTACCATAGCTTTCATTTTTAAGAATGAGCACTTGCAAACACAGATGGATTGTAGAGTAAATGACATTTCTAAAAATGTAACATCCACCTAAATAAAAGGTGGATAAAAGGTAAGCAATAAGCCTGTGTCGTTCCATGGAAAGCACCTTGCTGTTGACAGCACAGCTTCCAATCGTCTCATTTAAGTGAGAATAGTGATTTTGTTTGTGTCTGTTCTGCAAATTCAGGTCAATCTCAATTAGAGACATGGCTATATGTTCCTTGCCATAAACCACCCACTTTCCTGGAATATGAATGCATCTCTTACTGCATAAACCAATAATCATGTAACCATTAAAGCAAATAACAAAATTTCAAGTACTTGATTTATAATTATATTCTTAATGGGAATCTCAATAGACCAGTTTGGTATCTCTCATACAATCTTTCCTTACCAATTAGTATTTATACATTTTCCAATCTTCTTTTAAGGAAATAAAACATTTTCTCTTTCTTCCTTGTGTTTCTATATGTCCTTCAGTTTGCATCTCTTCTCTCAGACTTGTGTACCATTGATACATATATTCATTTATTCAATCAGTAAATGTCCATTCATTCAGGGAAGATTCACACTTTCAATATACATATACTTATTGAGCAATTATTATATGCTAAGGGTTTTCTGAGTTTCTGATGAATGATTATTGATTGTGGGCCAAACACTGCTCTGTTCTGGGGATGTAGAGCCTTGATGTAAGACATTATCACTACAGTGAACCAACAGAGGAGGTAGGTTGGCATTTCACATAGGACACAATGAATGAATGAAAATTTGCATCTCTAATATTAACAGCACTATTCTATATTTATTATATATAATATCTTGTTGTTATACCTTATGTACTGTCTTACCTATGAGTCATAAGGTACATAGTGGAGGAGGGATATGTCAGCTAAGAAGTAGGCTTTTACAGATGCTCATTGTATTGTCTGTGACTGAGTCCTCTGCAAAGCAGATTCCAGAAGAGGATTAAGGATGCAATAATTTTACTAAGGGAAATACCTTTTTAAAAAGCTATTGAGGGATTCAGGAAAATTAACAGAGGTGTCAGACCACAGGTGTAACCCTGAGTGAAGGAAAGAGGGAAGGGAGGTTGGTGGCTTTGTCCTGAACCACTGTGTAGTCTTAGAAACCAGTCACTGGGCAATGGAGTCAAAACCTCTTCAGAGGACTCCATTTTGCAGGAAAAGGCCAGCCTTTCTCTCCCTGTTGTGCTTGACTGTAGCCAGGAAGCAGCCCCTCAGAAGCAGTCAGACTTTGAGTAGACTATGCCTCTGGAGTTGCAGGTCTGTGAAGCCCAGTCTCAGGGTCCCCAGGCTACCGCAGTCTCAGTAAGGCAGCACCCAGGGTGAGAGGGGAATTGACAGAGGATGCAATAGCTGGAATAGATGGCACATTTTATTTGATGGATGAGATGGTAAAGAGGAGAAATAATACCAGAGAGATATCCGGTAACCAAATCAAAGTCTAATGAATTCAAATATGGAAGTGAAATTGAAGAATTCTAAACCAGAAAGAGACCTAATCAGATTTTTCCTCCCAATCAATCAGTGGATTGATTAGACCATGTGATAAAAAATCAGGGAGAGAAGTTAGAATAGGATCTGCTCTGAATTGGTAGTGTTATCATTGGAAATGCAGAAGCTTAAAAAGGCGTTTGAGAAGCAGAATGGCATCACATGATTGCCAGTTGTTACAGTTTATATCTAAAATGACCCACAAAACCGTATGTGTTTGGAAAACATCTTAGTTACTTTCTCATGGATGGGACAAAATACTTGACATCCACAAGTTAAAGGAGGAAAGGTTTATTTTATATCATAGTTGCAGAAGTTTCAGTCTGTAATGAGCTAACTCCAAACCAGAGGAGAATGGCAGAGGGGCCTAGCAGAGGAGAAACAGTTCATGGCATGGTAGGCACAAAGCAGCAAGCCTTCCTCCCTTCCTTCTTTCCATTTTTATTCCATCCAGGCTGCAAGCCTGTAGGTTGGTGCCACCCATATCCATGGTGGACCTTCCTTCTTCAGTAAATCTATAAACTACACCCAAAACTATGCTCAACCAATCAGTGGACTGACCCAGTATCCCACATCTATGATCTAGTATCACACACCAATAAGCCAATCACCTCCAAAAAGCCCCACCTAGGAGCACATAAGGCTTTGGGGGGACATCTAGATATAAGCCATAACAGAAAGGGATTGGATTATGGGAGCATTAGAGGTGACCTGCTGTTAGGAGGTGAGATATGGCAAGAAGAAGCTGTGAGTGTGACCTGGATTGATATATTTCCTTTTCCTGCTCCTTCCTTTGCTTTCCACTTCCTGGTCACCATGGAGTGAGCAGCTTTCCTCCATCAGGCCCCCCTGCCATGCTGTTGTTTCTTAGGAGCTGGCCAACCATGGACTGAAACAAAAAAAACAAAATAAAACTCTCCTCCTTTGAGTTGTGGGTGTTGGGTATTATGCGTCGGTGACAAGAAGAATGACTAAGACTGATATTGGTACTAGGGAAGTGGGGCTGTTGCTGGGACTTACCTGGTTTAGAGACCTTTGGGACTAGATTTTGGGAAGAATTTGGAAAAGGTCTGGAAATGCTGGGTGCAGAAGCCCTAAGCTTTTGTAAGCCAAGCTTGATAGGAAATTCTGGTCAGAGTCAGAAAACCAGCATGCTGATAGAAATGTAGACTGTAATGATCAAGCTCATCTGACTTCAGTTGAAAACAAGAAATTCACTGGCAGTTGGAATATAAGCCATATGTGGTTTATTTTTTTCTGAAAGAAAATTTGTTTATATTTTGTTAATGACCTGAGGTTTAATGGGAGATTGAGATTAAGGGTGGTAGACCAATTTATCTGGTGAAAGAAGTTTCAAGGCAGCCTAATTTGCAGGTTGTAGCATGGTTACTACTTGCTGCATTTAGTGAAATCTGTTGCAAGAAATTGAAGTAAAAAGCCCATTTGAAAAGTTTTCAGTTTCCCAGGAAGAAAAGGCTGGCAAATTTGGAGCAGAGGAGAGCTTGGTTGCTGAAAAGATTCACATTAAAAGAAAGCCAACTACTTTATAAGAGGACAGTAGTAGAAAACATGTCTTGAGGACATGTGAGGAACCAACAAGGTTGTACTCTTTACAGGCCAAAAACTGTAGAAGAATTTGCTTTGAGAAGAAAGCCCCAGGGTACCATGCTTGAGAATGGCCACTGCCTAGGGAATTTGTTGCCCAGGTTTGGTTCATAGTGCCCAGCCATCTAGGTACTCAGAGATCTCTGCAGCCATGATACAAGGAGTCCAGCTACTGCTCAAGGTGGTGGCAAACCTTGGCAATGTCCATGTAGTACTGACTTTACAAGCATGCATAATGCAAGAGTTGTGGGGTCAGGGAGCCTTCCACCTAGATTTCAGAATAAGACCTCAAAGGCCAGGCAATGTCCCTCTGAGAGGGCAGTGAGTGAAACTATGAGAGTGAAGCCAAAAGTGTACTGTAGACCCCAGGAAGTTGGAGATGCCAGAAATATGGAGCATAAGCTGAGGAATCCTGCAGGAAGTGAATGGAGCCTACTCGAGAAAAGCCACACGGGATACAATTGGAAATGCCATAGGAGTGGGGCTGCTAAAGCCATTTGGAATTCACATCTTACCGAAACCCACCCGCTGGGTGCTCAACATGGAACTACAAGCTTAATGTTTGTCCTGCTGGGTTTTGGTCTTGCTTTGGTCTAATTTCTTTCTATGCTCCTATTCCTCTCTCCTGGAATGAGAAGGTTTACCACCACTGTATGCCAGCAGTGTTCACCGTTTTTATTTTTACAGGGGTTCACAGGTAACAGTTTACCCTAAAAAGCCTCAAAGGAGACTTTGGATTTGGACTTTTCAGCTGGAACTGATAAAACTTTGATAACTTTTAGAGATGAACTAAATGCATTTTACATAAAGAGATGCACAGGAGTCTTCCAGCAGTTGGGGCAGAATGTTATGGTTTATATATAAAATGACCCCCAATGCCTCATGTGTTTGAAAGGTGACTGACTTATGGGACATTATAGCTGACTTCTTGTTAGGAGGTGGGGTCTGGCTGGAAGATGTGGGTCACTGTGAGTGTAGCTGATACTATATCTCCTTTCCTGGCTCCTTCCTTTGCTCCCTCTGAGCAGCTTTGCTCCTCATGCTCCTCTGCCATGCTCTTTCTTCTTGGGATCCAGCCAACCATGTGCTGAAATATGAGCCAAATCAAACTTTTCTTTCTTTGCATCATGGTTGTTAGGTATTGGGTCTCAGCAACATGAAAAGTGATTAAGGGACCAGTGGTGCCTGAGCAGTCTATGAGTCTCAGCTTTTGGCTTTGTTATTAGGCAGGAGCCATTCCTTAAGCCAAGCATTGCATGAAGAGACAAGGGTTTTGGAGAAGATAAGTTACAGAAAGCATAGTATTATAGATCTCATAGACAGTTTGACCTAGCACTCAATAAATGACACAAGGTTTAATATGCAGACTTGAGAGTTTAAACGTGTCTTCCTCTGGAATAATTTTTAATTATCCCCACAAAGTAAGCCAAGAACCTCAAATCTTATAAAGAGAGTCTGCATAAGCTTGCTTCTCTTGCACTTCTCTGTCTCTTTTGACCTTTGACACTTAGCAGAAAGCAGGAAAAGAAAAATAACCACACATTAATGTAATGACCACAAGATCATGAGAGTCCAAAACAAATTTGTCACTAAATGCACAAGGTGCCCTGTCAACCTCATCTCAGTCTTTGTCTTTCTCTGTGTGCATTTTTGAGAATTTTTTCATGCCCTCTTTAAATATGTGAGGCACAATCTGCACATAATAGTCAAGAGCATCTTTATCTCTGCATTGGTGATGGGTAGGAACACATTATCTGATATCTGTGATCCAGCCACAAGTGTCACTCATGAAGGTCATAGGATTCCTTAATAAATAGCATGATTTGTTGTAAATTTCATTTCTGTTAAGTTTCCTGATATTAATTCAGAAAATATAAGTACTTTCAATCAAAGTTTTATGCATGAATTGTAGTACTAAGAGAAAGGACAAGGAAAGACGGTTGTGACTCTCTGGGGAACATGAAGAGAGTTTCAACATAGCATTTTCTCAACCACAAACCTGTGTGAAGAGATGTGCTATGTGATTTGCATCATTTCTGCTTCCTCCTCCTCCTCCTCCTCCTCCTTTTCCTCCTCCTGCTTCTCTTTCTCTTTCTCCTTCTTTCTTCTCCTTCTCCTCCTCCTCTTCTTCTCCTCCTTCTCCTTCCTCTTCTTCCCCTTCCCCTTCCCTTTCCCCTTCCTCTTTCCCTTCCCTTTCTTCCCCTTCCCCTTCCTCCTCCATCTCTTCCTCTTCCTCTTCTCCTTCTTCTTCTCGAAATCTGTAATGGTCAGGCCACTCCTTGGTTCCAAATGAATTAATCACTTTCCATGTTGTCCAGCATTAAAACATAGCCTTACAGTGGCCCCCAGGGACCCCACACACCTAAACATTCCTCCCTCCACATATCTCTTTACCCACTTGACAAATTCTTTCCCTTCATTTTTTTATTTTTATTTTTTAATTCATTAATTTTATTGGTAAATTTTAGATTTACAGTATACTGACATTCATTATTGGGAATTTGTACCTTTACATGATATGCCTCGGTTCTTATTTTTTCCCCATTCCCCTGCCCTTTGTTCAACCCCTCTACCCCTCCATATTTTAAAGACTTTGTTTCCATTTTTTCCTTTTATTCTATTTATTCCTTTCCATTCTTTCCTTTCCCCTACCCTTCCCACTTCCCCTTCCCCTTTGCCCCTTTCCTTCCTATTTCACATTATGTATTATACATTTTGATCCTTATTTACACTTTCAGTTTCTTACACCAGAGAAACTATTCAGTATTTACACATGTGTGTCCTATTTATTTCGCTTAAGAGTATGGCTTCAGTGTGCATCCATTTAGACATGATACACTATATAGAAGACCCCAAGAACTCCACCAAAAGTCTTCTAGACTTAAAAACCAAATTTAGTAGAGTAGCTGGATACAAGGTCAACACACAAAAATTGATAGACTTTCTGCACACGAACAACAGCCGCACTGAGAGAGGAACTGGAGAAACAACTTTCACAATAGCATCCAAACAAAAAATGAAATACCTAGGAATCACCCTAAACAAAGAAATCAAAGACCTCTCCTCAGAAACTATAGCGGTCTGAAACAAGAGATCAAAGAGGATATCCGAAAATGGAAAGACATCTCTTGCTCCTGGGTAGGAAGAACCAATATAGTGAAAATTGCCAAACTTCCAAAACTGCTATATACAATCACTACAATCCCAATTGAAATTCTAACAGCATACTATAGCAAAACAATTTGAGAAAACAAAGACAAGGTAGGGGGTATAACAACCCCCAACTTGAAACTATACTACAAAGCTACTTTGGTAAAAACAACATGGTACTGGCAAAGAAACAGTCCCTTGACTTTAGCTGCACTGACTTCTCTACCACCTCCTGATGACCTCCTGACCAAGGGCTTGCCTAAGTGCCTTTACACTCCTGAGCCTTTTGTTGCCCCTCTCCTGATGACCATACACCACAGGGCAGTTTTCTCATAAGGCTGTCCCTGTTCAAAATCACAACTCCTATTCCTATATCCTGTACATCCCCTGACTTGCTTTATTTTATAGTCCTTATAATTTTCTGATATATCATATAATTTACTTGTTTTCATTTATCACCAATCTCTCTCTATTGAAATATAAGACATAGATGTCTATTATTTTTTATTTCCTGTGTCCCTAGCACCTTATAAAGTTCCTGGTTCTAAATATGTGTCCAGAACAAAGAGTAACATTCCCACTCATAGATGAGAGGATAGCCCTGAGAAAGCAAGCAGCTTCCCAGTTCACTGGACTTTAGTGGCCTGGCTTACATTCCAGTCCCAGTCTGTCTGTCACCAAGGTCCATGTCCTTCTCACAGTCCTATTATTTTTGAACAGCCAGTTAAATGTTTTCATGTAATTAGCAGGAGGCTTCCTTGCAGGGAGTTGCTGCTTTTTAGACTCTGAATTTTAGCTCAGGGAGTCAGACTGTGAGCATCTTGTGGGAGAAGCCAAGAAAGAAAAGAAACAGCATCAACAAAACAACAGTGGGGATTTTCTGTGTCAACCCCCAGCAATTCATGAGGTCACTGAAAACCTTCCTGATGCCCAGGCTGGATCACACACAGAGAAGCATGAAAACCTGTAATACACACAAGCAAGCCAAGGGTTCCATTTAGATTGCAAGCACAGATGTCTAATTGGAGTTTATTTTTTATTAACAGAAGCTGCTTTCCCATTCAGAAATGGGAGTTAAATAAAATATTGCAAATGATGCACCTTGAGAAATGTCACTCTTTATCATGATTGCATTTCTACATCTTTTCTCTGTTAGTTTGATGTGTTGTGTGTTAAGCTTTTTTAAAATTATCCTCTATTGGACCAGCCACTGGAGGCAGGAAATCTGATAGTCAATATTCAGGGCCTCTGGATGCAGCAGTATTGAGCCATATTTCAGAGTAGCTTTATGTGGTATACATAGCCTACATTTCTGTAGCAATCGGTGAGGAGCAGAGCAATTTCCTGGCATTTGCGGTTTGCACAGAGCCTTGGAGAGCCCTTCTCCCTTCCTTTCTATACCAGCCACCAGGGAGTAAAGGTCATTGGTTGGAAGCAGATAATTATGCTGTCTCAGGAATTGGTGCTTTCCTCTGAGGACCACTGGCATGAAATTCATTTCTTTATCTTTCTTCTCAAGTATTAAAAAAGTAAACAACAACAACAAAAAGATTTTCTCCTCTACTAGGACTTGGTATCACTGGATGAGAGCAATCAGCATGAATTTTAATTGAAGTTCTTTTTTAGCCCTGAATTTTCCATAATCAATTTCTTTTTGTCTATTAACTGCAAAGCAAAACTTACTGTTTGAGAATTGATGGATCCTAACACCTAGAATCTCACTTGATCACACTGGGAAATGAGTTCGGATATGTTTCTCCCTAGAACTCACATTTATAAAAGAGGTACATTCAAAGATGATTTTCTTTCTTGTTAAAGTGATTCACTCTGTGGTTTCTTTAAATAGGTCAACTAGTGCTGGAAATGAATTTACAAAAAATAGCATGCAATTTTCTGTTTTCTTTTAAATCTAGGGTCAAATCTATATTAGTGGTGAGATTCATGTGGAAATTTCCTTGAATTGACTTTTCTTTTCCCTGGTGCTTTGGCATTTTGCTTTGTTTTGTTTTCCTACAGCTCCTCTGCACCATATACCTTTGTGAGGTGTATGAAGGAGGTTATAGAACAATATTCCCATCTGGGTAAATTATTACATTGCTCTGTGATTAGAACACTCCTATAGCAATGATGTTTGATGAGAAATAGAAACATCGTATTAGTGAATTTGTCATTGTTGGGACAAAATGTCTGAGAAAAATCAACTTAAAGAAGAAAACGACTATTTTGGCTCATGATTTCAAAGGCTTAAGTCCATGGTGATCTGGCTCAAAGGCAAAGTCATCAAAACAGAAGGGAGTGGTGGAGGAAAGCTGCTCACTTCATGGCAGCCAGGAAGCAAAATGGATTGGAAAGAACCAGAGAAAGGAAAAGGGGCCAGGGACAAGAATATTCACTTCCAGGTCACACTTCCAGTGACCTCCTTCCTCCAAACAGGCCCCACCTTCTAACACCATAGTCAGCTATGATCATCAATGTTTTAATCTCCTGATGAGATTAATGCCCTGTGATCTAATCACATTTCAAAAGCTCCACCTCTGAACACATGAGGCTTTTGGGGCACATTTTTGATCCAAACATTAACACATATGACTTTTTTTGGCTAGGCTTTAGTGTGGAAGTGTCAGCATTTCAGAGGATGGCTAGAATCAGAGCAAACTTTCCCTTAGTTTTACATTTTCTGCTTGGCACTCCATCATGCTTTTCCTCACTTTTACTGATTGTCTAATTGCTAGGCTGGCATGACAAGGAACTACAAAGTGAGTGGCATTAGCAACAGACATTCATTGTCAACAGACATTCATTGTCTCGGGGTTCAGGAGGCTGGAGAACTAAAGTCCCCAAGGTGTCAGTGGTGCCATACTCACTGTGTTCCAGACCTGCTCCAGTTTCGGGGACTTCCTTGGCTATGTGAGCAGAATTCTATCTTCACGTGGCTTTCTTCCTGTGTACCTGTGTCTGTGTCCAAATGTCACCTTTTTGTAATGTTGTCTACTCACATTAAAATAGGAGCTCAGGCTGTCCACGCTACTTCATCTAAACTAATTATGCTTGCAGTGGACTCTGTTTCCAAGAAAGGTTACATTCTGAGGCCCTGAGGATTATGATTTAAATATATGAATTTGGGGATGAACACAATTTAATAACCTAAAACACTATTCATTATCTATTGTTGCTTAACAAATTACCCCCAAACAGTGGCTTGAGACTACATTTATTATCTCATAATTACAGTGAGTCAAAAACCCAGGTGTGGCTTATGATGGTTTAACTGGGTTCTCTGGTTTTTAGTTTCTCCTAAGGCTTCAAGCAAGGCTATGGGATTTATGAACCTCAACTAGGGATGAATTTGCTTCCAACCTTACTTAAATGGGTGCTAAAAGAGTTGGTTTCCACATAGGTTGTTGGAATGAGGGTTTCAGGTCCTAGTGAACTACTGGCTATTTACATTTCTGGGATTGGGACATTCACAACATACAGCAACAACAAGGATCAGAACAAGCCAGTGAGAGGGTATTGGAACCACATGGAAATCAGGCTTTTATTACCAATCTTGAGAAAAATAATACTGTTCATATTCTTAGTGTCTTAGTCAATTTCCTTGTGGCTGGGGCAAAATACCCAACACCCCTGCAACTTAAAGGAGAAAAGATTTGTTTTGGCTCACATTTTTAGTTCAGAATTGGCCCCCTCTGAGGCAAAAAGGAATGGTGGAAGGGCCTGGTGAAGGAAAGCTGCTCACCTTATGGTGGCTGGGAAGCAAAGTGAAGGGAGTAACCAGGGAAACAGATATATCTTTTCAGGTCACTCTCCCAGTGACCCACCTCTTCCAAACAGGCCCCACCTCCTAACTTCACACTTGGCTGTAGTGCCCTATGATTCAATCATCTTTCAAAAGCCCCACTATGAGCACCTTGAAGCTTTGGGAAACCATCTAGATACAAACCATAATAGGAATAAGTCATCAGGTCCACCAGGATGCTAGGTCACTAGGAGCTCTGGAAGTCATTCCTGAGCTGGCTTTCTGAGTCATTCTTCTGTTTACAAGAAAGTATACGTTTGTACCCACATAGTCTTTTAGCCTGCTTCCTGATGGTAGAATTTTGGGGCTCTTCTGGCCTCTTTTCATTTAACTAACTCTCTCTCTCTCTCCCTTTCAATCCCAAATGGCAATGTATCTGCTGATGTCACTTTCTGAAATACTGTGTGGGATTTCCATGAATGTTATTTGGTTTTACTATACTAGAAAATAAGTCATACCCCTACATCTCTTGAAGAAAAGCCCTTTTGGCACTTTGTTTCTCCAAGAAGGCCTGGAGACAGTGCCCCTATACTTCCTAGGGGGCCTGTTATTGCATGCAAACAACCCATCAGGCACAACCTTAATCTATTTATGTGGCATTTTGTGGGATAGTTATGTCTTAGTTGCTTTTTCATCGCTGGGAACTAATACTCAATACCCACAACTCAAAGGAAAAAAGGTTTATTTTGGCATATATTTTGTAGACATTTCAGTCCATAGTCAGATGGCTCTAATGCAGGGCAGTATGGTAGATAGGCATGGCAGAAGAGAAACAGATCATGGCATGGTGGCAAGAAGCAGAGAGGGATCAAGGGAGGAGGAGGACGAAGACAGGCCCTTTCTAGGCCACGCCTCCAATGCTTCACCTCCTCCAACCGCTTCACCTTCCAACATCACATTTAGCTATAAGCTCATCAGTGGACTAGTTCATGGCTGAATATCATGCCTCCATTATCCAGTTCCCTCTCCAAAGCCCCATTATGAGTGCCTGAGGCTTTACGGGGGCATCTAGATGCAAACCATAACAGTATAACACTGTTGTCCTTTGTTCTTTATGAAGTCTTAACCAAGGGCTATGCATTCTTACCCTAGGCATTATGACTAGACCACATTTTCCTGATATGACAGAAAAACCCTCTAATCCATGGGGCATATGTCCCAAGATCCTTAGGGGATGCCTGAAACTATGGATAGTACCAAATCATTCATATATATATATATATATATCGTGATTTTTCCCTATACATACATATATGATAAATTTTATTTTATTATATAAATTAGGCAGAGTAGATCAATGATAAAAACTAATGATATGAAGATTTATAATACTATAGTGTAATAAAAACTATGCAAACATGGTCTTTCCCTCCTGTGTGCTCTCTCTCAATATCTTATTCTTCTGTACTCACTTTTCTTCTCGTGAGGATGTGAGATGTTACAGTGCCTGTGTGAGGACATGAAAGGAGGAGAGATGCAGGTGTTGTGATGCACTGTTAGGATAGTGTGCAGGTCACCTGAGCATAAGTACTGCAGTGCGGCAGCAGTTGGTCTGATTGATCACCAAGAGGGCTACCAGGTGTCTGGAGGGGTGTGGTGTCTGCATTGTGGATTCAGGAGACAAAGGAAGGACTTGTGTGCCAAGCAGGATGGGATGAATATAAAACTTACAATTCACTTTTGAATTTAGTGTTTTCAGACCATGGTTGACCACAGGTAACTGAAACTGTGAATGGTAAAACTGCATAAGAGGAGTGCCTGCAGTACTTGGAGGCCATTTCTTCAGCTTAACTATTTTTTGTCTCTCTCCGGAGAGATAGAGAAATTTCAAAATTATCAAGTCTTGGTTCTTCCTGTATAACAGTTCTTCCTTCTGTGTGTGACTTTTGTAGCTTACTGGAAGCAGCATGAACAGGTCAGACCGCACCTTCTGGTCTTAATGTGACAGTCTTCTCAGCTAGTTTACCACATTTGTTAATGCTGGTCAGGACAGAGTGGGAGGGAGACAATACATTTGAGCAACCCCTCCCACAAACATGTGGGAATCCTCCCTGTGGCAACTCCCTGTTCTTCCACACCCTCCCAAACCACCACCAGCTTTATAGCTCTTTGCAGTTCTGATTCCATGGGCCAGATTTCCAGCATCCCCAGCTTAACAAATGTCTTGTTTCTAATAGCACGAACATATTAGATTTGATTCCTTAGCCACTGGGAAGTTTATGGTGATATCTAATCATCATGTAGCAAGTCACTGATGCTTTAGCTGGCTACTGTGTTATTCCCACTACATTACCTTAATTAAAATGTATCAAGCAAAGCTAGTCATGGCAGCACATGCCTGTCTATATTCTCAGCATTCTGGGAGGCTGAGGCAGGAGGATTGCAAGTTTGAGCCCAACCTGGGTGTCTTAATTACTTTGCTCACTGCTGAGACAAAATACCAGATGCCCACAAGTTAAAGGAGGAGAGGTTTATTTTGGCTCACAGTTTGTAGAGTTTAAGTGCATAGTTGGCTGACTCCAAGGCAGGGTGGCATTCCAGAGGGGCATTGCAGAGGAGAAGTAGTCGATGGCAGAGAAGGTAGGAAGCAGCAAAGCAGCAACCAGCAGCAGCAGCAGCCTCCCTATCTTTTTTATATCCCATCCAGACTATAAGCCTTTTGGGTGGTACCATCCACACCCAAGGTGGGGCTTCTCATTACTCACATCCAGTACTATGATAAACCAATTAATAGACTAATCCAGTGCTACACACTCTTAATCCCAGTATCACACTCTTAATCCACATTCATACCTCTAAATCCAGCCACTTTCAAAATGTCTCACCTATGACTGCATGAGGCTTTAGAGAGGTATGTAGATACAAGCTATAACACTGGGCAACTTAACAACTTAGTCAAACCCTGCCTCAAATTTTTAAAAAATATATTAAAAGGGCTGGAAATATAGCTCAGTGTGAAGGCTCTGATTCAATAAGATGTGATAAAGTCTTACATTATAACACAAAGTTCTAACTGTAGCAATTTCCACTGGGGTGGCTTCACATTCCACTAGTTTCACCATTTATGAGGGACTTTCCTTAGTTCATGTGTACCTCATAAATGTCCTATTTAGGAATGAGAGAACCCAGGCTTAGAGAGGTTAAGTGATTTGCTTTCAGTTAGAGGACCTGGAGGACATCAAGCAGCACTCAGAGCACTGACCCCCCCTACATCACATATGTCCCCCTGAGATGATCTGGAGGAGCGAATTACTTGGAGAGGGATCATGGTGAATTTTTGCTAAAATGCTTCCCACCTGTGGCAGAGCCACTGCACACCACAGGTTTTGCCTACCGCAGGCACTGCAGATGTTGCTACCCTCTGTCGCATGTGTTTGCTTTAGTTTTGATGCCCTGGGGCTGTACATAGACCACATCCTCTCAGAAACTTGTGATCACCCATAGTTTTCTCTGGCCTCTCCTTTGATTAGCACATTTCTAAGACAGAGCTTGGCTCTGTTTGCCAAATATGTTACAGCTTTCAGCAGTGGATGCAGACATATACTGAAAGGTTTCACTGTGTTTGTAGTTGGCACCAGTTAGCACATAAACTCTGAACCCAAAGGGAAAAAAAAACAGAGCAAAATGGAAGAAAGTCAGTGTAGAATCCTTTCTATCTGTAAATATGTTATTCTGGAGTTTGTGGTCATTTAAACGACACTCGGGAAAACTGCTGAACTTGGAATGGAACAACAAATGGAAGTCTGTCTCTGGTGCAGTGCCCTTGGGAAGACCTCAGGATTTCTGCAGTAGAAGAGAAAGGGGCCCAGTGAATGGGTTGGTCCTTTCATCCTTTGAATAGATGAGGAAACTGAGGCCGAAGGAAGTGCAGTAGCGTTTGTAACATAGCCATTTCTTGGCAACCCCAGGATTAGATTCTAACAATGCTGTTTTGGAGTTCACTCAATGCATCATATGTGTGAGAGTTTAATGATCATTTGTTACTGTCAAATAATTTGTAAAAACTACATTTTTGTGTTACTACTGCTTTTTTTTTTGTATTAAATTCTTGTATTGGTACATTGTAGGTATACAACACAATGACATTTCTCATTGGGAATGGTGCCTTTATATAGTTCATCTTGGTTCTTATTTTTTCCCCATTCCTAACCCTCCCTTCACGCCCTCCACCTTTCCCTATTTACAAAGACTTTATTTCCATTTTTTCCAGTTCTCATCATTTTTACTTTCCCTTCTTTCCTTTCCCCTGTCCCTCCCACTACGCCTACCTCTTTGGACCTTTTCTTCCTATTTTGCATTAT
>NW_004624780.1:3018046-3068626 GCF_000247695.1 Heterocephalus glaber
ACTGAACAAGAGTGGTGATAGTGGACATCCTTGTCTTGTTCCTGATTTTAGTGTGAAGGATTTCAGTTTTTGACCATTTAGTATGATATTGACTACTGCTTTTACCATAATGGGTCAGCCCTGACACCAGAGTCCATCTCAATCCCCCAGGCCGCACATATGGGTGCTGGCTCCTGGGTCCCCTCTGTCACCATTCTGCTGTCTTCCTCCCTGTCCAGCCTGGTGTCTCCCTCAGCAGGCAAGGCTGTGTGCTGCCCTCTGCAGTTCTCATCCCTCTCCTTAGCAATACACCACACACAGTGCTGCTCTTCAGTCTTCACTTTCCGCCCTCTGCCCTCCCACCCACCCTACCCAAACATGCTCTGCCAGTTCAACTCCGGCTTCTGCTGCTTTGTCTCATACCTCCAGCCCACTCTGCCTGTGGCCAGTATGCGGCAGAGCTTCCCACTTGCTGACCTGAGGACACTAGGAATCAGGCTGCAGAAACACAAGTATGTTTTGCTCAGGGTCTGGGAGAGGAGACAGTAGTATATCCAGAGCTGTGAGGAGACAGTTTTGAGAGAGAAGTACAGATTGTGTGAACATAACAGTGGTTCATCTTTCTATAAAAATGATTGTGTGGCTTCATTTTTTCTTTTTGGAGGATAATTAATGGATTTTCCATGGCTATGAAACTAAAAAGGAAAGAGCTGTGTATATTTAGAAATATATCCGATTTTAGATACTTGGATGATTGCAGACTAGAACTGCCTAAAAGAGCACTGTGTGGTGATGGGAGGGTTCTGTGTCTGCTCTACATGACACAGTACCATTGTCCACATATGGCTGCTAATACTTGAAATGTACCATTGTGATTATGGAACTGGACTTTACCGTTTGAATTCAGTTGCTTTATATTATAAAATTACCCACGACTACTAGGTAGCAGAGTGGCTGGTGTGGCCTAGACCACTGCAGCCACTGGGGAATGCAGCACTGTACTCATCAAATATTAGCATCCCTCCCACCCCACTGTCTCTGTGCCCCAGTCCATTGTTTCCTATGATCCTTCACTTATCCTGGAACAGTGGGAATCAAGGTGCCCTTGGTTTCTAGAAGCAACATCTAATTCAAAATTTTGCCTTCGTTTTGGCAGAATTTAATTATATAAGACTCGACAATTGACTGCCCAAAACTGAGGCCTATGTATAAGACAAATAAAGGTAATAATAAGAGAGAACATGTATTTGTTTACTATCTACCAATCTACCACGTATATAATACTTTCACATATTAATTCATTTAATCATTCAAACAGCTCTGTGAAGTCTGCATATTGTTGCATCATATCCCTCTTAGGAATCAGGAAGCTAAAGAAGACATCACTGAGGTGATCTGTATCAGATCTGGGGTTTAAGGACAGGCATTTGATGGTAAAGCTCTCTCTCTCTCTGGCAATTGCTGAGCTGCCTCTTCCACATACTGACCTGCAGAGAAGCTCCTGGCTTAGTATTTTGGAACCTTTTAATGTTGTCCTACTGAGAAGTGGAACATGTGTACTCAAAAAACAAACAGAATCAGATCCCAGTTTGGCACTGCAATAGTGCAATGCATTCTGACACTAATTGTCCAGTGCAGTGAGATTTCACACTACACTGTGTGATTAAGGGTACCATCACCATCACCAACAAGGCCACCCTAATGTCAGACATCTGTGAATTCTGGGGCTTCCCAGCCCACCTGCACTGATGATAACCAGGTGCACACTGGGGGATTCCCACTACTACCTAAAGTTCAGTAATTCTTGGAAGGAATCATGGAATGAAGGAAAGAGCTAGATTTGTGATTATAATGGATTCAAATCAGGACCAGCCAAATGAGAAGGTGTAGAGGACACAGTCCAGGAGAGACCTGGACATGGAGTTTCTGTGCTTTGTCCTTGGGAATCAGGATACGTTGCCCTCCCCACACGCAGATGTGTTCACTCACCAGCAAGCTCAGCTGAGCTTTGGTGTCCAGAGTGTTTATTGTGTTTTCATTACTTGGCTATGATGGATTAATTCACTGGCTATGCAACTGAATTCAATATCCAACCCTCTTCTCCCTAAAGGTTGGGCTGGGACCAATTTGCCTCAGCTCTCTAATTACATGTTTGATCTTCCAGCAAGGTAGCCTCTCTTATAAAACTAAGGTCTCACCATGAATCACTTCATGAGCATAAACTATCGGGTTCACCATGAATAGCAAAGACATTTCTATAGTATAAGCATCCCAAAGACTAAAGAGATTGGAGAAAAGGCCAGAGGAACTGTTATACAACAGATACATCAGAGATCTTTCAGGTGATCGAGAGTAAGGACAACAAAACATGTCTCAATTTTTAGTGGTTCCTGGGAGCATTCAAAGTCATACTCTATTTAATCCTCATGTATTCCTATGAAGAAATTTTACTGATGTATTTGTTTTAAAAATTGATAAATGAGACAAAATAAAGTTAATAATGCTGTACAGAAAGATCCAACTAGAAACAGTTGGAGTGGGGTTTAAAAATCAGATTTTCAAACTATCAATCACAAGCATCTTGAAGATACAGGAAGAATATTCAGAGGGAAAAGGATAGAGACAGGAATGCCCTAAATACTTGATTATTTTTCTTATCTGAGAAATGCAGGATGGGAATGGATTTGCCCAGAATAGGACAGTAAGGGAGAAATTTGAGGATCTGAAAGTTAGGGTTCTTCTCAATGTGGTATTTGGTTCCTTTTCTGGTTTTCTTTGTGGCTGTTGATGTTGTTATCGTTGTTGTTTTTTGAGACAGAGTCTTACTATGTAATTCAGGCTGGCCTCAAACTCACAGCAAGGCAATCCTCCTCCCTCGGCCTCCTGAGTGCCAGGATTATAGACATGGTTTTCCTCGTGTTTATTGAGGAAATGTTATGCATGTTCTGTGTCAGGCCTTGTAACAAGCATTGAAAAATAGACATAATGCCCAGGCTTCTTTGATGCAGGCAGACAGTAAACAAAAGATTGCAATGCTACCTGGTTACTGAAACAATGAAGGGAAGCACTTATGACTGGCATACAAGAAGGAAGAACACATGAGGGAAATGGGGAGTCAGGAAAGGTTGAAGAGAGAATTCAGGAGCCAAGCTTCCAGTTTCCTACTGAGTGAGAAGGGGCCACTGGGCCCACATCAGCCTAGGAGGCCAGTGGGTCCTGGTGAAGCTCAAAGCCTGGCACTCTGCAGCCTCCTTTTTTGTTTTGCATTTTGCTTCTGTTGCCAGAATCCCTAAAGAAGGGAGTACAGAGCTACCCTGAAAAAGGTCTTAGGGTATGAGGGTATGGGCCTCAGCAGTGGTGAGAAGGTGTGTGTGTTTGGGGTCCCTTCAAGGTTTCTCATTTGTAAAATGATGATGTGGACTCCTTAGATGATTCCTAGGTACCCTTCAGGCTCTAACATTTCATCATTTTGAGCCTTTATAGAAAATGTTTTGCAAAGCAAATGAATAGTGTAAACAAGATTATAAAGAGAATGTTTGCCTTCTTAAGGGACTAAACTTTTCTAAAGCAAATCAGGAGCATTCATTTGTATATAAACACTGCAGATTCTATATAAGCAGAAGTTTATTTTCTTAGGTTTTTTGGTAAGTTAATTACATACAAATCACTATCAATTTTGCTAGGCTATGTGTATTAGGAAGTAACAGAATTGCATTCATTTTAAATATCCTATACTTTTCAAAGTCCTCATTTTGATTTTTTGTTGTTGTTGTTGTTAAATTCTTTTATTGGTACATTTTAGGTATACAACACAATTACATTTCTCATTGGGAATTGTACCTTTACATAATGCATCTTAGTTCTTATTTTTTCCCCATTCCTAGCTGCCCTCCCTTCACTCCCTCCACCCTTCCCTATTTACAAAGACTTTATTTCCATTTTTTCCATTTCTCATCATTTTTCCTTTCCCTTCTTTCCTTTCCCCTGCCTCTCCAACTACCCCTACCGAACAAGAAGAGACCCAGAATAGCAAAAGCAATTCTAGGTAACAAAGACATGGCAGGGGGTATCACAATCCCCAACCTGCAACTCTACTACAAAGCTACTGTGATAAAAACAGCATGGTACTGGCAAAGAAACAGACCTGAGGACCAGTGGAACAGATTAGAAGATGCAGAAACAATTCCAGACACACTCAGCCATCTCATCTTCGACACTGGAGGAAAGATAACCTCTTTAATAAATGATGCTGGAAAAATTGGGTTTCAACTTGCAAAGATTAAAACTAGACCTATATCTCTCGCCATGCACTAAACTAAAATCAAAATGGATTAAAGATCTAAATATTAAAATAGGAATGCTGAAACAGTTGGAACAGAGGTTAGGTAGAACTCTTGAAGACATCGGTGTAGGAAAAGATTTTATGAACAAAACCTCAGTTGCCAATGAACTAGCATGAACAATCAACAAGTGGGATCTCTTCTTATAAAAAAGCTTCTGCACAGCAAGAGAAACCACCAGCAGTGTGAAGAGACAACTCACAATGTGGGAAAAAATCTTCACCTGCTTTTCCTCAGACAAAGGTCTACTATCTCAAATCTATAAAGAACTTAAAAAGATCAGACCTCCCAAATTTAAAGACCCAATCCAAAAATGGGCATCTGAAATGAACAGACATTTCTCAGACAAAGAAGTAGAAATAGCAAATAAATACATGAAAAAATGTTCAACATCACTGGTCATTCGAGAGATGCAAATGAAAACAATGCTGAGATTCCACCTCACTCCAGAAAGAATGGCTGCCATCATGAAATGAACCAATAACAAATGCTGGCAGGGCTGTGGGGAAAGAGGAACCCTGCTCCACTGCTGGTGGGAGAGTAGACTGGTGCAAGCACTGTGGAAATCAGTATGGAGATACCTCAAAGAACTAGGACTAGAAGTCCCATTTGACCCCGCTATTCCACTGCTGGGGATCTTCCCCAAAGAATTAAAAGAATCATACCACAGTGATATATGTGCACCCATGTTCATAGCGGCACAGTTTGTAATAGCTAAAACTTGGAAACAGCCCAAATGCCCATCAACTGGAGACTGGATCAAGAAAATGTGGTTTTTTTTATAAAATGGAGTACTACTCAGCCATAAAAAATGAGAAATTAGAGACATTTTTAGGTAAGTGGATGCACATTGAGGTGATACTCTTAAGTGAAATAAATAGGACACACATGTGTAAATACCAAATAGTTTCTCTGGTGTGAGAAACTGAAAGTGTAAATAAGGACTAAATGTGTAATAGGTAATGTGAAATAGGAAGAAAAGGGGCAAAGGGGAAGGAAGTGTGAGGGCTAGGGGAAAGGATAGAAGGAAATGGGATTAATGTGAGAAAATGGAAAAATAGGAACAAAATCTTTGTAAATAGGGAGGAATGGAGGGGTTGAAGGGAGGGCTGGGCAAGGGTGAAGAATAAGAACCAAGAGAGACTATGTAAAGGTGCAAATTTCCAATGATGAATGTCATTATATTTTATACCTAAAATGTACCAATGATTAGAATGAATAATCAATAATGCAAAATAGGAAGCAAAAGTCCTCCTTTTGGTTCATAATACCTGCCTTTTCTCCAAATTAGCCTAAATTTTCTTAAATTTTTTCTTTATCCATGAGTTGTAAATATATGTTTTTTTCTAAGAAATATTTGAATAAATTTATCTCTGCTTGTCCGATGTCATCTGATCCTTGCCACCTCTGGTCACCTTGCATTGACATGAGGATACCTGCTCAAATACAAAGCCCTGCCTACACTTTTATCCTCCAACATCTTGTGTTTTCTGCATTTTTCTCTCCCTATATATTGGAGTGCCTCTTCTCTCCACTCCCTGTATCAATTAGACTATATAGAATCCCACTAAAAATTAACATTTTGCAAGTATTTCATTGGTTTAGACAACTGTATTTAGGATTTCGGTGTCATTCAGAGATGGCACCATGCTAGTACAACACCTTGTCTTTGTGCCTTGTCCCCTTCTTCTACATTCTTATCTTCTCACCTTTGTTCTCCAAACTCCTTCATTCTGCTGACATTCATCCTTCTCAGGAGCAAAAAACACCGGACACCCTGTTTTAAGCATGGCATCTCATCTCCTGCAGCTTGGGCCTTTTCTTGAGGTTTTGTTCTCCATTCCTAAGTAGCTGTTGAAAATATTCCAAATACATTCTCCCATGGTAGGGTGCACTCAGAACATGGAGGTTGCAGGCTCCACTAAGGAGTGAGAGAAGCTTGGTGATAGAGGGGGAAACGTGGGTTTCTGGGCAGAAAGAAGATCCGGTGCCAACTGAAGTGACCCATAAGAACAGGCAAGTTCAGGAACTCCGCGTGATTCCACTGCAGGGAATCCTGAATGAGATTCTGGACAAAAAGATGGTCATGGAGGAGACTGCAGCACATGCATCATCAGTGACCTCTGTAAATCATGAGAAGACAGTTTTACTTTCTTCAGCAGGTGATGGGGACCCAGACAGGCACTGAGGCACCAGCGTAATCAAGGAGCAGAGCTGGCTGCAAACATGCAGACAGGTGACCAGTGCAATGCCAGTGGCCTGGCTAGGCCAGGGGCTGCCAAAGAAATGACTTATTAAGGAGTGAAAGAGGAGGCCAAAAGATCTGTGATTAACTGATTTCAGCCTGGGGGAGAAAAAGGACCCAGCGCAGGAAAACCCTAAATTTTTTACTTTAAATTAGGGAATGCAGGAAAGAATGAATAGAAGTCAGGTGATATTAAGTTTGAGAAATATACTTTAGCTTGGTTTATTATTATAGTATTTTAGTAAATTAAATAAGACCTTAAATTAATAAAGATCTTACATCCTTAGATCCATTCACTTTTCAGGTTGATCACAGTCACAGTTATGGGTATGTAGGAACATGGTTATGGAGAATGCCTGGAACATGAGTTTTCCTTATTGGACAGATTTTGCTCATGTCTTGTCACATGAGCCATGGCCCATGAGGTTTTCTTTTTTGATCACTGTTAACTTGCTACCTGGCGGTCAAAAACTAGATGTGACTTGCTACCTCCAGTCAGAAAGTGGACTTTCTAATGGCTGAGGATGTTCTGTTTTGTTTCTTCACAGGTTTACTGAACAATTAAATTTTATGTGGAGTAAATTAAACATTAAACTCTTCTCTCAACACTCCTTTCAAACATACATGGCCAAACTGCTTTCTCCATCCCTCTCCCCATCAAGATAACATCTCAGTAATACTGCACACATTCTGATCATTTCTAAGAGTGGGATCATTTTCAGTAGTTTTTACCAGCTCACATTAATGCTTCTTTTTAATACCCAGGTTGGAGCATTCCCCATCTTCTAGCCCTTTCTGAGTCCGAATGTGGAAAGGGGGGATTGTAGAAAGAGTGGAAGCTTTTGTGCTTAACTGCTCCTGCGGGTAATTCTCATCAGGTTCCTCCTAAAGCCATCACATGCCCCTATAGCTGAGTTCCAAAATAAAACTAGAGCTAACAGAAGTTAGGTGTAGCCTCATAGTTTCCAAATGGAAACTTTTCAATGGAGAAGTATACATACCCTTTCAAATGTTTCTAATTATTCTCTAACTGCTTGCCAGCTTCTTCCTCAAAGAAATCTTGATTAATATCTAGTGACCTTTTTTAGAAGATTACAGATGTGAAATGAGGTCATGTGGTCATCATGTCCAATAATGTATGTTGAAAATAAAGGGAGCCATTAGTATATAAGATGCAATTGAAATCATCTCTTTCACTTGGATAAAATTTAAGACTCTCTGAGAGCAAAGACTGTCCCTTACCACAAATGAAAATAATGTGATGAATTATTTTTCCCTATGTCTTTCTTCCATTTTCTATTTAAAGAAATTTCTGAAAATACATGAATTATGCAGCTTATCTCTCAGATAAAGAATTTTCTTGGATTGGATGGCTGCATAGTTATTAATAGTAGTAAAATCTTCCATGTTCTTTTGTATCAAATGGAATGCTGACTAAAATATGAAGGAGCCATTCCAGCAATGATAATAGTAATGGATGAATAATTATAAAAGCTGTATGGAATTGAAAGGCATTTTAATTTCTTATTACTTCTATGCAGTCAGAAAGGATCTGAATAATTATGCTGACTATAAAAAGCAAGCAAGTGATATTTTTCCTCATTATGAGATTAAATTCTCAATATACCACTTTTACTATAAGTTAAAACAAAACAAAAAAATCCTCTCATCTAGCTTTCTATAACGATGTAATCATGACTGAAAACTGCTCAGCTGCGGATATTTTTGTTCTTCCTACTATTACATGGAGATGCTGTGCTTCCAGCTCATTTTAATTTGAAAAGTGTTCATCTTTGCAATTTACAAAAATGAAATTATACTTGCTCGCTCCGTGTGAACTGCCAGCCTTCGTGTCACATTAATTCATGAAGATGACAGTGACTAGAATTTCCTTAGGTCATGACCGAATGATGGCAGAACTGAATGTGAGACTCTAGAACAGGATTTTTCTTTTTATAACTGCTATTAAAAGTGGCTGTGGTTATCAGGGTCATTCCAAGGCAAAATATATATATATATATATGTGTGTGTGTGTGTATATATATGTGTGTGTATATATATATATATATATATATATATATATATATATATATATAGTCAGCATGTAGTGTCCATTTCTTTTGGTCTGCATTTAAGATTTTTGGACTACTCTATGATAGCACTTTTCTTACAAAATTAGATTTCAAGATATGTGTGTGTTTCAAGTGCGTTTCTAGGTGAGTGATAGAATCTTCCTTTGTAACTTGTGAATTTTCATTTATCCCAGTTGCCCTTAAGACATTTGGCTCTTCGTTACTAGGAACACGGAAAGCCTCGGAAGGATTCTAGCCTGCTCCAGCGCTTTTGCCACTCTCGTTCCTGAAGTACAGCTTGAGCAAGAACAGGTAGCGTCCGGAGGGCGCGCTCTTTGGCAGTCTCAGTTTAGCCAGAGCCCACCCACAGCAGGAGAGAAATCACCGGTTTGGAGCATCACAACTCTTTGACCTCATGATTTCTTTTTCACTCTATTTTTTTTACTTGATTGTTCAGATCGATGGGTTTCTTTTGGGCAGATTTGTACATGCACATGATATACAGTACTTTGATCAGCCTCTCTTTACCTCCCTTGCTCTGCTTCCCCTCCCTCTAATTCCTTTCTTCTTTTTTCCAGGGTTAAAATTCCACGCTTTAACAGCTGTATGACTGAGTGCCATTAACTTAGCTGACTTAAGCCTCGATGTTCTCATCTTTAAAGTGGGGAAATGAAACTATGAAGGTGGTTGTGGGGACTGAATTATGATGTGACATAAATATGAAACTCTTAACCTATAGATATGCAATAAATGGTTGCATCTTCTTGCCAAAAGCAGAAACTAAATATTCTTTAGAAGTTAGTTATCAATGTGATCAATATTTTTACAGAAAAACAGCAGAAAGATATTTTCCCCATTTACCTAACAGAAAGTTCTGAATGAATGATGCTCATTTATGTTAATTTGAAAGCTAAGTGCCACAGCATTGTTCTCTGCTCTCAACAGGAGGTTCTATATGTAATTACATCTGTAGTTTACAGATAGATATACATAGTGCAACATAAATATATGTGTGTGTGTGTTATCCTGGCTTTAAGAACATTTGAAGTGAATTTAGTGTCTGGAGGTCTAAATTTTAGTCTAGAAATATAAATTTTCTTCTACATATATGATGATGACATTGGTAACTGAATTATACACACAGATTGTTTAGTAACTAAACTGTAAATTCACCTTTATTTAAATTTGATTGTTGAAATAATGTAGGGTGAGGGTGAAGAGAGAAAGACACAGAGGCAGATTATGGAATTAAGCAAGAAGGTAAGCCTGTGTTCTCTCTGTCTTCTAGCCTGAAGAATAAGTAGTGAAGACAACAAGGAAGACATAAGGAAAGATGCCAGCATTTCTCTGCTGTGGAGACTTGTTATCAACCACCTGAGGAGGATCTTTTCTTGAAAAATGAACATTTCTTACAAGGATTCACAGATTAACACATGACTAATCTTGATTTTGGAAAGTGAATGATATTCTTTCTTTTTTCTTTTTTTAATTTTGTGGTAAGTTATGATATTTGGGTGGATTTTTAAAAATATTCTTTCTGATAACATATTTAGCATATGTTCTAAATTATAATCCTGTGGCAAACAGAGTATTATTCAAACAAAGAATGGAAAAATTTAATTTCCAGTTTACTCTAGATTTTTTCAGAGTATGATTATTCTGCTAAACCCTTGATGAGTGCAATATAATTCACTTCTATCCAAAAATAAGCATTCTTTTGTCATCGTGTCAACATGAACAGATCCAGAGCAAATCACTATCAATGGAAGATATATCACAGACAAATACCAGTTCTTCACCTTCAGACATGTGTGCCAGGCTTGGTATCTAAATGACAAAAGCAAGGAGGATAAACAAAGGAAGAATCCTCATCCTTTCCTCCTGATCACCTAAAGGACAGTTTCTCAAGGTGAAGCCAAGCAGTCTTTGCAAGCTGCCAAATAATAGCTTAGGAAAAGAGTTAGTTTGCTTGCATGATGATCCTCTTAGACAAAACTGTCTTCACAGCAGTTGACTTTGGTAAAATCTTTCCTAAAGACATCCAGAAGAATAACAAACCCCCAGAACAAGATGGAAATAGATATTCTTCTGAAGTTGGCCTGGATTCTGGGCTTTAATTTGGAGTACTGATGATTCGGAAAGAAGGGAATAAATCCTGAAGAAATGGCAGCTTTAGGTAAGGTGAGATCCCCTGTTTCTTCTGTTTCTCATCAGAACCTTGTAGCTGAATCCATCCCTTCCCTTTGGGATGTGGATTTGACCACTGTTCCTCTGTGATGGGGAACATTTCTGAGTGCAAATTACAAAGATTTTTCTCTAGTTTTAATTCTCAGCAGTGACAATTGGAGTCTTGCTGGCCGAATACAGGAAGGAACATGGAGCTTCTGTCCAGGATGCTACCAGCACTCCTGCTAGGATTGGGCTGGGATGGCCCTTTGCACCTTTTGACCACAGGAATGGACCTGGGGACTGGGGTTACTGGACATGCATTGCTTTCCACAGAGAGCTAAGGTGATTACATGCCAGTGAGCAATAAACGCAATGACAGATGCACAGTGTTGCTACTAAGGTGTGCTGTTCCTGTGTCTGGAATGTGGCACTGTCCCCATGAAGAGAGGCCACCCTGGAGGTGCCAGGGCTGGCAGTGTGTGTGCCTGCAGGGAGGAATGGCCACATGAGGCTGCATTGTGGGGAGGAAGGAGGGTTTGATGGGGAGAAATTTATTTTGCTGTTTTAGAAAGAAGCACACAACAGAGCTGTAAACCTCTAGTGATGGCTTGTCTTTGAATGTGTAAAATAAAGCTTAATTTGTCATTTCTGCTGTAAAATAAGCATTGTCCAAGTTAAGGAAAAAAAATTCTTTGTTTCTGTTTGTGTTTAGTGACTGAGCTCATGCTCTGAAGTACTGTGTGTTTATTTTTTAATAACCTAATATAGAAAAGCTTATGAACATGAATTTCTTTTGCTTTACAAAGAAGCCATGCCAACCCCTTCATAGATGAGCTTCAGCTATAATAATCAGATTATTTCAGAGTTTCTCATCTAAATACCATTGCTCTTTGGTAACCTGCCAAGGGAAAGTGAATATCGTGCCAGAGGTTTTTTTTCTTTGATTGTTTTTCAGTTTATTTATTTTTGCCTATGCAGAAAAGGGAAATTATTATCCTAGTGAACCATGGGACTGAGATATCCAGCTCTATGCAGGAAGGGCTTATGGATGTTCTTTGTATTTTGGAAATTCTTGAATGGAAACATCTCTACTTGGGAGACTAACTGTTTGTTTTTCTTTTGTTGATAACTTTGGTTGTGGGTTTAATTCAATCATAATTCACTTTCCAATTTCATTATGGGTGGATTGGAGTGGGATATAAAGTAGATGTTTTCAAATGACCAATAAACTCTGATGGTGAGGAAGGAGATTAATGTAGACCTGGCTGCATCCCTGTTCTGAGGTCCACTCAGTCCTGGAGCTTCCCTAGTAGAGGAATTGTCTCTAAAAATCTCAATTCAGGGGAACCTAGGGAGAACTCTGTCCATTTGGAAGAGAGACATTATATAGATTATGAATATTTAAAGTATTTTTACTTTCCCAGAGTACTTGGAACAATGGTAACTAAGCTAACCAAGTACTATTCATTTGAGGTTTTGTTGTAATAAAGGAAATAATGATTCAAAATTGGCACATGAGCCTAATAGATTTCTTATATAGGAGTGAAACTTTTTATTTTTAAAGGAAAATGTTTAAGTGATTGAAATAGTCTTGTCTTCTGTGTTCTCGGTTTGGTAGTCCTGGGGATTGAACTCAGGGCTTTATACATACTGGCCAAGCACTCTACCAGTAAACTATCCACCCAGCTCCAGTCTCTCTTCTTTAAGAGATAAATCACTCCTACCGTCCTGGTCATGAAATTCAAATTTACTGGATAAAACAGTTCCTTCTCTTCAGTGCAGATAAGCTTCAGGCTAGCACCTGTTCCCATGGCCTCAAATGCCATGATAGTGAAACTCAAATTAATGAGCTTTCCTTATGTACAGACCCTATAGCCCAGTGAACTAATAAATGTGGTCATAAAGCAATCTGCTAAGTAGTGAGGACTACAGTGACTCCTTTTGCTGATAAAAGTAGTCATAAAATTTGTCTGCTATGGGTGGAATACAAAGACCAACAGGATGTGTTTTTCATTTGCCTCTTAGATGACATACAATTTTAGATCTCTAAGAATTTTCACATCTTCCTATTAAAGTGGATATATTAGGTCATTCAAATCAAAAGAAAAAAATAAGAGATACATCAAAAAATGCGAATACTCCTATAGGAAGACTTGAGACTGGGTGGTGATGAGAGGCTGTCATATTTTTTTCCAGAGCTGACCTTTTGGGGGAATATTTGGATAGGTTAGTATGAATACAGAATATTATAACCCCAATAAGACAATAACCTTTCCAAACTGCCAGGGAATAAAATACCCTGTCTACATTCCATCCAAACTGAATATCCATTGTTCATTTGATCAATTCGTCCAAGAAATTGATTGTTTTTCTTTTGTCAGCAGAATAAGAAGGGTCTGATCAACAATTTATTGTGGGAACAGATGTTTTTTTCTTTTTCTGATTCTTAAAACGTTTGCTCATACTAAAGGCATGCTGAACTACCTCATAGGTGTGTTGTGTGATAGCTAATCAATAAATAACAAGTGCTTCACAATCTAAGCTGTATATAAATGGTGCCTTAATTTGTTCTCTAGCTTAAGATATGCATGTCATATCATGTGTCTAGCTATTTCATTGTCTTATTTATGTTTATACATTTGGCTTTAAATTTGATATAAAAAACCAAAATACAATCCTGAGTTTCTCAACACAGACTGAGCACATCAAACTAAGACTGGCAAATATAGAATGTGGTGAAACAAAAACACCTAGAAGCAAAACCAAAATGTATTTAAATTCTCAAAAGAGGGAGTCAGCATTGATTTTAAAGAGTATTGAAGTAATTTTATAATAGTTAAGGGGCCCAAATTTGTCAGGGACTCATATAAAAAGATAGGGTGGGTTTAAGGTCCTGCCAATGAAACCATAATCTTTACTTCCTTCACATATTGAATAAAAGATAAAAGGAAGTCACAGTGAGCCCACATATTTCTGAATGCCACAGGAGAGGCTGTCCAGGTGGTCACCTGCCTTCATCGTATCTTTCTTGAAAACCATTAAGCACTTGTTTTAGGTTTTTACTGTTTGTAAAGGGTATAGCCTAAAGAGGAAGAAATGGAATTAATATCTAACAATTTCTTATTAAGGTAATATAAAGGCTCTATGATAACATCAACACATAATTTTACTGCTGGTTCTACTTTGCTGCCATTTTCCCTGTTTGAATAATTATTCCTTAATCACTATTATGAGTAGCAGTTTTATTTGCTAATTTCAAGTACCTCTACGTAATTAGTAATTCATTCTGACCTTTAAAAATCACATTCTGTAATCTCCAAATTATAGGAGTAAAGGAAAATCAGCCCTCCAACTCCCATTAACAGGTTCCATTATTTCTGAAGAATACTTCATCTGCTGTCATGTACCAGACTTTTAGCGCAACTGGGGTTGTTTGGTCATAAGGATCAGCCAGACTAAGGAAGATTCAATTTCAAAGAGATGAGTTAATGAACAATGTACCAGGTGTGACTAGAAAATTTTGTTTTTAATTTAAAGAAAAAATGGAAATCACTGTACAGAATAATAGATTCCCCTATTGCATGTCTACTTACAACTCTCTTTTGAAAATTCTCTCAAGTTTTCTATGTGAATTGCTGTTCTTCATGTAATTCAATGTTTGATGACTATAAGTCCACCATGTGTGAGCAGTTTCAGGTTTCCTTGTTGTCATCCCATCAGTGGCCAAAGTTTCTGTTTTGAGATAAATTTTTAATGCACGTTGTCCTATATTATGAAGTTCTCTTTGCTGTTGGATGGGGTGTTAATCAGATCCCATAGCATGTGTGCTAATGATTTTATTGCTGCTAATCCAAAGAACTGCTGTGCTAAATCAAATCCATCTCCCATCAGTCCACAACTCTGGCTGTCCAGCATGTAGGGGAAAGGGATCTGTAGGCAGAAAAATATATAAAATAAGGGCCTCATTGGACTTTCTGGCTAATCCTGACTAGAAAGAGCAAAAACCTTACCAGAGAGAACAATTAGCAAGACAGGGAGGGCTAATAAACAGAGCAGGGAACACAAGTTATCCACCCCTCCCCATCTTCAATAAACTACAAAGGAGAAAAGGGGGAGGATTACTTTTAAAAGACTCTCTCTCTCTCTCTCTCTCTCTCTCTCTCTCTCATGCTAGGGTCACTATATTACTGTACAGATCCCCTTAATCACTAACTCAACCTTGTATGCAAGGGCCTTCTAACCAAGCCATAAATCCCAGAGATAAGGCTCTGACAAGGACAACGAGGTTCACTTAGGAATGTGCACATGCACAATGCTGCCAGGGCCTGGGATCCTCAATAACAGTCCAGAGAACCAATCAGATTGTGACAAGTTCCAGATATCAACCTGGAAGGGAATGTTCCCTAAAACATGCTAAAAGTAAACTGAGGACAAGAACCCTTGGGTGTCTGGGTCTGGGCCCCCTACCTTCTTACAGGGTAGCTTTCTGACCCCTGATTCTTTTCTTTCTTACAAATAAAGCATTTTTGTTTCCCCTTTTATACTTGGTTCCTTTAATTTATTACTGGTGCTGAGTTTATGATCCCGGCTGCTCAGACAGCAAGCTGTGGTACACACCTCTGAACACAAAAGTCTCCAAGAAGCTGATAATAGGAAAGTAGGATTACCTTCCCTGATGTTAGTTTCAAGGAAATTTTCAATGCTACCTTTGTATAAGCTAGGCAGTACAAATATTTCCCTCTTTTGTCACAATAATAATCTTTTTGGCTGAGCTTGAGAAAAATGGAATAAAGGGAGGGCAGGGCATGTGTAAGGTAATCTCCGTGGATGTGCACCATGAACATAACTGTCACTGTCTCGGGAACAGGGCATACCACAGAGAAGACAACCCCTGGCTCTAGGCATCCACTACTGGCTTTAGGAGCATCATACATGGCTTACATTTCCCTGTCTTCTTGTGAGTTAATTCTTCTCATTACTTGTGAGCTCTTCTTTGTGCTTTTCATGTTGATTGGCCTAAAAGGCCACATGTTTAGAAGTTTGGGGTGTTTTGTCTTTGTGACATTTTCTATACCACCCTTTTGCTTAACTAGAACATACTGCTATAAAAAAGCCATTGATAAAGGACAATAAAATCCCTAAAAGTCATACTGATCTTGGAAACTATATACTTTGGGGACTTTTTTTAAAGCCAAGAAGTTTCTACTTTTGACTAGATATATTCTAGATATATTTATTAAACATGTATTCTGCTTTATCCCCTTCTTTACCACTTAATTTAGGGCTAATTACACCTCCATATTCTATGTCTTTACATACCCTCCCATATCTCAGTGTCCTTGACGTGTGGAGAGTGTAATGTGATGAAAGTTAATTGAGTATACTTCACAAGCAATCCATGGGCCTCTGTAATAAAATGATGTTCCCCAGGGGCCACTTTAGGCACTTATGCCTTCTATAGTGTAACAATGTAAATGAACTAAATATATTTTTCCCCCAGTCACTGGTTCAAAACCAGTCCAGATTCCTTGTGTGCATGGTGAGCTTTCCTTGGTGTGAACTTGGCCTTGGTCTATATCTGTTTCTACCTAGTAACCAATGTCATAGTTACTCTAGGGGTTTCTTTTCTGCATATGCAGTGCAAGAAAAAACACAGTTCCTCCTGTTAGGAAATGTCTGATATTATCTGATTTATTGCTAGGATTTAAAGAAAACAAATTATTTTTCCTTTGAAATTATCTTCTTTAACCAAAGTTCTTCTGAGAATAGAGATCAAAATCCCTGGAACAAAAAAACAAAATCAAAATTTCTATGTTTTGCAAATTCTTGTAATGCAAATTATAACAAGTAATAAAGGAGTTTGTATGTTATGTCTGTCATCCATGCATATATTAATTGCATAATTATTTATTGGGTAAAAATTACAGGCAAAGGGTTTACTAGAGAAAATGATGTGGAGTCAGAAAAGCTTGGATTTAGAACATGGTTCTGTGATTTATTTGCTTTTTGATTTCAGGGAAGTTACATAATTTTTCTGAGGTCCATTTACTGTGGTTTAAAGTAGGGCTTATAGAGTTTTCTTCTTACTTAGTTGTCAAGATTTAATAAACTGTGCAAGTACGAACATTTGAGTTGCAAAATTTCACAGATACAAATGGACCTCACATTTTGTATTTTAATGCTTTACATTGTATGTTTGTGTCAAAGGTGTATAAGGCTCACTCTGTCCAACTTACACATGAATCCAACTTAGAATTGTTCTGACTTTTGAACATCCTTCCAGAACAGAACTCATTTGTAAGTGGAAGATCTACTGTATTTCTTCCTCTTCCATGTTCATGACCATCTAAGTAATAATTGTTCAGTGTACATAAAACTATTCAGTAGGGAGCTGGAAGAGACCTTTGGAACCTTGTTATCTATCTCCCTCATTAAAAAAAAAATGTGTGATGAAATAAAACTAATGTGAGAGAAGGTCACTGCTGAGGTAAATCCTACAGGAATAACTTCCCAGAAAAACTGAAACCAGAGATCCAGAAGCTGTCAATGAATTCCCCTGAGCACTTTCTCCTGTCTTGTCTCCCCCACACCCCTCATCCTGTCCCTGACCCCTGCATCCCTGCTTGTACTGCTTCCTGTCCTCAAGCTTTATCCACCTCTGCCCACCAGTAGGGCTTTTCATCGGTGCAAGAACTTCACACTTGCAGGTGGCTGCAGAACAGCTGCTCTGATACTGGATTTTGGAGCTACTGCTGGGTAGGAGAGCTCACGATCTGTTTTGGTGTAGTACAGAAGGATTAGACATGTGACTCTTCTGTGTATTTCCACAGGTACAGCAGAGTTCAGCCTGTGTTTTCGTATATTTGTATGGAGTCTATATGCATATATGGATATAAATAGGAATCTATTTCCAACATGACCTCTTTTTTTACACTTTTTTGTTCTTTGATAGGATGCAAGATGAATAGCACAGCTGTGCATTATTCCCCTTTGTTCCTTTGTCTCATGATAGGATCCATTTAACTGTAAAAATGAGTCTGAATTTATGGCTGCCAGTCTATTTGAGTGGTAATAAATGTCAGACAGACATTGCTGCATTATAAACTTCCAGAGTTTTAGCCTAACCCACTACATAAATCTGCTTACTTCATATGAGCCCCCTATTTCAGAAAATTGGTTGACTATAAACGGACTTAAAGATCTAAGACCCTAGCTTTCTAAATATGTCTGCCCCTTGGCATCCTAATTTTTCCTCATTGTTCTGCACTAGCATTCTCTGTCTTTGGTCAGAAATCTACATTGTAATTCAAGGATTTCTTAACATCATAGATGCCAGAGAAGCAGGCATGGAGTGGGCAAGAGACTCTTGCAGGGTTGGGACCTGCTGATTTCTGCTCAGTCTTGTTGGGGGCATAACAAGTCATCAGGTTCCTGAGCCAATGAGAGCCTAGATTGGCCATGTGTGAGGTGTGGAAATGTAGTGTGCCCTTCCACCCATAGCCCGGTATGCCTGAGATATTCAGACTGATTTCTGTTCACATTATTTGCTGATAGTCTCTGAGAAGCTCTCAACAGAATTCTGGCAAATGGAGTGTTCAACCCAGAGCCCTCCTTCCTGGGCCTCATTCCTGGAGCCTGGTCCCTACAAGGAAGTTGTGTTTATTTCACCAAACCTTTGGTCTTGACAGTCTGTCCTGCTGATACCTTTCTGGCACGGGTAGACCCTGCTGCCCCCTCTGGCTCTTCGGTGCCAGCTGTCCTTGCCTTGCAGCACAACCCCACTGTGATAAAACCATGGTATTCCAATGGGTGGAGAGGCAGGGAGGTGCACATTTACGTGGCATGCACGTGGGTTCCACTGGTTCATGAGTCTGACAATGTTACTAGTTCACAGTAATAATCATGCATGCAGTCAAAATTCTTCTTATGGATTGGGGTCATCAGGGTTAAATAACAAGAAGGGAGTAGAAACTTAGGAGGCGGGCATTTTAGCCGTTCTCTGCCAGTGAAGAAAATTGAGCTTTTATAAAGCAAGCTACTTTCCTTCCTTCAGGCCCAACTCTTGGGATTATTGGGGTGAGAAAAGGTGGAAATAATGTTCTAGTTACTGTATAAAATTTGAAGTCAATAGAATATTAAAGACAGTGACTTGCACTTCACTGTCATACACTATGATGAAGCAGAATCTCCTCATCTCAGTAAGTGAATTAAAGCAGCCTGGAAGAGTGCATATGACTAGATCTCACAAGGGTCATGCTGTGACCTGATCTCATTAAATGGTGTTTGTGGTGTCTTTGCCCCAATGCTGCACTACCATAACCTCCTGAAGGTGTCCAGTTTTCTGCCATTTGACCCCAGTCCCTCAACTGCAGTGGGGAAGTGTTCTGGCTCCATTTCTACTCACCTCTCACATTATTATGCTGCTGGCTCATTTACTCTTCATTTCCATGAATGTACAGTCGTCCAGTACATCCCTGGTTTTAGCTGACAATGACAAAGGCAACTTAATTTTGCAACCAAATATGTTACACAGTTTTAACAATGAAAACAAAGAGCTTGGAATCTGGAATCAAGCCAATGTGTAATTCCAAGGCAGCAGAAGGAAAGCCCTCTTCCTCAGCCTAGGTGCCTCATAAATGCAGATATATATCGTTACCTCTGACCTCTGTATGTGCAGCACAAGCAGAATGCACATTCTACCCTTTGGCTCCTTAGAAAGAAACAGCACATGCCAGAGAGCCAGTGAGTGGAGGGGAGCAGCATTCCCCAGTCTGGCAATAGGTGTGCTAGAAATGTGTGCATGATGAGCATAACAGGCCAAGGAGTCAGTTCCCTCATCATAAGCTGAACTTGAGAGGAGGCAGAGGGAGGCCCAGACTCCCATACCCTTGGGCTTAGCACTTTGTGCTACCTACTGCTCCCTCCAATCCCAACTGATTCGAGCAAATGAGACTCAGGGCTGAGAGCCGGAGCTGGCTGTCTGCAGTGGCGTATCACGCCTACTCAGTGCTAGAGATCTGGGAACAATGAAGATAAAGCTTTGGAATGCAACACATGGCAGAAAAGAATCATCTGGGTAATAACAGCAGCCCCAGGCTGGGTGACTGCTTGCTGCAGGGAGAAAAGGCTCTTATGTAATAATGGTTGTTAGAATGGGGAATGTAAATAACGGGGAGAGTTTAAATTGAATATTTGACAACACGGAAATCCTGCAAGCATGCATTGAATTTTCATGTAAAAAATAAAAAGAGCTTTATTTAAACAGAAAACCTGAAAAGGCTTCAAAAAAATTCCTTTATTTCTCTTAGTAGAGGAATTATTTTCTCTGCTCCTCACAGTTGGAAATGACAGATTCTGTCTCTTATGTGAAAATGGAAAAAAAAATCCCTTGGAAAAGGATGTTTTAGGAGATGACTGGAGCCCATTTGCTTCTAAAATGACAAGATTGCCAAATGGCCCATTGTCACATAAGCGATCAAGCCACAGGGCAGTGTTCCCCAGGAAGACTCAGGCACCAGAATTCTTCTCCTTCCTGGATAGGTGAGGAGGTGAGGCAGACAGGAGGGGAGTGTGCACAACAGCGTTGACACCCAAACCTCTCCACTACTGGAGGAGAGAGGAAGAAAAGGTGGAGTGGGAAAACAGAATTCAGGAAAAGTGGGACTTTGGGAAAAGGATGGAATATGGGTTTTTGGATATTTGTTTAGTAACTTGTTGCTAAAGATGCTAAGTTAATAACTGAACTTCCTCTTGTCACCAACCTGGGAATAGGCAAACAGATTGTGTGATCATCCAAGGTACCCGCTGAGGTCCGTAAAAAGCACAGGCTCCATGTTCTAGCCCCAGTTCTTCCACCAGCTCTGAGACTCTGGGAAAGACCTCTCTACAAAACAGGGGAATGGTATGCTGATGACCCGTTATGTTTCCCTGCTTGACAGCTTGTTCTAGCCCATTTTCCTGGCTGTTCCCTGGTGTCAGAATTGAACCCCACCTTCTCTGAGAGTGATCCTTTGCTCTGAGTCTTTCTTGAATGTAAATACATCCTCAGAAGAGAAACTCAGGAAAATAGATGCAGAGGGAACCCTTGTTACTGGCCTTGACTGCCAGAGAATGATGGGGCTTTTCACAGCCCGCGTGTGCTTCAGGTAAGACACCCAGGATCCTCAACCTCAGATGTCACAAGGATGTGACAGCAGTTCAGTCTGGGCACAGACTAATGAAGCTGACTGAATGACAGAGGCTGTCACCACAAGAGTGGTTTAAAGGACCATCGAGCAATTTCCACACAACCTTGCCAACTCAAGTGTGGTTAAGAAGAGTTACTATTGAGGGGGACAGAGTCTGAACATGGATGTGTGAAAAAGGATAAAGTGGCAAATTTGAAGCCACCAGGAAGAGTAGGAGAGGAGCTGAATCTGGCCATCTTGATGAAACAGGTCGAGCTAGTCAGGATGACAGGTAATCTCCTGGGCTTCCCAGATCTCTTCAGCTGGAACCTGAGGGAGGGTACCAGAAAGGGGACCTAGACTGTGAATCTAGATCAGGCAGTAGGGACTGGAGCATTTCAAACTGCAGGCCCCAGATTAAGCAGGGGCTGTGCAAGACCTAGAGCCAAGATAAAATGCAGATATGGAGACCACACAAAGTTGGAAGCCAGAAAATAGAATGGAGAACATGGCTCACTGAGGGCACTGAGAAGGAGAGCCAAGAAGATTAGCAAGCCCCCCAAGGGGAGCACCCACAGAATTCTGTCTGGGAGCCAGATGCTGCTCTGATGTCATGTCAGGTTTCATCCTGTGTTTCAGAGATTTTTTTTGCTCCTGGGATTTTGAGGGACCATGCCTGCTGCTGTTTGTGACAGGATCAGTGGTAGAATTCTGTACTGTCTGTTGTTGCCCAAGGCGACAGAACCCACATGGGTTCTGCAGTGCTGCCTCAATGGGCACCACACTTCTGATAAACCAGGCCCCAGAAAGGGAATCTCCATGGGACTTAGAGAGACTTTGACAGCAGCCAAGAGGGACAGGAGGGGAAAGACTGCCTGTTGGTGTTCACTGAGGCTCTGTCAATGCTCAACCCCAGAAGATGGGCCTGTGTTGTGCGCACATATCTACAGTATCATGGTTCTTGTTTCTCTGCCTTTCAGAAGCTAAAATGACCATGCAGAAACATTCTCACAGTTGAAGGAAACAGCATTTGTCACAAGCTTACAGTTCTAGTTAGAAACATTTTCCAATCATGTAATTGCTATTTGAATTTACTTATATGGAGAAATGTAATTGCTTATTGTGCTGAGGGACAAATTGAACTGTGCTAAAGTAATGTGAAGCTCTCAAATATGTAGACGAAGTGCTGTCTATTTGATTAAAGGCCTGTTTTTCTCCAAAAATAGTATAACTTGCCCTGTTCCTTTCCCTTGGTAGCTTATGAAATATCCCAGGCCAGTTCATCCCAACACAAGGCAGCCCATACCCTAAGGGGTCGACCAGTCTGCAATATGTACACTTTTCCTTCTACATTCCCTAAAATCTGAGGAGATATGTGAAATCCAATAACTCTGTCAAGGTGAACAATGAGTTAGTTCTTCACACAGTTGCAGAATGCTACAGATCATCCATGTAGTCTTTCAACAAAGAAAACCTGTTAAAACTTTATAACTTTGGCAAAGGAAAATTAGTTAGACCTCATTAATTCTTCTCTAAGAGTAAGCAAAATAACTTTTATGAGACAAAAGTCAGAAAACTGGTTATTTATATTCATTTGTTGTTGAAATAATTGTTGTCTTGGAAACATGAGAGCCATGCTATACGCAATACAGATGATAGTCAGAGGTAATTAATAAAGTTATAACCAACACATGCCTATTGAACTTGGCCAGAGGAAAGTCTTGCTGGCACGCATGTCCTAACCTAATAGGCTACGGTGTCCTTCTCTTGAAGTAGGACCTTGAGACATCAATACTTTGTTTTGATCAAATGTTCTTGGTATGTACCATTCTGTAACTAGTAAAATGAGGTGAAGCAAGGCTAAATGATTTTCCAAAGTCCCAGATGACTGGCAACAGAGTCAGTGCCAGAATCTGGGATAGGAGATTAGTCTATAAATATGGTACTTGATGCTTCTCAAAGAGCTGGAATATCCAAGGTCTTGAAGCATGGTTTTAGTCTCTCTTTGATCTAGTCTGGTTCTGAGAATGTTTTGTGCATCCTGAAGTTTAGGACTTGGGAACCACACAACAACAAGAAACCAGAAAAATATAGAAGGCTACAAAATGTTTGTAATCCCTAACCAATGGTGGTTTAATGTGCAGCCCCAAGTTGATTTCCAGTGACCAGGTGAGGAGGATTGCCCTTCACAAAGTTGGTGTCACAGATACTTCTCCTCCTTGAGTCCTTGCACCTGATATCTGGCGTCTTCTTATAGAGTAGAGCAGTTTGTACACACTGGAAATACAGAAGATTCTGAAAGTGTGGCAGGTAAACTGTGCAGCTCACATTGGCCTTAAGCCAGTGGGTGGTTGAGAGCCCACATTGTATTGTTTCAGAGGCACTTTCCCCTCCAAGGACCCCCTCCCCTCAGCTCATGAGGGTAGCTTTCTTCCCCTTTCTTCTACCACTGCTAAACAATATCTCCTGGATATTGCTGCTATTCTCTATGGTTTGCAGGTTGCACAATTTTCTATTTCCTCCAGAGTCACTGCAATAATCCAACAGTTCATTTCCATGAGCACCTGAGTCTTACAGAAATAATCCATTTTTAATTTTTTATGCATATGCTTGCTTTTTCCCAGTCCTAATCATGTGCTTTCAATGACCTTTTCCTTTGATACTCATTGGACTTGTTGAGTTTAATGATATTTGTAAAAACTACAATTCAGGAGCAATGAACCAACTGAACAAACAAAAGAAAATCACTAGACTAGACTTTCTGAAATAAAACCACATCTTTTAGTGGTGATCATAATTGATGCTCTTTTGCCTCTGGTATTCAGCCCTGTTTATTCATCTGAACATTATTGTTTGAGTTAGTAATCAGAAAAGCTTCAGTATCTGAGTTATACCAGTAAAACATTGGCCTTCAGCTATCTCTTAGTTGTTCAGACTATGCAAACCTGTCACAAACAATCCTGTCTGGGACCAATCAGTACTAGGACATGTCCAAAACACTTTCAGACCTGCCCATTCTTGAACCTCCTTGGAAGTATTTTCCATGGGCAGAGCTGGATCCTCTTCTGGAACCAGAAAGATTGGAGCAAATCCCTTCCAGTTCTCTCCCTTCACCAATTAAGCACTCCTTCTGTAGGCATATGTGGAGTCCTAACTGTCCATCAGCCATACACCAACTATATCTTGGACCTCTAGCATCCCAAACATCCCTGTTATGGAGGTCTTCAGAAGCAAGGAACTCTCCCTGGCAGTCATGTGAGGGAAGGCCAGCTCTTGTTTGAACTCCTGCCAATTTCCCTGTTTTGGATGGAATTCAAAAGATGACACTAGTTCTGACTATGTTTTTTCCTTATCTGTCATTTGCACTTCCAAAGTTTTACTTTCATAGTGTCACCTTTGATTGAATGTTTGATTTTTTCCATCTGTAATTTAAAAATAGTAATACCTATTTTAAAATATGATTGAGAGGATTCCATAAGATAATATTTGTAAAAAGTGCTTAGCACTATATTCTTACCAGATGTATTTCAAAACTCTTTGGTGCATAAGTGTTACAGTTACTAAGAATGTATAATGGATGATACTGCTAATATTATGAACTAACCTTCATCTTGATTAATACTTTATACCTTATTTTCTATTATTAAGATTATCCAATTTATTAAGATTAAAAATTTTGACTGGTTTATATTTGTTTATCCTTCCTCCTTTACCTTTCTGTATCATTTTGGGGCTATATTGATTGCATAATTATATCTCTAGGTTTAGTTGTGTTTTGTTTCTGCTTTAATCCACATTGAGGATCTTTTTCCCTTGCTGGCAGAACTATTTTTTACTTTGGCCCTCCAGAATGTTTTGTCTGAAGTTATTTTTCTTTGTTTTTTGTGTGTTTCCACCTTCCTTACTTTGTATTCTCTGTGAGTTACACTAGGTCTCCTTTACTTTTCTCTAATGTTTGCAATTTAAGTATAAATTTAAAATTTTAATGATTACCTTAATTCACTCAGAAATATAATTTAAAATTTTTTAAAGTATACAAGAAACAGCACCTGATTTCTCATGAATTTAAGACATAAACGTGGTGTGGATCACATTGCCCAGCCTTTCAGTGCCCCTAAGATAATTCATCTGTGACTTTTATTCAGTGGAGTTTGAAATCTGATGTGGAGGAAGAACATAAGCCACATCTGATTTTTTATTAACAGTAGGTTAAACCCACAGTTTCATTTCTGTTGACTTTTTCATGTCACAAGAACTTGAGAGGTGGCCAGTTGTGGGCTAGCACAGCTGTCCAAGTATGTTTTCAAGAATCCAGATGCTGGCTGTCCTTCTGTATCTTTCATATTTGTATTTCTGACCTGATGTTTGATCTGTGGATGTGAAGATAACTGAGGGAAAGTTATATCTTCACCATAAGTCAAGCTAAGTGATGGCCCTAAACTTTTTGAGATGCCTTCTATGATCAGTGAGGTCTCTCTTCCCTCTTTTTGAAGCTGACTTTGACTGTCTGCCTATGGTAAATATGACACCATGCCTTACACAGCAGCAGTATTGAGGTCTTCTCTTTGGGAGAGCCCTGGGCTGCAAAGAAGAGGTCTGACCATTCTGCTGCAGAAGCCACAGGGAGTGGTGAAGCTCAGCCTTCAAGCTGTCCTCACCACACAGACATAACCAAGTGTGTCTGCACCTAGCAGACCAGCCACTGCCAACTGACCCCATGGACACCATGGAGCTACGGGTTCACTCAGCAGACTCTGCCTGAGTTTCTGACCCACTGTGTTGTACAGTAATATGAAATGGTTGGTGGAAGATTAACGAGAGATGCGTATATAAACACACAATTGTCAAATCCTATGCAAGTGCAGTGATGGCTGCCAAGGAGAGTAGATTCCAGTGGTAAATTAAGAAATTGTACTGAAAGACCCCTCTTTCCAACCAATAATAAATTTAAAATCTAAATTTATGCCTACTTTTCTCCATTTCATTTATATCTAATTATTGATCAGACCGCTTTCAGTGGCAAAAGCAGATACCTAATTCAACTCACCCTATTCAAGAAGAGATTTATGGTCTTCAGGACTGAGAAGCAAATGTTCAGCAGTGATGTCCAGAGGCTAGGAGATGCAGTGCACATTCTAGCTGCTTTTCTGTATGCCCCTCCCTGCTCTTTGCTGCCTGTGTCTCCTCATGACTGGGAGCAGGCCCAGCCAGGGGAGCTCTTCTTCCCCACCTTCTATTCCTAAACAGCCAGGGAGGACCACACTCCAGTAGTCTGCAGCTAAGGAGACAAACGGGGTCTGTGGTGGGGAAGCTCAATGGTGCGCACCATGAAGACAGTTCAGAAAAGTTCTTGGAGTGTGTCATGACTGCCAGGCTCACTCAACTTCAATTCTACTTCACGTCAGACGACCCTTTGATTTCCCACAGTACTGATTCTCTTTGGGAAGTTGGAATGCAGATCGCAGTGGCATGATCACATTTCAATTTCAGAAAAATTTCCAGAAAAGAGATATTTAAGAATATGCAAAATTCGATTCATCACTGTGCATTTTTACTTGGAAATTGTAGGCTTGGGGAGCATTATAAATTATTAAGTCCCTATTAGGTGCAAAGCACGATATGGACTTTAAGCAAGATTAAAATGAATTAAAATTAACCTTAGGAATTTTCTGATCTATTTTTATTGACACATAATTCTTTGGCAGCTTTAACAGTCATAAAAGATATAAATATGAAAGATGATGGCCTATTTTGTACTAATTTCTGAATATTGTTAAAAATGTAGTTTTTATGAGGAATGTAATTACCTGGAATGATCTGTGAAGGAAACAAGGGAGATGCAATCTGTCCACATTTTAATGAGGAAATAGAATTGATCTTATTGATGGAATGTTGACTATTAAGAAAAAAGAGCTAGCATCCTTTCAAACAATTGGTAATTTAGTTACTGTACTTAAATTATTACTTTAAAGATTTCTGTCATTTTAAAAATGACTGTTCTGTGTCCAGCAAAATATTGCAGATGTGTGAACTCTATGTGCTGCCTTGTGCTCAGACACAGTGGCTGTAGAGCATGGTATTAAGGCAGCTTGCAGAAATATCAGCATTTGTTATTCTGTCTTGTGACCCATTTTCCCTTGGGTTTTAATGAACAAAAATATCATCTGAAAACCCTTGGAATTTTTGGCTCATGCTAGAAATGCAAAGTTTTATTAAAATCTGTCTGACTCTTGACATCATGTCACTCATTTTATTAGCCTTCTGTAACCTCCCTAAAATTTGTGCATTTGGTCTGTCTTTATATTTATAAATGTCTTTCTCTTACTATATATTTAGTTATTGCTTCTGTTCTATTTATGCATCTTCACTCCAGGTGTTTGCATCTCTTTGCCTGTTTTATTTATTGTCAAGAGGCACTGTGAAACTGCCCTCCAGGTGACCCTGGGGTTTCTCAAGTGATGACTGTTTGGGAAGTTGGAATGTAGACTGCGGTTTCATGACCACACTTCAATTGCCCATAACCTTCAACTACTTTCTCTAACAATTGTACTGCTTCCTATTCTCAGCTATCTATTTTTCTATCTCAACTTCTTGTTTTAACATCTAATCTTTCAACTTTCCTTTTGATAATGTTCCCATTCTTGAATATTATTGATAATTTAAGCAATAGTCTTCAAAATGTATTTTTGATTATTATAGAGGATGATGAAAAATTTGTGTTTGGTGTCATACATCTCAAAATGTATTCTTGTGATTCTCATGTATTGAAAGAAAATGTATTCTCATTTTCTTTTCATGGGTACTCTTCCTAAAATGAGATAAGAACTATTCTTTGCTTATATAAGAGTGAAATTTTCTAGTTCTTCTGCTTTTACCTGTTTAAACGTGAAATTAGATCTCACGCAAAAGGATATAGTGCAGTTAAGAATTTACTTAATTTGCCTTAGCCAATTTTCTGGTGCCTAGCATTTGTGTAATGTTTATCCTTTAGGTCTGTAATGTCTGATAACAGTAGCTACTAGCAACATGCAGTTATAGGTTGATTAAAATTAAATAAACATAGAATTCTGCATTTTCATCTATACTAGCCACATTTCCAGTGCTCAGTAGCCACTGATGATAGACATAGAACATTTCCATCTTTGTAAAAGTTCCCCTGAACAGCACTGATCCAGAGTGACTGTGGTAATCCGACTATGAAAACTTGAGTTCATTTCTGTAAAATTAAGACATATGATTTTCCTAGCAAGATATCAATAATAAAACTGAAATAATAAAATTCCATGCATAGCTCTACCGTAGTTCTTCCTATCTCCACCCTTTCTTATTACATTTTTGATGTTGCTAGATGCAAGATGTTCGTTCTCCTTCACCTCCTTCCTATGTTGACCATTACTGAGAATTTGACTCACAGAAAGAATGTGCTCCAAAGTGCGACTCATTCCAGACACAGAAACCAGTTAAGGAAGGTGTGTGTGAGGCGTGTGCAAGAGTGAGTGCCCAGCATTACACCCAGATAGTTGCTTACTATCATCGCATAGAGAAATGGTTGTCAACCTGCTGGCTGCAAAGAGCCCTTGTCTCTGGGGACAATGTGAGTAAGGAAAGTCTCATTGTTATGTGACCTAGTTATGCCTCAAAGCTCCGTTATGTTTCACTCAGTTAAAGATCACCCATATGTTGTCCCATCTTTGGAGTGATTGTAATTTAACTTGCATTCTCTGTTTGTTTTGAAAGCTGCTTCTTCCAGTGGAAAGTGCTAGGACCCAGGCCAGACCTTCACCAGAACTTGCTGGCATAGGCTGCCACTCCAATTCTACCTTCCTCCCTCAGCCTAGGCCTCTGCTATTCTGTTTGCCTTTTGGCCCTCCTTCCTCTGTCCCCAGATTCCTTTGTTCTCACAGAATACAAGCTCTTTTTCAAATAATATCCAATTGGAAACTCAGAGCAAAGATACCACTGAGCCCAATTTTTGGTAAAGATGATGAGAATTGTGGAATAATCCCTTCTTTCATGACTTTTTCTTGATTTCAAATATACTTCATTCTACTCCATTTCACAAAAATTATCTGAACTTCCAGACCAACATCTAGGGAGAAAGCCAGCCAGGAGAGGACTGAGTCCTACAAAGGCAAAATAATGTCTTGTTCACTGTTATTTCCATAGGACCTAAGCAGATTTCTTTCAGCCTGCAGAAAATATACATCTTGATGCTGTAGTAAGTGGCAAAAATTAAGTTTTAGAAGCTTCAGAGTCAATGGGATTTATTTTGATGTAGGGTCTTGAGGTGAATTTAGTATAGTCTCCTTTTTTAGCAAATGAGGAAACTGAAGATAAAAGAGATTTCAAGTGTCTTAACATAAAATCATACTCTTTGGAGTTGAATAAATCTGGATTCCATCACTTATTATGAAGTTGGGCAATAGATTAAATGATACTCTACCTCAGTTTTCTTATCTGTAAAATGAGATAGTTATTCTTGCCTTGTAAGATTTTTATGAGATAATATATGTAGTTGTTATTCAAGAAAGAACAGCATATATATGGATACAGTATTCTCCTTCAAGGACATGCAGGGTTAGAAATAAATAAGGTCTTCTCTTTCCCAGTCCTGTGCTTTATCTTGTGAAATACATATCCTAGATTAGTAATGGAGAACCTTTTAGAGACCAAGTGCCCAAACTGCAACCCCAAACCCACCTATTTATTGCAAAGTGCAAATGCTGCTCCTATATGTGCTATTACCCAATGCCCAGCTGCTGGGGCAACTTAGCTTGCATGCCAAAAGAGAGGGCTCTGTGTGCTCACTGTGGCAAGTGTGGCATAGGATCACCACCGCAGTCCTAGATCATGTGTTACAGGAGCTCCAATCCACAGCTTTGCTGACAGTTGGGGACCTGAGGTTCCAGGAAGAGACCAGAGCTGGAGATAAAGTGCAGTTAAGCTAAGCGGCCTTCTTTCCTCAGACTTATCCTTGTCCTCCCCCACTTTTAATGACCATGTGTATATACATATCACATTTTGATCCCTTCTTTTTCTATATAGAACCTCGGAATATACCTAAATGCATTGGCCTGCTGAGGACTTTTTCATGCATTTGGGCTGTGTTCTGACATTTAAAAGAGGTGCCTTGTCTCCCTGTAATTATAAACAATGAATCATCTTCCTTTCACTGTATCAGCAGGAGAAAGGGCTGGCCTCCTGTCAGGTGGGAAAGCATGCAGGACAAAAGTTTACATTGGTTTGAAGACCAAGTATAAATGGATTCAGACTTGGGGTTTCTACCAGGAAAACTTCCAACTCCAGCCTCAAGAAACAAATCCCGCTCTTGTATGACTCTTCATTTCAACACTTACATCAGAGGCCAGCAAACTTTTTTCTGTAAAGGGCAAGATAGTAAATCTATTAGGTTTTATGGGCCCAACAGGCTCTTTTGAAACTATTCAGTTTCACCTTTGAGGTACAAAAGCAGTCATATTCAACACATAAATAAGTGAACATGGCTGTGCTCAATAAAACTTTATTTACAAAGACTGAAATTTGTTTCATATCATTTTTACATATCATGAAGCATTTTTATCCAGTTGGTATTTTGCAGCTTTTTAAAACTGCAAAAGTATTTGGTATCTTGCAAGTTGTACAAAAAATGTCAGTGTGCTAGACTTGGCCCCTAGGCTATGGTTTTACTTCCCTCCCCACACTGTAGACCATGGAAGGATTATTGAAATAATCTTATTAAGACTGGAGGAGCCTTGGGCAAATGATGCAAAGTAGATGTATTAGTCAGCTTCTCATTGCTATGATGAAATACCAGAGACAATTAACTTATAAAGAGAAAAAGGTTATTTTGGCTCACAGATCATATGGCTATGGCTTTGGGAGGGCAGCACATCATGGAAGGAACATGTGGTGGAGGCCACAACTTACATCATGAGCCATGAATCAAAGAGAGAATGAGACAGGATTCCACAATCCCTTCTGCAGGCACCAATGATCTCCTTATAGCTCTGCCTCTTAGAGGTTCACAGCATTCCTCCATTGTGCCATTGTGGGGACCAAGTTTTTATATAGAGACTTTTGGGGAACATGTCCCAAACTGTCACATGAGATAAAAGCTAGCCAGGTTCCATCTTCCTCCCTGGGTCCACACCCTCCCTCTCTCCTCTGCCTCTCCACTTACTTCAAGTTATCAGAGGGCTTACACCCACTCTTAGTCTGCAGGGATGCACTGGTACTGCAGGACACACATCTGCCCTTCCTGAGCAAGGTCGAACTCAGCTTCCCACCGCTGAGGGTTTGGTGATGGGGCGACAATTTGGTAGCTAGATATCAGCAGCAAATCCATCTATTTTGAATAATTCACACTTTCAGACTTAAAATTTCATTTGCTTAAATATTTTCTCCTTTAAAATACAAATAGAAGTCTCCTAACTTGAAAATAAAATATTCTCAAATTTTTCGTTTCTACTCCTGGATTTTTTTTCAGTCTCCTAAATTCTCTTGTGAAGCAGGTCAAAAGAAAAGGGCTCTATTACTGACACCAAATTTCAGAAGTGTTACCAACCCATCTGGAGACCCTGGTTTCTGCTGCTGGGCACTTTCTAAAAGAGGTGTCCCTGTGGTCTGCTGACAGTGCCAGACTGTCAGGACTCAGGTGTCCAGGGGCTGGTCTAGTTCCAACTGAAGGACTTCTGAGGGGTAGAGACAGAGGTTCCCCAAGGGTCATTTCCTTCCTGTGTCCAACACCAGCCATTCTAGAGACCTAGAGCTCACCCCAGTTGGCTGCTCAACAGGGAACATCAGCTGGCTATTAAGCTTGGCAGGCACAGGAAGTGGCAGCAGCAATAGCCCCAAGGTGCTGTAAAGCTCCAGCAGAGTGGCCTGGGTGTCTGGTGGCAGGGAGACCAGCTGGGATCAGCTACTGGCAGCAGCAGTACTACAGGCCCTTCACTTATTATGCAGTCAGCACAGAGGTTCTGCATCCCACTGGGCACAACCAGCAAGTCCCACCTTTTCCTCACCTGCCCTCTTCCTGCCTCAGAACCCAAAGCATGGAAACACAATAAAAATACTATAAGCTTCGGTTCTGGTTTGGCTTTACTACTAAATAATGCACCACAGTGTCACTTAACCCCCTAACTCTAGGCAGTCTATTAAATGAAAAACTGGATTTGATCCACTATTCTCCCTGTGAGATAGGAGAGCAAGGTTTGACTGAGGGACCATCTGAAATGTGTCAGACCCATGGATCAAAAGGGCATGCCACCTCCTCCTCCAGCCCCAATGCAAGTGCACCAGCTTTGGGCACAGCAGAGGCTGGATGTGGACTCTGAACAATCTCAACCAATAATTCAAATAAGGAAACGTAGCCCCAGGTGAAAACAACCATGTTGAATCCTCTGTACCAAACTTGGGCTCCAATATCCAAGAGTCTGAAGTGGGCAGAGTCCACAGAGCATTGTTCTGTCCTTCTGTATAATCTCCACTGGATGAAAGATATTTGATTCACAACAACTAACACTGAGAACATTGTTTATGTTGATTTTTTTCAAAAATGCGTTTAGAGGCCCCACTATGCGGGAGGAATTACCCATTGTCTGTGTTGAAATAAGCACAGATCCACCTTGCCAATGGGAATGTGTTGCTGGCAGGCAGAGTGAGCCCAGGGCAGAAGGTGCCTACTACAGAAGCTGATCTTAAATGTGCCCAGGGCCAATCCCAGCAGGCTAGCTGTTGGCCAGAGCAAGGCCGGCCTCAGGCAGTAAAGGCCATGCAGCTTTGCCGTATCTGGATCAGATTCTTCTCAATCTCATGTTTTGAAGTGGGAGACATTTTAAGAATTTTTTGCTCATTTTCTAACAAGTTCAATAGCCTAACAAGTTCAATAGCCTCTTTTACTTTCTGTCTGGGAATACACGTGTGTCCCACTTAGTAACCACTTGTTGAATTGTCCGTCTTCTACCCTAGAGTACAAGCTTCTCGAGAGGAGAAATCTGGCCTCTTGTGTCTGGCAGGTACTTAGCACATTGCCTGCACATTAGAGAAGCTCAATAAAAACATGTTGAATATGGATGCTAACCTATTTAAAGAGGCTCTGGCTGTAAAATCTTTCCCTAAAGAATGGCTTGTTCTGCAAACCACACCAGCCTCAAGAACTGAATAATCCCCTGGTTCCTTCTCAGCCTCCAACCATAGGGTTTTATGGTGCCCCAGACCCCAGTCTAGGTCACACTTCTCTCCTAGGTGAGAGGGGGTGCTGCCTCATGTGCCATTTCCTTCATCTTCCATTCTCCCACATCCTTCAGCCTCCAGGTTCCCTCAGGGTCCTAGTGTCACAGGCTCAGCAGTGAGGCCTCACCTCTCCATGTGTGTGAGTGCTCACCACAGGCTCTGAGGTCATAGGGTGTGAGAATCTGTGAGGACCCTGAAAGAAGGAGGGACTGAAGAGAAGGTAACTTCAAGGCTGAGCATTCTGGTAGATGAGTTAGGGTCTACCTCACAGGCAAATGGAATTCCCAAGACAAACACTTTGAAATATGTAGGATATGAAAAGGGAAGCAGAAAAGAATAGCTAGGTTGGAAGTTGACAAATGAGAATGAGTTTAATTTTTTCTTGCTTTTTCCTTTTCTCCACTCTAAACAATAAACCTTGCACAAATTGTTTTCAGGTCCTGGGGGAGGTCAAAAGAAAGGCGAGTGGAGACTTGTAGCTGACTGGAAAGTACCCACTTCCAAGGTTTCTGTCTGTGGACACCTTCCATGCCCTTCCCTGTGGCCTTGGCAGCTACAAAGTCAGTGGGGCTGCCTCTCAGCACTTAGGGTTCTCCTGGCCAACAGGGCTCACCAGTCAGGCGTGAGGATTAGAAGAAGCATCTTCAAAGCTCTGTGAAAATACCAGACTCGTTGCAGGGAATTCAACAAAACAAGGAAAGGGTGTTTTAAAATGAGTCGACTCATATTTCTCTGTATTTAGACAAGTTCACAGGGCTCTTAGCAGCTTGCAAATTAATACTTCAGGCCAGATTCTGAATACGCCACACGGGACCAACAAGAAGCCAAATGCCCGGAAACTAGGAGGCCTAATGGATCAGCTGTCACCACCTCTGCGTAGCTGGCAGAGGCTGTCAGGCCACTTCTTCATGTTATCAAAAGCATGGAGTATTTTACGTCTTTCAGTAACACTCTCCACTTGGCAGGCCAGCAGCTGCGCTGTCCCTGCCAATCTGCAAGATCATCTCTATGCTGGGAACTCAATGCAGTCCTGGGTTTTGATTTTTCCCAGTCTAAGAGGAAAATAAAAGAGGAAGAGTGGCTGATGAGGGAGAGAAAAATCGCAGACTTCAGGAGTAGAGAGTCTTCTGAGGCAGGAGGATAAAAAGGAAGGGTGGGAGTCTCCCAAGATTGGCATGGGCCGTGAGTGAGAGTGTTTTTTAGAAAGAACCTAAAAATGATGAAAAAAAAAAAAAGGAATGAGTCCATTTCCTTTTTATGCATTGGTGTAATTCTAAACAATACCAGGATGAGACTTTCCTCTCTCTGGGGTAGCCCAGTCCACTCCCCTGCAGTTGATATGCGGTTGCTTGACAGTGAATTAACTCAAGCCTCTCCTTTACTGATGAGGAAAATGAGGCCCCAGTTTCCTGCCAAAGGCCCTTCAGCTGGAGCCCGCAATAAACCAAGTCCCTTTCCTGCCTCCCAGAGGCCTTTCCACTTCACAACACTGCCTGACTCTGGGTTAGCAAACACCAAGTGAACACCCTAACCCTGTAAGCTTCCATCATGCCAAACAATTAAGAAATCTTCACATCCTAGAAAAATGTCCCTCAGAAGCCCTTGATGCCTGCCTTGTTTACAAGGTGAATTTGAGAATTTTTAGTCTTAAAGCTATTTATTTCTATCCTAGCCTTCATTTATATCAAAGTATTTTTTCTTTCCATATTGGAGAATACAACTATTTTCACATAGGTTGATTTCCATCTTATAATCACTCTGAAGCTTTGGATTTTCTATTTGATTATGCAATGAGTAGGAATCTCAGTTCTCAAACACAGGTGCATAAAGAATAGCACAAATACTGCACAACGATAAATATTTAATTTTTTAATTTAAAAAATCAGCTTATTTTAGACTCAGAGCTTCATCCTACCTACCAGGCAGAAAAGTCCAGGCAGGAAAATATTTAAGAAATTTTCTTTTCCACTTCAAGGTTTTTTCCACAGCCTTATTTCTGCAGTTTGTCCCGTCCTGCTGGGAAGCCCCAGGCCACCTGCCTAGTCTCCCCTGCAGCACCTGAGCACCTTGGCTTCCTCTCAGGGGCCTTCTTGTCTTCCCAGTGATGTTCTGTCCCTAGAGCTCTTTAACAGACAGGTTTTTTTTTGGTTGGTTTAATTTCCTGGCATTTTGCATTTATTATCGAATGTGATTTTTCTTTCTCCTTTGAAATAAATTATTTTACTCCTGGGCTTTTATGATCAGAAACATATTATTTAAGACCTACCTGGGAAAGAAATTAATTCAAGGAAATGCATCCACAAACTGAGAGAAAGGCAAGCCTGAGATTAACTTGACCAACACCCAAGTCCAGAGCGATTTCCTATTTGATTTATCAGTGTGAGGAGAACAAATTCATTACCTGGGGTGTCACATCTCCCTGAGTTATTTCTCCTGCTGACCTCCCCTGGCCTGCATCACCTGCTCTCAATGGAAAACTTAAAATCATTTGTTTATGCCAAATCCCTGCATTCACTCATGACAATCTATGTCAAATGTCTTTGGCCAACTGCTTTGTCATTGTTTAAAGAAGGAATAGAGGGAAGAGGACAGATGGAGAACTCAGTAACTGGGAACATATGGGAAGGGTGATGGGGCCATCAGGGAACAGGCTGCGACCTGACAGATGTGCCATCAGACTCACCTCTTTGGATGCAGACAATTAGCAGAATCTCTTCTTCAGAAGCTCCACACTTGCCAGGAATACCTACCTTACTCCTCACCCCAGCTTGAGGCTTCACAGATCAGCAAGCAGCACCCAGCAGGCTGGGACGATGCCCACCCCAGCTCCTTCACTGCCCAAAAAGCAAGGCAGGACTTGAATGGCCAACCCATTGGAGTACTTTAGGGACAAAAGCCTAACATGGTGGGGGAAAATGAGCTTTGGAACCAGCAAGACCCTGACTCAAATCTTAGGTCTAACACACTATCAGCTTGGTGCCTTGAGGAAATATTTTCATGTTGCTCTTTTGGGAATTGTTGCCCCCATTTTTCAAAAATGTTCTTAAGCAGATAAGTGAGTTAAAAGTGATATGTCCTTCAACAAAATGCCTGGCACATGGAAGGTGTTCACTTGCTAAGGGTAAGGATATTCACACTATGTTGGAATATCAAAACAAACAACTACAGATTTGGCATAAACAAGTGGGAAGTCAGTTACCCATGCTCTATTTCCTACTTCTTGCAATTAATTTAGGAAGTTTTAGTCTTTAAACTAAAGTATTGCTTACCAGCAACCACAGATTGGGGCTGACATAGCAAGTAACTAGAGCTCTAGTCCTTCAAAATCAGCGATTTTCAAGCTCCAGTTGATTCTTATACCATACAGTTCTGCCGTAGGGTTCAAATTCCAAGTGACCTCATCGAGCCACTGTCACTTGTTTGTATGAGTTTCTAGCCAAATGTTGGAATGGAAACATGAATCTCATTTTTTCCTATAGTTCCCATTTGGGAATCTAGCATATGCTTTCTCTTGAAACCTTTAGTCCCAAATTAAATACTGCTCTGAACTTGATTCAGTGAATAGAAGTTGCTGGGGACACAAGGAATTTAGTGCTGTTTTGAACCTCAGTAACTTTCAGTTCAAGACTAGTCTAGGATATATCTTCTTGGGGAGTGTAGAGTTTCTCTATTACACCTAGTATAAATTTAGAGGGTAATAAAATTCCTGACTTCTTCTCTTTGTCTGCAAGTGGCATGAATAAATGGACTGGGAAATTTGTGAAGAACAAACAGCCTTACTTGCCTTGTCTCCTGTCATATTCCTTGGTTCACTGCCATGGGTGGCTTCTGGCCCATCAGGCATCAGGAGAGGTCAGAGGATTTTGAGGTCTTCTCTGATCCAGCATGGCCCTTGGAGGTATATAACTCTGCCTAACTTGGGCTTCAATCTTAGGGAAACTGAATACCCACGTATATAATCTGCTTCTTTCCAGCTCAATTTTATCAGTATTTAGCACCCAATTCTCTTTGTCCAACTTCTTAATTTGTTCAGAACTAACAGAAAAGTGTGCTTTTTATCGTCCCTGGGTCCCATGGCTTAGCCATAGCCCTGTACCAAAACAACAACAACAAAAAAACAAAACAAAATGAAACACTCCTGGGGTCTATAGAAATGCTGGGTCTAAGTTGCTAAGAGGCATATAATAATACAGGAATGAGTACAAGAAGAGAGAGGGTGTCTCTTGTTTTGAGTACATCTGTTGGTATATTTTAAATTGGACTCTTTTATATTGAAAAATAACTAAACCAAAGTGAAATGGATCAGGACTCATGTGCTTCTGATGGTTAATGCATTTGATTTAAAAGGCCAAAGTTGTGGATTCCAAGTCTATTATATTAAGTTAGCTCTTTCGAAGCAAAAGTTTTCTTACAAGTTATAACCCTGGGAGGTCACCTTGCAAATTTACTTTACTAGTCACAGGGGAAACCTCATGAAGTAGTATAAATGAATTCACACAAACCCATTTGCATCAGAGGGAATACAGCTTAAAGTATTGTCCTATGTATTAGAAAAGCAGAGCCAACCACTATGTTGAATGCATTGAATATAACAGCAGCCAGGAGAGTCTGCAGATTTCAGTGTTAAAAAGGCAAATATTTATTTATTTAGGAAATATTCATTATGTACTTGCAATGGAGCTAGGTGCTCTGTAGAAATCAATAAACACCAAGTAGGATCCCCAGTATATATTTAGCTACCAGGATGTAGTAAAATAAATATGAAAGATTAACTAGAAAAGTGAATATTAAAACTACCAAAGTTGTGGAATAGGCAGTAAATGCTAGGAGAGTTCCTTGTATGATGAGTCAAGGACATCTGAGAGAAGAGGTGAGCAGGATTTTAATAAAAGAGGGCAGGCTGTCCAGTTCCTGCTAACTATTATCCCAAGATGCCCTTTGTTTCTAGGTTATGCTACCTTTCTAGACTTTCCATCTTGACTTATTCTAGTGACATCTTCCTAATACTAAGAGCTCCTTCCACTACATCTATGAGCCTCAACATATTGGCATGGATGGGGATTTGCACCAGGTCTTAGAGTAGTGGTTTGAGACCTCAGTCCTTCTCCTAAGGTGGTCAGCTCTTATTTCTTGACTCACTCTCACCAAATTTGGTTTGGTGTGAAAAACCACCTAATTCCTGCTTGTTTCTTGGAATTCCTATGAGGGATGTCTATGGCTGGTCCCTTCATGAAAAGCATAGCATACAATTCAAAAGATGAGGGAGGTCATTTAAACCTGGGTATTGAAATTGACACAGGTAGTCAGGGTTAGACATCCAGAGTTCTGAGTCAACTCCATGCATGAACATATAATCATGGTTACTCTACTGGGGTCTCAGAGACACATGGGGAAATGAGTTGCCAAGAGACTCTCACAGTAATTGTTTTGGTTTTTTTGGGGTTTTTTTTGAGATAGAGTCCCACTATTTAGTTCAGGCTGGCCTTGAACTCACTATGCAGGTCAGGCTGGCCTCAAACTTGGGGCAATCCTTCTGTCTCAGCCTCTGGAATTCTGGATTTATAGGCATTTGGCACCTCACCCAGTTGCCTCACAGTAACTGTGTACCACCAAACATTTCCATTCCTATTATCTTTTTGAAAATAAGACAACTGGGGAAAGCAGCTACATTTCCATGGAGCAGAGCACTCTTTCCACCTTGGGAAGAAATTTTAGAAAGCAGAGATTAAAATTTTGAATGTTGAAAATAAGTAACATTAGGAAAGTAGAGGAGGAAGAAGAATGAGCCTTACAAGCAATAGGAGGGGCAGGAGAGGCTGCAGCATGCTGAGGATAGTTAGAGGTGGCAAGTCCCACAGACGCACTGAAATGACAGTCAGCTTGCTGTCCTGCTGCAGAGGGAACTGCTCTTTCCTGTCCTGGCAACCTTTCCTCAGGAAAGAGTTTGTGATGGGAACATAGTGTCAGAACCCAGCCTTTGGTCTTGTGTGCTTGTCCACAGACAGAGTCCGTACAGGAAGCCTCAGCCTGACAATGACGATGAGGACAACAACTCATTGCAGTCCCTCGGGCTGGGCTCTGTGCCACTGTGGCTTGCAAGCTCATGTGTCCCTGTCCACAGGGCCACATTTCAAGAGGCAAGAATAAAGCAGGAGTGAAAATGTTCCCAATTCCATATCAAACAAAAATACATCATGGCCTTGAGCCTGTAGATATTCTGGGATCAGTTGTTTTCCAGGCCCTTAAATGTAACCAGTTGGAAGTCTTTTTGTAAGTGCTGTACTATTCAACCTTTGAGATGAAGGATTTGCCATTTAATGGGGAAGTTACTTTTCAGTGTAGAAATGAAACATTAAATCAGTAGCTTAGCAATTATGGTTCCTTCACGATAAAATAGGCTTAATATAGAAAGACATAGGAAGGAGTGATCGTGTATGTATGAAAGTCTGAAAGTGTATAGGTATGCAGATGGGGAGAGGAGGAAAGAGTATTCTGCTTTCCCAGGGTACTGGACACCTTCTGATGAAAACTCTAAAGTAATTGTCTGAATTCATGTTTCACAGCCAGTGTGAAAGTCTGTTGAAGTATTGCAGGAAAAAAAAATAGGATCAAATACTTTTAGAGTTATTTATCTGGCTATGAATAAAGAAAGGCTCACACAGGGCGAGGATAGGAATAGATGCCAAGGGTTAGCACCGGCCTTGGGACTGTAAAATGTTTGTTCTGTTTCACTTTCTGGTTGGAGAGCAAGATATGATATTCAGAGAGCACTGTGGCTTCATTCCAATAACATCCACAGTATGTGGGAGCAGAGCGTTGATAGGTAAGAATGGAAGGGGATCAGAATAAAGGTCAAGCATCTGATTTCAAGTCCTTCCTGTACTCTTTACTATGTGTGTGATTCTATGCAGATTACTAAATTCTCTGGATTTCAATTTAGTAATCTGAAACATGAAAATATTCATCTGCTGTTTACCTCAGTATTGTCACAGGATTGACTGAGTTAACCCAGGAGAAATCTTGCTCAACTGTACAAGCATAAGGAAAAGGGCATTTTAAAAGTGTAATTGGCTAGAGAGCAGTCTTAGAATTCAATATCAAACTTCCAGGACTGCAAATGGCCACAGTGTCCCAAAGGAAGAAGTAATCAAATAGGTTTCGTTTCTAAAACAATGGGGAACTTCATTATTGACTTCATTGACACGTTAATTAAGAACTCTGTTGTAATAGTGCTAAGGAAGCTGGCACATTCTCACTTCCCATAGTCATTACTCAACATATAGCTGCTGCCAATGCTTGCTCCATGACAAGAGAGATCACCTAGACCACGCAGAACTGTTTCCTACAGAAAAACCCTCAATAGGATCTTCAGGAGAAATTCTCACTTTTCCATAAGATGTCCATGGTGCAACCCAAGATGAAGGGAAACGTATGTGATAATAGAGTATTTAAAAAGATTCTTGGCCATTTATAAATTGGATGACTTGAGTACAGTCTTCAACCTCTTGACACCTGTTTGGTTTTTTTATCTTAAATAGGTAATAAGTAACCCAACCAAGTAGGGTGTGATGAAGATTCAAAGAAATGACAAGAAGACCACAGTTACTAGCTCTAACACTGGAACCTAGAAGAATTTCAACATTTTTGTTCTCTACCCTTTCTCCCTCCAGTGTCTACTCAGAGGCTAGATACAAAGCAAACAACTTAAAACAACTTTATGCATATTTTTAAGAGTTACAAATGACTTTCAGGTAATATTTACATCTTAAATCTTTCCTTCTGAGTACATTTCACCTCCGGTCTGACTAGCAATATTTTACAATCAGATTCACAATGAAAAGTCTATAGTTGAGCTACAGTGTCTGTGACCTATTTCATTGATTGGGAAAATAAATATTGTCTTTTCCAAGTAGGATTTCCTGTGGAATGTCAAAAATGTATTTAATTAGGATATTTCATTCTTAGTATTGATTTGTTAATTGGCCTAGAATAAAACCAACAAAATATGGTAGATGGACTTTGCATGCCTCAAGATATCTTCTTTGTGTTTTTTTTGTTTGTTTCTATTTAAAAATAAGGACTTGAATAGGCTTGAAGTAGTAAGTTTGAAACACATTTGGGATAGCCTTAAAAAAGTAACAATAATATAGGCACCAGGATTGAGCTCTGGCTTAATTTCTTAGAATTGCTTAATTTCACACAAGACACTTTCTTCCCTGAATTTACATTTTCTCAAATATAAAATAAAAATGGGGGCAAGGAACATTTCTACTATCCTTCCTGGGGAATTGTTAGGTTTCAGTAAAGCCACGTAAAATAAAGGGCTTTATAACTGTAGACCACGGTGTGAAACTGTTCCTGTAATTTCTTGGCCCAAAAAGCCTAAGATAAATCTTCAAAGATGCCCTAAAATGATACCAGTGTCCATGCAGCAGAGTCACTGGGTGAAACATGGCCTTGCTTCACTGACACCTTCTTAATAGCCACAAGTTAGTACTCATTACCCTTTAATATAGTTTATACCCAAAAAGGCCCTCCAAAGTCTCCTGTGTTTGGAAGGTGATTGGAAAATGAAAGTGATATACTCATCAGTGGATTCATCCATTCATGAGTTCAGTAGGTGAATGTGCTGTTAGCAAGTGATGCCTGGTTGGAGATCAGTCCCTGAGGGCATGCCTTAGAAGGGTGTAGCCTTGTCCCTGCTCCTCCCTTCTCTTTCTGCTACTCAGCCTACATGATGTGAGCAGCTTTCTTCTGCTAGGCCCTTCCATCATGCTCTTTCTCCCTTGGAGTCAGCTGACCATGGACTGTACCCACCTAAACTGTGAGCAGAATAAACCTTTCCTCCTTTAAACTGTGAGTGTCAGGTATTTTGTCCCAGTGACAGAGAAGTGACTAAAACACTCTCTTTTTTGTCCTGGCTGGCCCTCAGCCTTGCCTCTGAAACATCTGGTGACATCTTGCCTCTGGCCAATCATTGTTGGCCTACTGGCTCTCTCTGAGTAGCTGATTTTCACCTGGTGCTCATGGCAGTCTGATGTTATTCCTGTGCGTGACAAAAAGCACTTCCTTCTGATGTTGTGTCATATTTATCAGGCTCTCTTAAAGGAGACCCATCTAACTTTTAAGAAGGAAGCTGGAGGAAACTTACTTTCAAGATTGAGGTGGAAGATTTTGGAAGGACACACAAGGTTGGTCATCACGAAATGTTCCTTGGTCTGTGTTTAATTTTCTAGGGCCTCCACAACAAATTCCATAAACTTGGTACAAAACAATAGAAATGCACTAGCTCACAGTTCCTAAGACCAATAGTTTCAAAAGGAGTGTCAGTAGAGCTGTACCTCCTCTGAGGATATTAAGGGAAATTTCTTTTTTTCCTCTTCTGGTGGATGTTGAGGCTCCTGTGGGTGCATTACTCCAGTTTCTACCTCTGTCATCTCATCTTTCTCTTCTTCCTGTCTCTCCTCAGGGTACCTATTAAGAAATATATTTCATTGGGTTTAGGACTCACTGTGAAAATGCAAGATGATCTCATCCAGAGATTCCTACCTCAGTTTTAACTGCAAAGATTCTTTTTCTCATATCAAATAACATTCACAGGTTCTGGGGGTTTAGAAAATAATGTGCTTTTTCAGGGACCACTATTAAACCCTCTATAGGCTGCTGCATGGATTCTAGACTACAGTTTGACCTCTAAGAAGGGTACAGGAAAAAAATGGCATGGTTTGTACTAGATAGTCTAGTAGAGGCAATGAAAAGTGATCATGTTCTGTATGCATTTTAAAGGTTAAGTTAACTGGATTTGGTACTAAACTACATGTGGATTTGAAAAATATGAGAAATCAGAGATGGCCCTAGACTTTGTGCTGGTTTCAGTTTATAGTGCAAAGCCACAGTAACAAAACCAACATGGTACCAGCACAAAAATAGATACACAGACCAATGCAATAGAATAGAGGACACAGGAACAACTTGTGCAACTATAGCAATCTGACTCTTGACAAAGGAGCCAAAAACAGGTTGAAGAAGATAGCCTCTTTAGCAAATGGAACTGGGAAAACTATATATCTATATGTAGAAGACTGAAACTAGATCCTTATATTTCTCACTATGTATAAATATCAATTTAAAATGGGTCAAAGATCTAAGGGTAAGACCTGAAACTATGAAACTGCTAGAAGTAAACATAAGGGAGAGACTTGAAGCCATAGGCCTGGAAAACAATTTCTTGAGTAAGACTCCAATAACACAGGAAATAATACTAAGAATCAACAAATGGGGCTATATTAAATTTAAAACTTCTGCACGGTTAGGGAAACAACTAACAAAGTGAAGCAGACAGAATGGGAGAAAATCTTTGACAGCTACTCTCCCAGAGGATTAATGTTACTACCTTGAATATATAAAGGACTAAAATATTTAACACAAAAAAATCAAATAGATGAATCAGTAATTGGTCAAATGTACAGACACTTCTTAAAAAGGCACAGATGGCCAATAAGTTTATGAAAAAATAATCAACATGTTTAGTGATTAGGGAAATGCAAATTAAACTGTATTGAGAATCTATCTCACTCCAGTCAGAATGGCTATCATCAAGATAATGAGGTGTTTTGATTCTCATACAAAGTCAAGAAAAAAAGCACCAGGTTAAAGAAATAACCAAGAAAAATGAGTCTTAGCCAAAGCAAAATCTTTCAGTGGGCAAGAATCTCTCAGAATCCCACTGTGATGATTAATTATACAGTGTGTGTCACTGTGATTGTGCTAAAGGATGCTCAGATAACTAATAAGATATTTCCGTGTGTGTGTGCATGTTTGTGTATGTGTGTGTGTGTGTGCATGCCTGTGTGAACATGTTCCTGGTCAGCATGTGAATCATTAGCCTGTACAAGGAAGATGCACCCTCACTGATGTAGACAGGGGTCACCTAACTCACTGAGAGCCTCCAGGTAGAACTGCGAAGCAGAGGAGAGGCCAATTCTCTCTATCTCCTGGCCCTGGGGCACTCCTCTCCTGCCCTTAACTACAGGAGCTTGGATTTTTGGACCTTTGTTCTCTGGCACATAGATCAGCAACACCCATTTGCTCAGGCTTTCTCCCTGTCATCAACAGTTACACCATTTTCTCCTCTGGTTCTCAACTCCTGGAACTCTGAATCACACCACTGGATTCTGGAGTCTCTATCTTACAGGCAGAATATCAAAGGACTCCTCAGCCTGCATAGACAAGTAAACCAAATGTCATAATAAATCAATCCATCTATCTATCTATCTATCTATCTATCTATCTATCTATCTATTTATCTATCTATCTATCAGCTATCTATTGTCTCCTACTGGTTCTGTTTCTTTAGAGAACAAATATACCCACATAGGGCATTTATCTTGTCTCTTAAGACATGAGAATGACAATTTTTTTGAATAATAATTGATAAGGGCCATTAATATTCCTTCAATTTTTCTGATTGCTTTATGTTACACTGGATACAATGTATTGGGTAATTCTGTTTTATTTTTTAAAGGAAAAAAAATACTATGAGTTTGCCTGTGTCCTCTCTTCCAATTGGCAGACAAGTGCCATTGGCAGACATTTGTGCATGCTGGTGGACTTGCCAAACCTGCACGTACAATACCAAATTGATCCCTCCCAGTCTGCGTGAGGCAAAACACTGATTTATGAGTAGTGAAGGAGTAACATTACTCAGAAAGAGAAAAGTTGGTTTATAGTAATTTATTGACACAAAATGTGCTGTCCCTTGTAATCAGGAGGAAAACCCCACAGACACTGTTTTGTTTTGTTTTGTTTTTTAAGTAATTGCAGCCTGTCAGAGTGTGAATGTGGACCATGATCTCAAAAGACACAATTTCAAACACCATAGTCCTGAATGCTGAAGTCCTGAGAGAGCAAAATCCCTCAGGTCTAAAATGCTGGTGATATAATTCTAGAAAAAGTAATTATAAAAATTCTTTAAGGCATTTATTTATATTTTTAAAAGGTGATTTATTGGAAAAAGATAAAAACATGATAGGATACTTCATAGGCCATTTTACACAATAAAAAGGCAATAGTAACAATGTATTTTTGCAAACATCAACACCCATGACCATTGCATAGGTATATGAGTTATAAGTAGACAAAAAATATAAATAAATAAATTAAAATGTGAAATGTATAATTGTGCATCACTATGGTCAGTAATCGCATACACCCAACTTTATAATTGTGGTCACCTAAAATGCCAGGATGGACAGCCTGCCTTTGACAAGATTGACCATAAACCACATATGTAGTCACCCAAAGAGCCAAGATATTGAGACATTTTTATCTTTCACAAATGCAGCATGTACATAAAGGACATCTCTATTTATTGAGGAAGCTCCAACACTTGTATGTACCCATGTAATGCTTTTATGCTCCACAAGATGCACTTTCATAAAATCAAATTTGGAAAAATACATAAAACAAATGTAGCAGGGGTTGATACAAGTCTTGGAGTTCAAAGCCTGGGGCTGTGATACCCAAGGCAGCAGCACAGAACTCTGTCCCAGCTTTCAGAAGGAGACCATTTTGTCTCTCGTACTCCTTCTCTGCAGGTGCCCAGCCCTAATAAGGGCAGTCTTCCCCTTGTCATTCACTCACATGCACACACTGATCCATCAGCACACAGCCTCACAGACATACCCAGAGAAATGCTTTGTGTTTGTGCTAAATGATCTCCCAAAGCCTCATATGTTCATAGGTGAGGTTTTTCAGAGGTAGCTATACCTAGGATCTGTGAATGTGGATTCAGGCTGTGTGAAATAGATTTAGGGTGTGATAACCGGATTAGTCCACTGAGTGGTTAGGATAGTTCTGGGCCTGGATAATGGGAAGGCCCACCCTGGGTGTGGGTGGCACCACCCAGAAGGCTTGTAGTTTGGATGGGATAACAGGAAAAGGGAAGCTTGCTTGACTGCTTCGTTGCCTCCTGGCTGCTTGCTGTGGACTATTTTTTTCTGTGATGCTTCTCTGAAATCCTGTCCTGCCTGGGAACCAGCTGACTATAGACTGAAATCTCTACAAACTAAGCTGAAATAAACCTTTCCTCTTTTAACTTTAGGTGTTGGGTATTTGTCCCAGCAATGAGAAAGTAACTAAGATACTTTGCCAGATTTCTGGGTATTCTTTCCACTTAACATGATGCAGCTATCTTGTGTACAACTGAGGATGCACTTATGCCTTGCCTGGAATTCGGCTTTCTGTCTCTCTTACACAGCTCCTCCTTTTTTTCAATCCAAAATTCCTTGCCTGCAGTTGGAGGATTTTGGCTTTCAAGATTTCCACATTTTGGATTTTATTCATTCAAAACTGTCATTTCCAGGAATCTAAACCTTAGGGATTTGAATATTTTAGAATTTAAACATTCGGGATTGGGTGTTTAGGATTTTCTTTCTCAATTATACTAAACCCTGCAGGGCCTGTAGAATGGTCCAGGTCTAGGACAACTTCCTGATGGGCCATCTATTGGAAGAGGGGAGAAGAGCAAGCTGTTGGAGTGAGTGTGGAGGATGATGTGAAAACTTTCCTACAGACAGTGTTATAACATTCTTACATCCTCACAAGTGGGCATATGCCCAGAAATGGGTCTGTAGTGACCAACATGGGCTCAAAAGCTAGATACTGACCCCTACTAGGGACCCATGTGGGTGAGCATGGCAGGTTGAGGAGCACTCCCAGGAAGTAGTGAGGGGATTTCTGACAGGGAGCATGGGGCCCAAGAAGAAATGTGGGGTCTGAAATCTCACATTCTCCACTCCCTCCTCTAATTCAATATTTTAGAATCTTTTACTATTTTAGGGAAGATACCAGTAACAAAAAAATTATAAATGAGCTGTCGATGACAGCAAATAAGTGTGATGAGTCATATGAAGTTATACAATCAAGCAAAATATTAATGTTATTTTGAGAGGGTTCTCAACATATAACTTGGATTTTAGAGCTCAGATTACATACACTGCTATCTAACCTATTTTTTGGATGGAACATTAAGGAAGTGTTCTTTCACCAGTGTATTTCATCTACCACTGTCTTCTTGTTATGATAATCCCTGCTCAAACTCAAATGCCTACCTCATCACAGGTAGGAGTGGACAAATTACTTCCAGATCTCGGCCTCATTTGCTTCCTCCAAGCTCAAATCTGAAAAAGATGGCCTTGGTGAAGCTTTTAGCTACTGAGCTAAACTTTGCTGGAGGCAGGAGTTTCTCCTGCAAATAAAGAAAGGCATCACCACGTAGTCATGTTATCTCTGCGGTCTTCTTGACTTTGCTTAAGGAAATGAGACCCAGACATTTTGAATTAGGAGGAAGAATATAACAGTCAATGAAGCAAAATCCCCCAACCTCTTCATAGCTCATTATAAACATTGCTTAGTATAAACATTGTTACACAAGAACTTAATTTTCCCCACTTTGCTTTCCAAATCAGTGGTAATGTTCCAGTCCCCAATGCTCAATTTGGAAAGATTCAATGAACCTGTACATGGAAATGAATAAGACCACAATCAGATCCTGAGCCCTCCTGAAGCTGTTAAGCCTCAATATATATGTTTTTAATATTAGTTGATGTAGATTTAATATAAACCAAGAATCCCAGTTAATTAAATGTGTTGCTAGGAATATTTTCAAAGCTTAATTCAAAGTGATATTCAATGGCCTTGGGTACCATTTTAATATCACTAGAGTATTACTGGTTCATCTTGGATAAGTAATAAACACTAGGAAATAGACAATGAATAGTGTGTTTTCCTCATTTTTCTAATACTAGCTATTTACAATGTAAAAATATTGTCTCTTTAGGAGTTACATTCCCACACTCCTTGTAACACATAGTGCATGTTCACTCTTAGTCTCAGATCCTCTCTCTCTCTCTCTCTCTGCCATAAGAAAAATGTAGCAAGGTTGCAATAGTTTATAACAGCTTATATTTTCTAAAGAACTATAGGAAAAAAATTCAAAGACCCCTAATGTAAATGATAAATGTTGAAGGAGGTAGACATGCTGATTACTCTCATTTGATCATTACACATTGCACACATTACAGAATAATCACATTGTACCCTAAATATGTATGATTTTAATTGCCACAATGAAGCTATAGGGACAGGAAGGAGGGGAGATGTCACAGATGCTACTAACCTTTTTAAGTGCCTATGACAATTCCACAATAAAGAATTGTCCACCTCACACATCAGTATGCTGGGCTGAGAGTCCTAGCCGAAAGAAGTCAGTGTGCTGGGCACAAGTTGTCCTGGCTATGTGAGAGGCAGCTGCCCACAAGAAACCAGGCTTCCAAGTCTGCAAACGCAGACTCCTGCACACAGGGCCATGTGAAAGGCATGGTCCTTGGCCCACCTTATTTATTATCCCAACCAAATACATATTCAAGTCTTTCCTGCTTTACTCCCCTTAGTGCATGTCTTCCTTCTCCCTCTTGCCTAATAAAAGATGTGTCTCCCCAGAATCCAATATAGAGCTGGCTTCAAAACAGGGGTGAAAAACATGCATGTTTATTGATAGAATGGCAAATAGTTACCCATATTTATTGGCTTAAATTTATAATTATTTTTTACCTTGAATAAAACAGACAAAACAAAGCAAACAGAAATTAAAGAACAATGGAAGGCATTAAAAACAAAAGAATAAACAAATTCCATTTGTGATTAAGCTGGGATGCATAATTTTGTAGCATTTGTAAACATTCTAGAAGAAATCACTTATTCATTCATCAAATGTTTTGAGAATAGCTACTACTATGTGACTAGGTGTTGGGAGTGTACAGATGAATGAATAGTTGTTTTTTTGTGTGTATATTTGTGTACACATGTGTGAATTATAAGGCCTAGAAATATTAGAAGGCAAATGCACACTCAGAGAGCTGAAAGGCAGGAACCCACCACATACAAAAGGCAGTGAGTCCAAAAGAAAGAGGGGCTGCTCTTGGATCAGGAGACAGTTGAGAATATTGGGAACAGAGGAAGAATGGGAATTTTTCAAATGGATAACAACCCAAAAAGCCCATGTTTTTGGTGGAAAAAAATGAAAAAGCAGCAAAGATGAGGTGATTACACTGGAAACTGTGTGGTCTGGTGGAATCAGAGGAAGCCTGAAATTCCGAACTGGGATGAATAATACAGGGCCATATAAGCCAGGTCAGGACTGTGCCTGTTTCATCCATCAGGAGCTAAGAAGATGTGCTTTCTGTCATCCAGTGCAGGCCCCATGGGTAGCACAGAAGGGTGTGCACCTGCAGAAAGCTTTGGCAGCCCTGGAGGAGTTTGATGGGTGAGAGTCAGCAGATTGTTTAACCTGGCACAGAACCTTGGGGTGAAATGCTGTTGTTCTCCATGCAGCTAGAGACAGGCAAGGGGCCGATGAAGCTATCAGCACAGTGTGACTAGCAGACAGACCCACTCAGCCAGAACTGCAGGGCCATGGGGATGACAGATCCTCCAGAAGCCACCTGACTTCTCTCCACAGAGTGAGGAAAGAAAACCAGGGGGTGCTGGTCCTCACAGAACTACAAATGGTGTAGGACTAGATGACAGGCCCATAGATGTGGTGGGGCAGCCACCCTTAAGCCTACTCTGTCACTGTGGTTATGTCTTATCAACTTTATCTCCTCATTGAAAAGAAGTGTCTCATTTCGTCTTATAATTCCAACCTTCCTTTTGAATGTAGTTATTTTGTGATTATAAAAATAGTATACAAAATTAGTGAAAAGTTTTTGTGGAGTCGCGCGGCACACACCGAACCAGCTTGCTGCAGACAGGCAGGTCTGCGCACACCCTACCGAGGTCCCAAGTTGTGCGGAACATGCCAAATCAGCCCTCTGCACACAGGCAGGCCTGTGCACGCCCTACCGAGGTCCCCAGTCACAGGATCATGCCGAACCAGCCCACTGCAGACAAGCAGGTCTGCGCATGCCCTACCGAGGTCCAGAGTTATGTGGAACATGCTGAACCAGCCCACAGCCCAGCAACAATCCACTGGACCCCCCCCTTCTGTACAGCCACCTGGTTCCACATTACAAAGATGCAGAGGACACCAGACCACCAGGCCATGGTACTGAGTCCCGCTGCTCCCACCCCAGAGGTAGGGGCCTCTGCGCCACAGTCCCACTGCTCCTGGTCCAGAGGAAGGGGCTTCCCAGCCACCATCCCTCCCGCTGCTCCCAGCCCACAGGAAAGGACTTTTGGGCCACCATCCCTACTGCTGCTCCCGGCCCCTCTCCCACCTCTCCCAGCTCAGAGGAGGTAATCCCTGCAGGCACCAACAACCCCCCTCCAGTCGAAATGAGAAAACACGTAAATAATTCTCAAAACCAGACTTCCAGATC
>NW_004624780.1:3073957-3106848 GCF_000247695.1 Heterocephalus glaber
AAATAGGGAAGGGTGGAGGATGTGAAGGGAGGGCTAGGAATGGGGAAAAAATAAGAACCAAGGTGCATTATGTAAAGGTACAATTCCAAATGAGAAATGTAATTGTGTTGTATACCTACAATGCACCAATAAAAGAATTATTAAAAAAATGTTTTTGAGATATCCAGAAAAGTATAAAGAAATAAAAATACAAATCAACCTTATTCCCAACTTCCAGAGACAAATCACTGGGAATATTTGAGTGGTGTCATAATCAGATGATGATTGGATGATGTCCAAGGGTAATTTGAAAATTTTGCATTTTGCTGGAAATCTTTTCGCTAAATCGCTAAACCTTATGGTGTCTATGAATTGGAGGGAAGGGGGAAGGTCCCATCTCTGTCACAAAACTTACCTACCTTCTTTCAGGTAAAGTTTTACCGAGCAATGATTAGTGAGCTCCAAGGAGATAGGTATAAACTGTCAGCATAATGGCATCTAGTAACCTTCAGATGTGTCACCAAGCATTCAGACTGGCAGTCTGGGGCTATCATGGAAAGGCATGCATTGTCCCTTTAGACTTCAGACTGTCCTGATGAGTGCTTGGCCACTCTGCCATAGTCATCTGGTAGAGATGGCAAACATCACACACCCATTTTATTTAAGATCTACCTATTTTCCATTTTTAATTTGGCCTGGATAGCAGACACGTGATGAGTTGATCTTTGCTTGTCACATAGATTTGGAGACTTGTTCCTTCCTCTGCACTTGATGGCACATAGAGCTAAGTCCTTGTTGACTGAGCTCAAATTACTGCCCTTGTTAAATGTAATTTCACCAAATGAGATGCTGTGATCTCATCACCTTCCCAGTGTCTGTGAGGAACTGTGACAGGTGCTGGGCAGGGCCAGCCCCAAGCACTGGCAGTGAGGGCTGCTGCCTTCACGGAGGGATTCCAGGGCCTTGTGCTCCCATCTAGCCTGCAAACTCGATCTGTCCAAAGCATTTGCCTTCATGGCCCTGGAAGGCCTGTGTTCAATAGGGAAGAAAAATGGAGAGATGGAATGAAGAGGGCAGGAAGTATCACTTTTGCATCCACACTTAGTGTTTGGCATCTCTTCTCACCTACCTTTTTAAAATCAACAGACTGGGCTCTAAGAAAAGCCCCTGTATGGTGATCAAACACATGCAATTCCAGGTTATTGTACCTCAGAGTTTCCCAAGATCTCCTTGCTTTTAACCTCTGTGGCATGGTACCTCACGGCCTCATTTCTCTCTTTCCTTATTTGACTCTGATGGCTTCTGCTACCATTACTGGAATGCTCTGCAATTCTGCTTTTTTGCTCTTTTCTGTCTTCTGCCTTGGCTACCTGTTGATAGGTGGGTGGTACTAGAAGAGCAGCCACTTACTGTAGCCCTAAAATCCTATGATCTAACCTCCATAGACATTTGCCTTCAAGCCTAGTGTTACCTCACTCCCATCACATAAAACACCACTGAGGAGGCGTTGACACAGAGTTTGCACCTCTTGAATTTCAGAAGGTTTCTATATCTCCATCCTGATCTTGGAATACTCCTTCCTCTCTTCTAAAATCTTCTGGGGGAATGAGATGACAGCCTTGCCCTCCAGTTTTCATTATGAGGGAGCTGTGGAAGGCTGGGCAAGTCCAGACTCTGGGGTCTTTCTCTCTGATCTTATCAGATCTCAGACACCATCTGCTGAGGTATGGAGGCCTTAGAGTTCTGCTCCAAGCCAACCAAAGAAATGGACACCAGCTTCTTAGCTTCTGAAAGTAGCTCCTTTTTCCAATGGCCACAGGAATCCCAGTGTATCCAGCAGTGCCAAATTGGAGCTATAAAGGTTAGACTTTTTTTTACAGATAAGCAACTTCTTCAAACTTTCTCCTGCTGAGCACCTGACCAACACCCCTTCCTTTCCTCAGTCCAAAAGCAGGAACAGAATATGCAGATGCCTCCCTGCCAGGAGGCTGGAGCCCAGTTTCCTTTCCACAGAAAGGGGGAAGATTAAACCAAGTGTGGAGCTCTGCACTGACCCTCTGTGACCCTCCCCTTGTCATTTAGTATGAAAGACCCTTCCCACCTGTACATGGTGAGATGTGAGAGTGTGTTTGGAGGCAGATGAGCCCTTCCATCTCTTTGGAGCTGGCTTTGAATAAATCCTTTTTTTATTTTTTACCTAAACAAATGGCCTCCTTCGACTTGGTCAGTGGTGTAACAGATGAACTAAGTGGCCAGTCACACAAATCTCCATGTTTCCAAGTACTACACTCACTCCCCAGTACTGGTAGGATGAGCTGCCAGGAAGGCAGCTGGGGGATCCTGGCACCTCAGTGCAGCTGGGTGGGGAGCTGCAGGTCAGACTTCTCCCACCTCTCACAGCTCCACTCCCGGAGTCTGTGCCATTCCATTAAGCTGAAGAGAGACTGAACTGGTGGAAATGGGCAGGAGGTATGAATTAAAAACTAATTCACGAGAAAAACTGATCAGGACTTGGTGACCTTCTGGTGCTTTGGGGTAAGGAGCTGCTAAAGCAAAGCACAACTGCTGGGCATTCAGGAACTAGGAGGTTGAGTATTCAATGTGGCCTGAAGAAGGGGCAAATTTAGAGAAGAAAATTAACCTGTTGTGTCATTTATTCATTCTTTTAACAAATATTAATTATAGATTTTTAACTCTACAATTAATATTTTAATTGTATTAATCTATTTTAATATTGATTTAACAATCGATTTTAATAATGTTGCTTGTATTTTACATTTGTTTTCCCTTCCCCCTACCCCTCCCACTTCCCCTACCCCTTTGGACTTTTTCTTCCTATCTTACATTTGTTATTAACATTTATTAGTTGTCAGGCATCAGACTAGATTCAGAAAGTTCAGCAATGGACAAAACAGACAAAATCACTGGTATTGTTTAGTCAATAATCTAACAGAGGAAGCAGATGGTATAGGAGAAAAATTAGTGCAGCATACGGTACATGTCTTGGTAGGGCTAAGAAGGAAAGTAAATCCGAGGATAGGAATAGGAAGGTCAAAGAGGCTTGGGTGTGAGTACAGCAGTGACATTGGAGGCATTGGAACCGATCCCCGAAGAAGATGAGAGAATGACCCAGCAGGAAGAGGGCTGCAGAAGGAGGAAAGGGAAGTGTGAAAGCCCTCGGGAATAACCCTCAAAAAAAGGAAAAGAGAGAGGAGAGAACAGTGCAGCATGAAAGATGAGGGTGCAGCAACCCTGATCGACCTTGCACGCTTCTAGAGAATTGGGTTTCTAACAATGAGAGCGGTGACAGATGTCTGGAGGGATTTTTGTTATTGTTTGTTCATTTATTTTTTGCAGAGTACTGTGATTGCCTTGATAGATGTTATAAAATGCTTTTATAGTTTAGTTCTAAAATGTTCCCCCAAAGTATCATGTATTCAGAGGTAGACTTGAGTAGCTAACTGGATCCTAGGGGTGCTACATCATCAATGGATTAATCCATGACTGAGTTCAGAGTGGAACAGAGCACTGTTAGGAGGTGGGACCTAGTCAGAAGAGGTGGGTCACTGAAGGGTGTATTCTTGTCCCCAGCTCCTCTCTTCTCCCTTCTCCCTTCTCCCTTCTCCTTCTCCATCTTCCTCCCCCCTCCCCCACGGTTCTTGGCTGCCAAACCCTTTGTTCAGGCTGAACAACAGGACTGAAGAGTTACCATTAGATTTAATTGACTAAATTGATCATTGAATCAATGGAAATGTCACAGGAGCGATAACATATACATGGGAAATGGTAAATACAGAGCAGTCCTTTAGCACTGAAATTATGGAAGTGTGACCATTATTGATATTGCAGAAATCTAAGACATAAATTTCAGTTGCTTACAAAATACTCAGATTGAAATCACCAGATTGATTAGCAAAATGAGTCAGGAACATCAGGGCTGATGCTGTGGGGTGGATTTGGTACAGGTGGTGTGTAAAACCAGGGCAATGAGGGGTTAGAATTGTCCAGGACCCCAGAAAGGGAGAAGGTGCTGATTCCACATGCCTGTGGGCCTGAAAAGGAGGCCTCCAGGCTTTTCTGCCACCAGTGAGAAGCAGAAGCAAAATTAAAGTCTTCTGGGCAATGTAGCTCATTTGTATAAAAACACTGTGAGGCAAGGGGGCTAAACAAAGTCCCATGAATCTATAGATGTTTGGACTTAGCATTCATTTTCAAACTTTTCCATTTGCAAAGTTTTGCCTGCACTGGATTTTCACCTTGCCAGGACTTCTGAATTCTGTCAGCATAATCGCTCATTTAGATGGCGCACCTAGAGGTGGAAAAAAACCATGCAGCCTCAGACTTGAGTTTGTGTTCCTCTGAGAAGGAGCGTAGGACTCTCGTTGTGCAAGGGCACCCAGAACCCTGCAATTAAACAAGGCTTGGAGCATCAGAGTTTTAGAATATCCCACTGCAATGGAACTCAATTTTTTATTGATCTCCTTCAGGAAAAAGCTAATTATTTTTTATTCTCTTGACTGAGTTACCAGCAGTGTAGTTTCAAAGGCTGATTGCTTATATCTCATTGCATTTCCCAGCGAGCTCATTGTCCGCCCCAATACTAGAGAGCCTTGAATGTATTTTTTTAAGGAAGCCACCAAATAATGTGCTTTTTGCTGTTTTCCTCGTGGAACACTTGATTAGAACCGTGGCAAGTGAAATGGCTGAGCTAATTTCATAAAGATAAAATTCACACTTGATGACTTCTCCACCCACGATCCTCAGATGTTCTCATGTCTGAGGCACAGGTGGGGATCCAATTCAGGTTCCTGGGCTCCATGCCCAGGAGTGGGACCTAGGAATTTCCATTTCTAGCAAGTTCACTGTTGACATCAGCCAGTGCTCCTGGTCTCAAGACCACCTGTGGAGAATTGTTGTCTTCACTAGGGAGGACCAGCATTGTCATCTCTTTGTCTGGAGGACACAACCCTAAACAGAGCCTGAACATAAACCCTAAATGCTCACATATTTGTGTACTAATTCAATAAGGGTACTGTAACAACGTGCCCCAGTTTAGGTGGTTTAAACAGTAGATATCTATTTTCTCATAGTTCTGAAGGCTAGACATCTGAGACTGAGGTATCAACAAGGCTGATTTGTTTTCAGACCTTCTTCTTGCTTTATAGACAGCCACACTGTGTCCTGTCAAGATCTTTCCTCTATGTGTCTGTGCCTGGACCTCCTCTTTTTATAAGGACACCAGCCACAGTGGCTCAGAGCCTTCCCTAATGGCCTGGTCTGAATTTAGCTACCCCTTGAAGATCCTACTTCCAAATACAGTTGCATTGGGTATTGATAGGATCCCAACATATGAATTTTGAGCCCACAATAACTGTGCTCTTAGCACCATGAAAACCCAATTTCTTAGAAATAGTGCTGAGGAAGGGCTAGAAGGAGCCCCTTGGTGGTTCTGCAAATTCTGAAAGAAAATGGAGAGGAGTGAAAATAGCATTAGTTTCATTCCAGGAAGTGTCTGAGCTGTAAGAAAGGGAGGCCCACCTTCATGCAGGCCACACCAAGTGGTCTCACCAAAGATCTTCCTTCCTGCCAGCTTCCATGTTGCTGTCTTTATTCACTTATTGTTGACTGAAGGTCCAGTTTATAGAACAAAAATATCCCCATATCCCTTCTTTCTGGAGTGCATGATCTAAAATGGAAACAAACTATAAACAAATGTACAGGAGATAAAATGGCCAGCCATGATGAATGCTAAAAGGAAGAGTGAATCAGGTAGTTAAGAGTAATGGAGGCTGACATTTTAGAAGGCACCATCAGTCTTCTGTGAGGAGGTGGCTGTTATATTCCACTCCTTTGCCCTTTCTCACTTCTTTAGGCCAGACTAGTTGTAATAAAACAAACAAACAAACAAAATCTTTATGTGAGAAAAACTTGAGCATCCCAGTTTCAGGAAACACACACAAGCATAAACACACAGCAAAAACAAAATTCACTGTGGAGGTAAGTTCCTCATTTTCTTCCCAAGGATCTTCAAAACCTTTATTTTGAACCAAAAGTTCTTAAAATCATTTCATAAGGTTCCTCTTTGAGTATCCAATGAAATCGCTAAAGTTTCTTCTTGGGTAAGTGCACACAAGCCTGTGTAGGAAACCTCATGCACAGCTTCAGGGTTTCAGGGTTCATGGAAGTCTTCATGGGCTCAGGTGGGATTTGTCACTGTTCACATCTGGCATTTTCCCAAAGGCTCTCGTGTGGAAGGCTTGGTCCCCTGTGCAGCAGAGCTTCTGTGGGAAGTGATTGGATCAGGAGGCTCTGAGCTCATTAAGAGAGTAACCCCTGGTGGGTTCATAACTTAATGGGATATTAAGAAACAGTGGGGTCTCCTAGGAGGAAGTACATCCTCGGGGGCCTGTTCTTGAAGGGTGTACATATTCCCAGTGCCTTGCTCTCTCTAAGTCCACTCTGCCACGAAGTGAGTGGCTTCAGTTTGCTTCAGCTATCCATTGTGATAAGTTGCCTTACCTCAGCCTAGAAATGTTATAGAAGCAGTTGTATACTGAAATCTCTGAAATTATGAGCAAAATAAGCCTCCTATAAGTTGTTCTCCTCAGGTATCGTGTCACAGCAACAAATACATGACTTGACACATACTATAGTCAAAGCCAAAGGGGTGAAACACTTTCACTGGAAGAAAGAAAGACTCTGTAATAAACAGTGCTGGGAAAACTGGCTTTCCACCAAAAATTAAACTTAGACCCATATCTTTCACCATGGACTAAACTAAAATAAGAATGTATCAAAGATTAAAGTATTACAACAGAAATACTAAATCTGCTGGAAGATAAAATAGGTAGAATTCTTGAAGACACAGGCAAAGACTTTCTGAACAAAACCCTGATTGTACAGGAAATGTTACAAAGAATCAATAACTAGCATCACATCAAATTAGAATTTAAAAGCTTTTGCACAGCCAAAGAAACCACTAAAGAGTAGAGAAACAACTCAAAGACTGGGAAACACATTTTACCAGCAACTCCTAAGAAAAAGGACTACTACCTAGAACATATAAAGAACTCAAAAAAAATCAGACCCTCCAAAATTTAAAGACCCAATCCAAAAATGGGTATATGAAATGAAAAAACATCTCTCAGATGAAGAAGTAGAAACAGCAAATAAATACATGAAAATATGCTCAAAATCACTGGACATTCGAGAAATTGCAAATTAAAACAACACTGAGATTCCATCTCACTCCAGAAAGAATGGCTATCACCAAGAAACCAACCAATAATAAGTGATGTTGTTGTTGGGAGTATAAATGGCTACAACCACTATGGAAATCAGCATAGAGATTACTGAAAGAAACTAAAACTAGAGGTTCCATTTGACCCAGGTATCCTCCTTCTAGCTATCTTCCCCAAAGAGTTAGAGGCACTATATGCCAATCATATATGCATACTCATGCTTATAGAAGTGCAATTTATAACAGCTAAATTATGAAAGCAATTGATATGCACATCAACAAATGAATGGTGGTATTCATATATAATGGAGTACTATTCTACCATAACAAAGGATAAACATGAGACACTTTTAGGTAGATAGATGCACTTGGAGACCACAATTTTTAGTGAAATAAATCAGGCATACAAGTTTAAATAGCACATAGTTTCTTTTCTGTGACAAACCCAAAGGGCAAATAAGAAGCAAAATGGAAGATAGATATTGGAACATAGGAAGAACTTTTGCAAATGGGAAGAGATACAAGGGAGGGGTGAGGAGGAAAGGGAGAAAGAGAAAAGAGATTTACAAAAGAGAATGGAAGGAGAGAGCTGCCCACAGCACCAAGGAAGTTAGCTTTCCAGGCTGCTGTACCACTGCCCCCAGTGCCAAGGAGGTGAGCTTAGTGGGCTCCAGCACCACACACCCCTTACCCCCCACCGAAATGAGAAGACACATAAACAAGTCTCAAAAACAGACTTCCAGGTCACCTAGGCAACCCCAAAGGGAAAAAAGATGGAACAATTTGATACTCAACCACCTGGAGTCCCTGAACTGGCAACAAAAGAGGATCTGAAAAAAATTAAATCAGACATAATATCTCAGATAACAGCAGACATTGTGCCCATAGTGCAAGACATGATTAATAAATCTAGTGAGGACACAGATAAAAACATAGAGGAGCTTAGGAACATGGTGGAATCCCAACATAGGAAATAAATGGAATCCATAAAACAGATGCAAACAGCTTTACAGGAGATTAAAAACTCCATTGAAAGTTTACACAAAAGAATGAGCCAATGTGAGGACAGAATTTCAGATATAGAAGATTGCAATTAGTGACCAGGAAAAGAAAAAGTTCTTTAAAATAGTAAAGGACCATAAGAAATCAACCCACCAGCTGCTACGTGATGCAAAGAAGAATAACAAGACTGATCAGAGTCAATGAAGAAACAGAAGAGATTGCAACAGGAATAAAAAAAAATTGTTCACATCAGTAATGGCAGAAAACTGCCCAAGCAGGAGAAGAGAACTTGATGTACAGATAAGTAAGGCATATAGTACTCCAACTAGCCATGATCAAAAAAATATACACATAGGCATATAATAGCTAAGATTCCAGAAACCCAACAGAAGAAGAAATTTCTACAAGCAGTTAGAGAAAAGAATCAAATCACATACAAAGGAAAGCCCATCAGAATGACAGCAGACTTCTCAACACAAACCCTCAAGTCAAGAAGAGCCTGGAGTGAAGTATATTAAGCCCTAAAGGAAAACAACCTCCAAATCAGATTGATGTACCCTGCAAAACTAAGTTTCAAAATCAGTGGAGAAATAAGACAGTTTCATGACAAAGAGCATCTGAGTAAATTCATGACTACCAAACCAGCACTCCAAAAAATTTTAGACAATATCCTAGGAAAAGACAAAGAGGATCACAACTTCAGGAAGCCCAGCAGAATGAAACCATCAGGCACAACAAGAAATTAAATGTAAAGGGGGAGAATCCAACAAAAAGAAAAAGTCATGACAAGGATAAGTCAATATGTACCAGTTATAACCATCAATGTTAATGGTCTCAATTCACCAATCAAAAGAAATAGACTGGCAGAATGGGTCAAGAAGCAAGATCCAACAATATGCTGCATACAAGAAACACACTTAATTCAAAAAGAAACTCATAGACTGAAAATTAAAAGGTGGAAAACAATACTCCATGTGACAGAAACCTCCCAAAAAGTAGGAGTGGCTATCCTCTGTGTATATCAAGTGGATTTCAAATCAACACTGATTAAGAGAGACGAAGAAGGACACTGCACCCTTGTAAAGGGAACAATCCGAGAGGAAGAGATGACAATCCTATACATATATGCACCAAACACTAGTGTACCCAACTATATAAAACAAATACTAATGGACATGAAAAATCAAATAAATACTAATAGAGTAGTAGTGGGGGAACCTCAATATGCCACTGTCACAAACAGATAGATCAACTAAACAAAAAATAGGCATCGAAATACTACAACTCAATCTAACTCTTGAACAAGTGAACTTAAAAGATGTTCACAGAGTGTTCCACCCCACAAAATCAGAATACCCATTCTTTTCAGCTGCACACAGGTCATTCTCCAAAGCAGACCACATAGTTGCTCATAGAACATATTTAAGTAAGAGCAAATGAATTCAAGTTATCCCCTGTATATTATTAGACCATAGTGCAATGAAATTAGAGATCAATAGCAAAAGAAACTGCAATAATTTCATAAACACATGGAAACTGAACAAGACACTTTTGAATAACCAATGGGTCACAGAGGAAAGTAAAAAAGAAATCAGACAGTTCCTACAATTAAATGACAATGACAAAACAGCATATCAGAATCTATGGGACACAAGGAAAGCTGTCTTACAAAGAAAATTCATAGCCATAAATACTTATATTAGGAAAACAGAGCAACCCCAATTAAACAACCTGATGCTGAACCTCAAGCTTCTAGAAAAAGAAGAGCAGGATAAACCCAAAGCTCATACAAGGGAGGAAATTATAAAGATCAGAGCAGAAATCAATGCAATGGAGACTAGGAGAACGATACAAAAATCAATGAAGCCAAGAGTTGGTTATTCAAAAGAATAAACAAAATTTACCCAAAAAAGGAAAGAAAAGGCCCAAATCCATGCAATTAGGAGTAAAAAGGGTGAAATTACAACAGACCCAGCAGAAATCAAGAGGATCATCAATACCTACTTGGAGAAACTATATGTCAACAAGATGGAAAGCCCAGAAGAAATGGACAGATTCCTAGATATGCATGAATTACCAAAGTTGAACTAAGAAGACATAAAAATTCTAAACAACCCAATATCAACCAATGAAATTGAAAATGTAATTAAAAACCTAACAACTAAGAAAAGCCTGGGTCCTGATGGCTTCGATGCTGAATTCTACAAGAAGTTTAGAGAGGAACTACTGCTACTACTGTTTAACCTCTTCAATGAAATTGAAAGGGAAGCAATACTCCTGAATTCATTCCTGGCAGCAAGCATCACCTTGATCCCCAAACAGAAAAAGACCTAACCGAAAAAGAGAACTATAGACCAATCTCACTAATGAACATAGATGCAAAAATCCTTAATAAGATACTGGCAAAAAAAAAAATGCAGAAGATCATCAAGAAGATCATATAACCTGACCAAGTGGGATTCATCCCAGGGATGCAGGAATGGTTCAACATATGCAAATCAATAAATGTAATACACTATATCAATAGAGCCAAGGACAAAACAATCATATGATCATCTTGATAGATGCAGAAAAACAATTCAATAAAATCCAACATGCATTTATGATAAAAACCCTACAAAAAATTGGAATAGGCAGTCTCTACCTCAATCTGATAAAAGCCATGTATGAAAAACCAATAGCCAATATCATACTAAATGATCAAAAACTGAAATCCTTCACACTAAAATCAGGAACAAGACAAGGATATCCACTACCACCACTCCTGTTTTGGAAACATTACCCAAAGCAATTAGACAAGAGAAAGAAATCAAAGGAATAAAGATAGAAAATGAAGAAGTCAAATTGTCATTATTTGCAGATGACATGATACTCTATATAGAAGACCTGAAAAACTCCACCAAAGTCTTCAAAACTTAATAACCAAATTAGGTAAAGTAGGTGTATACAAGGTCAACACACAAATATCAATAGCTTTCCTCTACATGAACAAGAGACTCACTGAGAAATAGAACAAACAATTCCTTTCACAATAGCATCCAAAAAACTGAAATACCTTGAAATCAACCTAACAAAAGAAATCAAAGACCTCTTTTCTGAAAACTATAGCACTCTGAAAAGAGAGATTGAAGACAATATCAGAAAATGGAAAAACATCCCTTGTTCCTGGGTAGGAAGAATCAACATAGTGAAAATGGCCATACTTTCAAAAACTGCTATGTAGATTCAATGCAGTCCCAATTGATATCCCTGAAGCATACTTCAGGGACCTAGAGAAAACAATTCAAAAATTCATTTGGAACAAGAAGAGATGTATAATAGCAAAAACAATTATAGGCAAGAGAGACATGGCTGGGAGTATCACAACTCACAGCTGAATTTATACTACAAAGCTACTGTGAAAAAAACAGCATGGTACTGGCAAAGAAATAGACCTGAGGACCAGTGGAACAGACTAGAAGATGCAGAAATAACTCCAGATACACTCAGCCACCTCATCTTCAACAAAGGAGCAAAACACCCTCACTGGAGGAAAGATAGCCTCTTTAATAAATGGTGCTGGAAAATTAGATTTCAACTTGCCAAAGATTAAATCTAGACCTCTATCTTTCACCATGCACCAATATTTCCAAATATTGAAAAAAAACATACACTGAACCAGCTAGAACAGAGGTTAAGTAGATCTCTTGAAGACAATGATGTAGGAAAAGATTTTATGAACAAAACCTCAGTTGCCTGTGAACTAGCACAATCAACAAGTGGGATCTCTTCTTGTTAAAAAGCTTCTGCACAGCAAAAGAAACCACCAACCGTGTGAACAGACAACCGACAATGTGGGAAAAAATTTTCACCTGCTGTTCCTCAAAGGTCTACCATCTAGAATCTATAAAGAACTTAAGAAATCAGACCTCCCAAGTTTAAAGACCCAATCTGAAAATGGGCATCTGAAATGAACAGACATTTCTTACACAAAGAAGTAGAAACAGCAAATAAACATATGAAAAAATGTTTAACATCACTGGTCATTTGAGAGAAGCAAATGAAAACAACACTGAGACTCCATCTCACCCCAGAAAGAATGGCTGCTATCATGAAATCAACCAATAACAAATGATGGCAGGGCTGTGGGGAAAGAGGAACCCTGCTCCATTGCTGGTGGGAGTGTAGACTGGTGCAAGCACTGTGGAAATCAGTATGGAGATACCTCAAAGAAGTAGGACTGGAAGTCCCATTTGACCCAGCTCTTCCCCTGCTGGGTCTCTTCCCCAAAGAATTAAAAGAATCATACCTCAGTGATATATGTTCACCCATGTTCATAGCAACACAATTTGTAATAGCCAAAACTTGGAAACAGCCCAATTGCCCATCAACTGGAGACTGGATAAAGAAAATGTGGGGGTTTTAAAAAATAAAATGGAGTACTACTAAGACATAAAAAATGAGAAATTAGAGACACTTATAGCTAAGTGGATGTACACTGAGGCAATACTTTTAAGGAAATAAATAGGACACACGTGTAAATATCAACAAGTTTCTCTAGTTTGAGAAACTGAAAGTGTAAATAAGGACTAAAAGGTATAATAGATAATGTGAAATAGGAAGAAAAGGGACAAAGGGGAAGTAGGAGGGGTAGGGGAAAGGAAAGAAGGGAATGGAATTAATATGAGAAAATAGAGAAATGGAAACAAAGTCTTTGCAGATAGGGAGGGTTGGAGGGGTTGAAGGGAGGGCAGAGGAATGGGGAAAAATAAGAACCAAGAGAGATTATGTAAAGGTGCAGATTTCCAATGATGAATGTCATTATAATGCATACCTAAAATGTACCAATAAAATTAATTTTAAAAAAACAAACATGGAAATTCATCCCATGCTGTTTATGTGCAAATGGGAATGTTTACAATCCAATTTAGAAGAGGGCCTGAGAGTCCCTTTAATAAAAAAAAGGGAGAGAATGGAAAGAAAAATGGAAACAAATCTTTTGTAAATTGAGAGAGGAAGAAGAGTTGAAGGAAGGGGAGGGGAATGAGAAAAAGGACTAAGGTATATTATGTATAGGAACAAATTCCCTATGATGAATGTGATCATTGTGTATGGCAAATGCGTACTGATAAAAAAAGAAGTGAAAAAAATAATATAGTCAGAGATACATTTTTGAACACTAATCATACAGTTTGCTTAAAGCCATTGTATTTATTATTTCATTTAATTTTCACAAAATGAGTATCTTTAACTATTGTCATCCTGCTGTTGGATTCAAGTGAGGAAACAGAGGCTCAAAAAGGAAACATGAGGTTATAGACTAATGAGTAGCAGAGCCACACATAAGAGTCAGGCTCTCAGTCTGCCACCTTTTCTTTCTTGACTTCTTATCTTGAAATACTTTCAGGTTTACAGAATGGTAGTAAGATAATACAAAGTTCTCCCACAGGCCCTCACCCAGATCCTTCCAAACTTATCAGGTGACCATGCCTCAGTATCAAATGGCAATTACCCTGGCCAACTGAATTAACAAGAAGGCAGCAAAACCACTGTGTAAGCAGAACCCAAACCACTGCACAGCTGTCTTGGGGGCCGGCAAAAGGTTCCCACAACTGAATTATCTGTGAAGTTAACTGATGGCATCAGGCATTAAAGTGCACCATAACATCAAGGAAAGTTTTAAAAGAGTCATTATTATCTGTAAGCATTGGTAAAATTTCGGCATTCAGGACAGTAGGCCTGCAAGAATCTTCAAGGAAGAATATTAGAGTATCAGAGATGATGTGGAGTTATCATGTCCAAGAGGACAGACTCTGGAACAAGGTTGCCTGGCCCTTAGCTTATTTGGCATGTTACTTATTGTCTTTGTGATTTCATCTTCTCATCTGAAAATGACAAGAACATGGTCATAACCTCAAAGAGTTATTGAGAAACACTGCTGACTTAATATATAGTCCAGATGCTTAGAACAGTGCCAAAAAGTCAGTGGGTCCGCAATAACCTTTAGTTAAAATTATAAAAATAATATATATTACATATATTACTCCAGAAATAATGCAGTAGCTTATCAGGAATGTTCTCAAAGGCCCACATAAATTTTCATACCATTTATTTCCTTTCACCATCAGAGCTCTTGTCAGTGCACTGGGATGAACCTTGGGTGGGTACCTACTGTTCCTGCTGACCCCTTTCCCACCTGTCCATCTTCTCCTTCTCCTCCTTTGTATTTCCCAGTGAAGCTTTACTCTGCTACAACCCCAGTTCTGGAGCCCTTGTGTGGAGCAGTGAAAATACAGAGGGAACACTCTTTCGTTTATTCATTTTTTTCTAGAATATCTTTGATATGTTAATGAAGTAAAGGAAAATGTTTTGCTCAAATGAGGATATGACACAATGAAGAGTGCCCCCAGGCCCTTTGACTACACTTTTGGTTTTGATTTGCCCACAGTGTATCCAGCAACAATGATTTCTCTTTGTGAGTTATACAAGATGAGGTCCTTCTTGACAGAAGAGATTCCAGGAATATTTCTAGAAGTTCATTCTTTAGCCATTAAAGGAGAGACATCAATTTGCTTTCTTACAATTCCTTCTGCATCCCCACTTCCCTGCCCCAGCCAGGCTCCTCATAGAGTTTGCTTCCCTGACTAGGGTGGCCTCATGTTCTTCTCATCCATCCAATCAACCAAAACCCAGGATGAATCCCTTAGGCCTATCAGAAGTTGGCTAGGAGAGCTGAGGTTTATGGGATTCCCACTAACATTTGCTTAATCCTCACAAAATTTATCGCACTTCATAACACCTTCCCCTCCTCAATGTCATATGAAAAAATATTTCTAACCTCATCAAAAGTAGGAGTCCATTTTGTCCTCTTTTTGCCAAGTGGTCAATAATTTAGCACATGCTTCCTCAGCAGGTTCTAATCTGACAAAAGTACTTGCTCAGGAGCTGGGTGATGCTGAAGTTTCATGATTTTATGCCATGCACCACTTCTTAATTCTTAGTAATCTACTGCATTTGTTGACTTCAGAGAAAATTTATTTCTCTAACAGTACTCTGTTATGTTGAAAGCATGATGCAAATTACTTGTCCACTGGGCCCCACTGAATCTCCATGTCCCTATCCATCCATTCCAAAACATGAGTTTTGTAGTTCAGGTGATTCAAACACAGTTGTGTGGTTTACTCTAGCTCTGTCAACCTGCTATGCTGAGAACAGCCTTCAATCTGACGTGGGCTGGGAGCTTAGCATACCAACAATCTTTTACTTTCTGAAGGGATACGAATCTTAAAACAAATTGTGAAATATTTACCATCTCTCAGCATAACTTTAAAAACTTGATTATCTTGCAAGGGCCAGTATGGGAAAGAAATGTTAGAGGCTGAGAACTTCATCCATCCTGGCCTGCCCTCCTCATCTGTGCCTGAGCCTGAAGATCTGTGGCTGAGCCTTTGTATTTCCAAGTGACATGGGTCGAAAATGTGACAGAGTGAATACTTGCTCCTTCTATGAGGGAAGGGATTCTCTTGGACTGATTGGAATGATTGATTGAACAAAAACAAAAAGTTTCAAAATTCCAGCCTGGAAGAATCTCTGAGCTAGTTGTACCAGAAAAATAAAGTTATAGTTTTCACTTTATACAAGGTTCTCTTATTTATAAGTAGAAGGCTTAGTGTCAGGAAATATTGTACCACTGCATCTAGCAGCAAATAGCAAAATTGGATTCAGAGTGGTTTAAACCACATGACATATAGTTTTTACTTAGTAACTCTACGGGTTTCTAGATTGGTACAGCAGCTCCAAACTAGAGCTGGTGGAAATGTCTGAGATTTTCTTCTCCTTCCCTTAGCAATGTCAAATGGCTATGTCAACACTAGATACTACATCTTCTTATGACTGTATTCAAAAGTGGGAATCAGGAGAATGGCCACAGCAAAAGGAGAGAGCAAGGAGTGAGCAAAGGAACAAATGAGAGAGGTTCCTCCTGCGACCCTCTCCTTTTATCTGGGAGATGAATCTTAGCTGAAAGCTCCCTAGCTGGAGTCAACTTGCCTCATGTTGGTCAGAACTGTCAGTGCTATTCATCCCTAGATTGGCCACTGACAGAAGAGATTGGGATCTTGTGCTCAACTGGGAACAGCCACAGCGCATTTCTCATCTCCACACAGCTACTGGAGCTTTGTTAGCACAAAGGAAACAGTCCAAGAGCAGAATTTGCTAAGACAAAAGAAGCAGAGCTGATTGCCAGTGGCCACAGTACGATGCTGTGATGCCTTTCTAGATTTGGCCTTGTTAAATATTTAGATAATTACACTTCAATTTAAGGACTTACAGGATTATCTATCCCAAATTCTTGCATGTCCCCACCCAAAGAAAACCATTACTCAGATGTCAATTACAGATGTGTTGCATCACACCATGGAAAAACAAGCACACTACAAGCTGAATGGAGATTGGGATTGGGTTCTCTCTTCATTCTCCCTGTTCTTTTTATTATGTTGAGCATGAGAAAGACACTTAAAAATGATTTTGGCAGGGGACTGGGGATTTAGCTCAGTGGTTCTGGTGCCTGCCTTGCAAGCACAAGGTCCCAAGTTCAATCCCTGGTACCAAAAAAAAAAAATGATTTTGGCAAGAAGTAACAAGATGAAACTTTATGTTTCAGATGAGCAAACTGAGGCCCACAGAAGAGAAAAGGCAAATGCAATTCATTTAAGTAGTTAATTCCCAGAACAAATACTATACCTTGGTTTTCTTGTTTTTGACTTGTAATCTAATTTCTATTTTCTTATTTTCATACATTACTTGTTCAAAAGAGGTAAGTGTAGAATTTCTGATGTACCCTAAAAATCAATTGCTCTGGAAAAATCTATGAAGGTAGAGACATATGAGGCAGCCCTCTCACCTGAGACGATGTGAGGAACCAACGGGAGAATGGGAAATGTCATCTTGAGGGTACCAAAGCCTTAGGATTGGGCTGCATGGGAGACTTATTTCAGAAACTGAAAGAAATGTTTTTCTGCTGATAGGAAGAGCTACAGCTACAATTCTAGCTGAGTTTGCACTCTGCAGGGAGACTTGAGCCACAGTTCCAAGCAGCTTCCTTACTGTCTGAGCTGACCCTCTTGTTTAATATTTTTAATGACTTCTTGTAACATGAAATTATCAGTCCTCTTTAGTCCAAGGGTAGTGGAGGGACAGAAAGAAATTTTACATTTCCAAACTGTCTCCTGTGGGCAAAATGACATTTGTTCTCTGAGACCATAGACAGTTAGCATTTTTATCTTGCCACTGTCCAATCACAAAGTCAACCACAGAACAGAGTGGCTTCCTGGCCATGAAGATCTGAACCCAGCCTTACTAGGGCTGAAATCAGCAACCAAATGTTAATGACCCTGTATAAAGTTGCTTAACTTCTTTATGCCTAAAGTTTTTCTTTTTATAAAACAAGGGTAAAGTAATAATTATTTAATGGGTTTGTGAGGGTTGATCTATGTATGTAAAATGTTAGAACAATATATGGCACACAGAAAAAAACTGAAGTGGTGTTAACTAAGGAATGAAATATGTCATTATGTTTATCTTAGAATCTTGTTCCTTTTTTTCTATTTTAGCTGATGCATAGAAACATAAAAATTGTACAAATCAGCCATGTGAAATCAGATTACAATATCGATCACCTCAAACATGCATCACTTCTTTATGTTGAAAGCATTCAACATCCCATCTTCTAGTTTTGTGAGATATGCAGTATGTAACTGTTATCTATAGGAGCTCTATTGTTTGATACCAGTATTAGTGCTATCTAACCATAATTATTACCCATTGATCAACTGTAATTAAGTTCAGAATGCAAAAAATTATAAAATATATATTTTATTCTTATTTACCAAGATGAATAATAGTTTGTTTAACCTTTGCACACTTAAAAAACTGTTAAATGCTTGATAACAAATATATAGATGGTTATTATATACTACTTCATATTTATTCATTGATTTTTCCTTATATCTAGGATTGATATCCAGCAGTCTAGCAATCCTGAGTGCTTGTATGTTAATTTTGTGGGCAGAAAGGAGTTGGATGTTTGAAAGCATGGAAACACTTTTTTACCATGACAGTATCAGTTTAGCGGGCACACTGAGAAGAATGACTTTTCTGTTCCTTGGCTTAGAATTTAGGAAAGAGGAACTTTAAGAATGAAATACAAAGAATCACTTTATAGAGAGTGGTTAACTGTATTGCTTAAGAAATACCTTTCTGGTCTTGCTGGAAATCTTCCCTCTGCCTGGTAAATTTGTGTCAGGGCTAGTTTGCTATGGGGAGTCAGACCCAAGCCAGACCACCAGGAAGACTTATGTGTGGTTCTGGGGAGGCAGGAACCTGTGGAGCTGAGGTGGTGAGTTGCACCTGGACCAAAATAAGAAATGTGCCTCTCTGTGTGACTTGGAGGCCAGTGCAGGGCTCCTTAGAGCAATTCTGAAAGTGCATATGTCTTGGCCACGCCTCACAGACAACAATTTCTTGAGCTTTGTTGTGATTTCTAAAGAGCCCCAAGATATCCTATGTGGTTTCTGATTGAAGGTTTCTACTCTAAAAATACAGAACTTCCACATTCATTTCTGTAGATAAAGGTGGCCAAAAGTTCAGCACTCAGAGCTCCTGCAGACATCACCCACATAAAGGTGGCAAAATGGGGTTTCACTCAGCACTTTTACAGATTATTAGCCAAACATATTCTGCCCTTTTAGGTCTGGATAGAGTTGTCTGAAACCCCCAGTCCAAATCTTACAGAAAGAGGATTGCTTTGCTATGATTTCTTCTAATTTGAGAGATACTATATTTGGCTACTAACTTTTGATCTAAGCCCCGGTTTTGCTGAAATTGTAGTTTATGGCTCATTTCTTTGGCTTTGTGTACTTTTCCTACTTCATTCTACATCAAATCATATGTACAGCAAGGTTCCCAGCCATAATTTTCATGGCAAAGATTATAGATTGATGTGTTTTGGATGATGTGAAGTGGGTTTATGTTGTAATAAACCCAAAAAGCTGAAACCAAATATTAAAAATCCCTGATCTTAAAAGGTGTTGTAGTCTTCTCTGCCTTCCTTAACACCACTCAGCATCTGTGTTATGTGATCTTCCTCTTTTCTCTGCCTTGCTCCAACTGATTCCCAGTTTAGCATTCAGTTGTAAAACATTAACTTTATGAGGCTATTTGACATAAAGCCACTGCATTTGTTTGATGTGTACAATTTGATGAGCTTTGACAGATAGGTGTACCTGAAACCACTGCCACAAACAAGATGAAGAATGTTTGAATCATCACAAAAATCCTCGCTGCCTTTCTGAAACTTCAACTCTCTTACTTCCCAGGCACATGCAATCCCTAGAAAATTTCTTGTCCCCACAAGTTAATTCGCATTTTTCAGAATTTTGTACAAATAGAATAATTGTATTTACTCTTTTATGTTCCTCTTTTGTGCCTGATTTCTTTCACTCAACATAATGCTTTTGAGATTCATGCACATTTGTTCGTTTTTATTAATAACATATACCAAAATATGAAGAGAGCATGTTTTTTCTACCCATTTATCTGTTGGTGAATATTTGGATTGTTTCTAGTTTGAGATTGTTCTAAATAAAGCCATCAAAACATCTGTGTACAAGCAGGTGAGTCGCTAAATGTTTTGCCTTGGATAAATCCTCAAAAGTGAAGGAGCTGGGTCATATGATTAGGGTATGTTTCATTTCTCAAGAAACTGCCCAACAAAGTGATGGTGTATTTTACAACACAATTTCCATATAATAAAGTCCTGGTATTATATCTCTGCCAACCATTGAAATTATCAGGCCTGTTGCTGTTATTTATTTGTTAGATTTTTTTTTCACGTTTAAGATTGTAACTCCTTAAAGAATGGCTATCATCAAGAAATCAAATATAACAAATACTAGTCAGGCTGTAGGGAAAAAAGAACCCCTTTACATTGTGGGTAGGGATATAAAGCAGTATAACCACTATGGAAATCAGTGTGGGATTCCTCAGAAAGCTAAAGCTAGAATTCCATTTGATCCAGCTATTTCTTTTCTAGATATCTTCCCAGAAAAGTTAAAGACATTATATTACAATGATACATGCATATCCATGTTTCTAGCAGCACAATTCTTAATAGCTAAATCTTGGAAACAGCCTATATATCAATCAACGGATGAATGGATAAAGAATATATGATATTTACACACAATGGAGTACTACTCTGCCATAAAGAAGAATAAACTTAAATTGTTTGTAAGAGAATGGATGCACCTCGAGACCACAATGGTCAATGAAGTTAATCAGACACATGAATTAAACATCACATGATTTGTCTTATATGAGGAACCTACATATGTAATAAGATGATTGGATCCTAATAAATGCAGTGGGGACCTAACATGTCTGACTAGGTCAGGAGCAAATGACAAACAGTGACATAAAGAAGTGGGAATAGAACTGGAATTTGAAGTCACTTGCAGTGAAATGACAAATGTAGTGTCTTCTTTCCACAGAGGATGTGTTCTGTGGGCCCTGTGAATGTCCAAAACTGTGCACATTACTGATCTTTATGTAGACTATGTTTTTCCTATACATGCATACTGTCAGTGACAGACCATGGGAGGCATAGAAGATGAAAAAAGATTCCTTGGAGATGAGACTTAGTTCAATCCAGCGAGAGGCTCAGAGGGGCTATTGGTCATCTGAGAGCCTCCGGTCATCGGGGGGGGACTCCAAGAGAAGCAAAAAAAAAGAAAGCCTTGATGCCGAGAATGCTGTGGCCTTTATTTAGAATATTAGTGTAAGAGAAAAAGTCAGGAGAAAAGCAGTTTGGGCACAAAGCTGTCTCAAGACTGATGAATTGTTCTTGAGGAAAGAGAAGAACAATAGCCAGACACGACACACTTTACTTAATCTAAACTTCTTGTTGTTTAACCGTTCAATTCTCACACAGCCTGTGAGCTTTTGCCCCATAGTTTAATTGTTTGTGTGCTTTTGCTCTGCATTTTAACCATTCACTCCTCATTAGCCTATGTGTTTTTGTCCCTCAGTTTAATCATTCCGTTTAATCATTCATTCCTGGCCAGGTCATTCACAGAGTACCTATGAGAAAGTTTAATTTATAAATCAGATTAAGAGGTATCAAGAAAAATAATACCAAAGTAGGATAACTATAACAATTTACTGTAACAGACGTTGCATAAATGTGGTCTCTCTCTCTCTAGCATCTCTTATTGTGCTGCATTCATCTGTCCTGTGGTGACCTGAGGTGACACAGTATCTACACAAGGAGTGGAAGGCAGGGAGTTGGGTGACACTATGGCTTTTTGGCTCTGACACAGGTCACTGGGACACAGCACTGAGTACCAACCATCTGTCTGATAGCTGAGGTGGCTGTACAGTGACTAATGGCAGATAATGTACGCAGACAGGGGCCACATGAGGTTCTGGATGTTACTTGCAGCCATGTGCCATTTAAATGCCTGACTTGCTTATTTCTAGACTTTTCCATTTAGTAGTTTTCGACCTTGGTTGACCACAGGCAACTGAAATTGCAGAAAATGAAACTATGGATAAGGGAACTGTAGATAATATGGAATCTTCTGGTTCCCAAAGCCCCAGAAAGGAGAAATTGGAAATTAAAACAGTGACATTATTCCAGCATGAGTTGAATTCAGTGAAAATCTTGGTAGAATTGTGCATTTTACCATGAGTTCTTGTTTTTTCTCCTTGGAGTTCTAGAATTGTTCTAACATGTGATGCATGGAGTGGGAAGCATTTGATGTATCTGCTGTGTCCCAGTCCAGTTTCATGTGTCAGGTGGTGGCCCTTGGAAGACACAGATAAGTGAATGCTCCTGCAGAGGTGGAAGAGGAGGGTGGCCCTCAGGTGCCTGAACAAGAAAACATTAAGACTTCCTTCCTATATTAAGATATTTTAAAGCAGAACCTTTCTTGGGCTAACATGATTGGGGTGTGTGTGTGTGTGTATGTGTGTTTGTGTGTGTGTGTGTGTGTGTGTGTGTGTGATGAAGAAAGGACACAATTTGACCACTAGGATGTGTCCTCCTCCTAGAGTCCTGAGGGTCACTACACCTCATGTTATCTGCCCTCTTTCCCACATACTGAGTTACTTAAACATTTATAAAACCATTCATGTCCCTCTTGGACATTCTTAGTCTGGTATCTTCCTCCAACCAAATTTCAATTGCCCTCATATTCAGATTCAAATACTTATTTTTTGCTGGATCTTTCTTTTTATGTATCTCACAGGCACCCTAAGCTCATAACCATTGATTTCTCCCTAATTTCCATCCTGTATGTAAATCTTGACAACTGAACCTGCAAAATATTCTGGTGTTCATTCCCTCTTTGGCATCAGTACTATTATTCACCTTCAGGCTTTTATGGTTTCTCACTTGGGCTGTTGAAATAATCATCCAAAAAATTTCTTGGCCCTCATCCCTGCTGTTATGGCTTATATCTAGATGTCTCCCAAAGCCTCATGAACTCATAATGGGGCTTTTCAAAGGTGGCTGGATCAAGGATGTGTGAATGTGGATTAAAGTTGTGTAATGCTGGGATTAAAGGTGTGTGGCACTAAATTAGTTCACTGATTGGTTAAGCATAGTTCTGGGTATGGATAATGGGAAGGCCCACCCTGGGTGAGGGTGACATCAACAAATAGGCCTTAGCCTGAATGGAATAAAAGGGGAAGGAAGGCTCATTTCTAACCCCTGGCTGCCCTGCCATAGACTGTTTCTCCTTTACTATGCCACTCTGCCATGTTACTCTGCTTTGGAGTCAGCCAGCTATGGACTGAAACTTCTACAAACTGTGAGCTGAAATAAGGCTTTCCTCCACTAACTTTTGGTGTCAGGAATTTTGTCTGAGCAAGAAAGAAAGTAGACATCTGTTCTTTGTTATATTATCAATAGAACCACCAGTGTGATTTATCTATTCAACAAATCACTTCCTACTTTTAAATATCCCCTGGCTTTAGGCCACTACACTGTGAAATCCACCTCCTAACATGGTATCTAAGCAGTTCTCAGAGTACTCACCTGGCTTTATCCCTTCCCTCTCACCGTTTCATACTTCAGGTTCCAAAAAGCCAATGAGCCATGGTTCTCAGCACCTGCTATATAGTTCCCTCCTTCTTTGCCTTGCTTTTGTAGCGTTCTCTGGATAGAATACCATTCAGGCCTCTCTTCCTTTGGCTGACTGCTACCTACTTATCCAACAGGTGTAGCTCATTTACTACCATCTTGCCGTACCCTGTTCCTACTTGTCTTATGCACCTTAATTCATTGTGGTGAAAGTGTTAGTTTATATGGCTAGATTATTTCTTTGGATATAAGCTAGTTAATGGGAATCTTTATTTAATTTTGCATATTTGACCCTAAGTACAGTGCCCATCTTCTAATATTTTCTCAAAAAATGAAAATATGACTGTTGAGTGGAAATAAAGGACATTTCAGGCACATAAAAAGGCCCCATGCAGTGGACTGAGTGAGATACTGCTTGAAACCTCTGACATTCTACTCTTCATTTTCCAAGCCACTTTCTGCTGTCTGATTAGCTCTTCTCTAAACCTCAGAACATGCAACATGGGGACTCTAAGGAGGGATATGCACTCTTGTCAACTGAGTGTATCAATATTGGTCAGGGGGCCAGGGATTTAGCTCAGTGGTGCCACCACCTGCCTTGCAAGTGCAAGGTCCTGAGTTCTATCCCCAGTACCAAAAATAAATAAATAAATAAATAAATAACTATTAGTCAGTACACCCATCTAGTTACTGTCCCTATAATTAATGATGCACCACAAACTACCCAAAGGTGAATGACAAAAAATAACAAGTGTTTACTGTGCTCACTGCTTTTGAGGGCCAGAAGTTCACAGAGGGCCCAGTTCCAGTGTCTTGTCTCTGCTCAGTGACTTCTTTAGCCTTAACCACCTTTTTCATTCACTGAGTTCTGAGGCTTATGGCATTTCCTGAAGACTTGAAATCCCTACACATGACCTTTTCATGCTGCTGGAGCTTCTCACAGTACAGTTGCTAATTCAGAGTGGGCCTCTCAAATAAATCAGGAGAAAGCTGCAGCTTCCTGCAGGAAGCTGTGACTTGCTATGCAGAATTTCTTCTGCTTTCTTAGCTGGCTGAAGCAATCATAGCTACACAAGTCTGGCCCTCTATGGGTGTTGATAAAGTGCAGCTCCTAAGAGTCAGTGACCACCAAGAAGGGAAAATCATGGTCACATGCTGAACGGGGGCCTATGGGGACCATGCCTGTACTGCACTCTCACAGCAGAGCCACAAGGGTACATAAACGGGGAACCAGGGCTCACACACATCCCCAGAGCTAAAAATACAGCAGCTGAAAAGACGTCCTACTAACACAGATGCAGGCAAAGTCAACCTCCTAAGAACTGGCCTCACCCTTTGGTCTTGGCTAGAAACTTTTCTCTGTTAGCTGCCCCTTTCCTTGGTTCATGGAACTGCTGGCATGACCAGGAGTATGGGCAGAGCTGTGCTCCCTTCCTCCTCAAGCAGAAATCCCATTAAAGTCTTGCCTCCGCCTCTATTTCCTCTCACTCTAGTCTTGTTGTGTGTATCTGGACCCAAGAATCTGGGTCCAGTGACACTGCTAGTCATCTGAGGTAGAGGACCAGAGCCCAGACTCAGGTGGGGCTGCTGCTCAGCTCCAACCTGAGTGCTAGCCTTAGCCTGTGTCCTCTTGGACTATCTTCAACAGGGAGGAAGGGGGGGGGTGTTGGCATTGACCTGGACTTCCTGGGAGATTGGAGTTACCACACATGAGTAGAAAGAACACTTTTTCAGTTTCAGGGACTTCAATGACCTTTAAGATTGTTGCTATGGGAATAAATATGACCTTCTGGAACACACCTCAGGGCCTCTTTGTGGAAACTCAGCTGTCATGATAGTAGCCTTCTGATGCCATTGCATATCTTTGCAGGTTCTCATCTTTATTCTCTTTCTTTTTACTAGTTAAGTTTCTTTGAATCTTTGTTTTTAGTTGTGGTTTTGTGTTTTGTTTGGGGGTGCTTTGGTGTTTTCTTTTTTTTTTTTTTTTGAGACAGGGTCTCACTATTTAATTTAGGCTGGCCTTGAATTCACTATATAGTGCAGATTGACTTCAACCTCACATCGATCATCCTGCCCCAGCCTCTGGAATGCTGGGATTTCAGGTGTGCACTACCAAGCATAGCTGTTTCTCCATCCTTGGAGAAACAACTACTTCTCCAGGGCACAAGAATGTTTTCTGCAAATGCAGGCATCAGCCTAAATCCCAAACACAGCATGTACTAGAATGCATCCCTCTGGTCCTCAAGTGCAGAGCTGGCAGCAGGGACTGCCTGGAGCTCCTGAGAAAGTGCTGCTCATCCTCTAGCATCATCACAGTTCACCACAGCTCACTCTTGGCTGCTTTTTCACTCCAGAGTAGTTTCTCTCTGGACAGAGCAGCGTGCAACTCCCTTGAGAAGGCAAGATTTTCACCATCTTGGAAAACCTTGGGGGGCTGCACCATGCCCTATGTATGGAGGTGGGCTTCCTTCTGAACAGCCCCAGGTCTGTGAGCTCCTGCTCCTGGTAGCTGTCTTGCTGTCTGGGGTTTCCCATCTGGCCTCTGGGATGGCCCTAGAGAAATGCTGCCCTCTGAGCTCAGAGTCTCCAGAAGGCTCCCTCTCTGCTTGTTCCCAGCCCTCCTCTTCCCCCATGGCATGCTTAGGGTCTTTCTACTTACTTCCTTAATAATAATTAAATAAGCCTAAGGGAGACTTCTCCAATTTCTAAGGAAGTGACCCCAGCATGAGAAAAGGGGGTTCTTTTATCAAGTTGAATCCTAGTGTGCCAAGAGGGACAGGTGCTCTCCATGAAAGCCATGAGAGCCATTTTGTTAGGGAGAAGTTGCAGTTAGTTTTGTTGTGGTGGTTTTCTGATGAGTTCTGTCTCCATAGATATTTTCTTGCTTTACAGCAAGGGTGTTGCTTATATCTTTTTGCTTGAAGACAGGAAGGGATGACTGAAAACCTGGTTAGCAGTTCCTATGCACTGAAGTTACCAGATCTGTCCCCCGGCAATTGGTTCCTGCTGCTAGGTTGGCTTGGCCTGCCATGTGGGGACTGAAGGAGTTGGGCCCCCTGTTATGTTTCCAAATGGGATCGTGCTTCAGGGAAGCCAGGCTGCTGTCTTGCTGGCCTCCTCTGGTGCATCCTTTATGGATAAGTGGGCTGCATCTCCTCCACCAGATGGGCTGCTGGTGGTGCAGCTGCCCTTGCTGAGCTATAGACTTGGCTGAGGGAAATGTGTGAGGGAGCTTGGGGAGGATCCCTGGGGTTTAAGCACATAGCCATGAAAGCCAGCAGAATGTTCAAGGACTCTTTCAGCAAGGCCAATGTCTGCCAGCTCTGAACCTCAGTTTCTTAGCATTTTCCACCACACTGCTTGGGGATCACAGCTCTGGCTGCCTATGGGAGAAACTGCTGATGTGGACTGTGCAATAGAAAGTAGCTTTCAGGCTCCCTGCCTTGTCATAGCTGCATGAACTTGGGCAAGGTCATGAATTTTTCTGGATTTGTAGTTTGAGGATTGTAATATCCTTCTGAGAGATTTGTTATCAGTAATCGAGAAAAATCTATGTAAAGTATTTTGCTGGTGTCTGGTGAAAGGCATGTGCTTCTCAGTTGGACAAATCTTCATAGAAATCTTCTTCCTGCCACCCAGGGTTGTAGAAACTTTAATCTCTTGGAGCTTCAATTAATTCATTCAGAGAATGGTTTAGCAATCATTTTCTGATTGTCTGTTACTAAAATTAAATGCAAGTTCATGAACATAGGAAAATCACAGACTGCAGGTGTACAAAGGTTGGATTCACTTTTCTTTGTGCTGCACACCACACGCCTACTCATGTGGGGCCTATGAAGGAAGTGATGTCCTCACCACCATCATTGATTTATCAAGGCCAACAAGGACCTTGCCTAGCCAGGGCCTTGCAGAGAATTCCATGCATCCAGCAACAGCACTGTCAGGAATAGATTTTCCGTCTGAGGTAGCAAGAAGAAAAGGTGCATTAATGCAGAGCCTCCAAACTGTGCACTTAACAAAGACCTATAACCAGCCCTGAAAGGCACAAGCCCGGGATTTATATGTGTGATAAGTCATAGATTCACCTCATTTCTTCCAGGCTTCTACAATGAGCTTAAAAAAGAATGTATGAAAGTCTTTTCCCTGTGTTTAAAAATATGAGGCCTAAGCTGTGGAGTATAAAATAGCATAGAAGTTTTTCCTTCAAGGAAAAGGCATTTAATGAAAGAAGAAAAAGAATCCAGAGGAAGAGGAAACAAAGGGTAACTCAAGGGCTACAAATAAAACAGAATGATAGGAAGAGTTCAGATCTGTAGGTAACAGGGAAAGGGGACATTACCAGAACCTCTGCAGTAAGTCCTAGTCTCCTTGGAGCCATGGCAGCACATGGCAAATTACAGGAAAGGTAGACAAATGAGAAGAAGCTGAGCTTTGGGTCTGATCAGTGCTGCTCTGGGCAGCAAAGACAAAAGCCCCCTAGCTTGCAGCACCTTTTATTCAGTATATGGGGAAACAAATATAACAAGTGAAATATAGAGTTCAGTACTTCACATTGGGATAAACAAGGTGTAACAAAAGACTGGGGGGCAGTGGAAATCTAAGAACAATGAGCAACTATGCAGATGAAGATTTGGTTCCTCCCTGGAGTCTCCCACAGGTGTGGTCCTGTCCTGGAGATTACAGCATCACTGGATCACTGAGGTCTCAGTTGTGACTCAAGATCAAAATGCAATTATGTCTGGAATGTCATAGCTGGCCTGTAGGCAGGAGAACTAGGCCTACTCAAATGATTTTTCCCTAGAATTATGTAGCATTGCTCCCAACACAGGTCCAGGGGGCAGATAAATTAGCACAGCAGCTAAGGGAGCTCAAGAGAAAGGGAGAGGAGAGAGCCCCTGGGGCAGAACACCTCCATCTTGCCTGGGGTCTTTCTCAGTGAGTGGTCATGGTATGTGGAGAGGCCACCTGCTTTGGGGCCACACAGGTATCAGGTCCTCAGTCTCCTGCTAGAACCAAATTTACTGGGCTTCTGGGAGGGGCTGGACAGACTGGGAGAAAGACAGTGTCAGTATCTACTGTCCCAGTGCCACTGGAGTGGGCATTTCAATGGGTAAGAAAGACATGGTACAACAGCTCTGTGACTGCATCTCCAGGCAGGATGGCAGAGGTGTCATGTGTGTTTGTAGGAGGGGAGGGTGGGTACAGATGAACTCTGGGACACTTGGGTATTGCTATGGCTGGTGTCTAGATGTCCCCCCAAAGCCTCATGTGATCATAGGTGGGGCTTTTCAGAAGTGTCTGGGTCTAGACTGTGTGATGCTGGGATGAAGAGTGTGTGGTTTCTAAATCAGTCCACTGATTGGTTTGGCACAGTTCTGGGTAAGATTAAGGGTTCCCTACCCTGGGTGTGAGTGCTACCTGCCCTAAGGGCATGTGGCCTGGATAAACTATAAGGGACAGAAAGAGGGCTGCCCAGTCATCTCCTGCTGCTTTGCTCCTTCAGTGCTTTGCTGCCATTTCCTGTGATGCTCCTCTGCCATGCCACCATCCCTTGAAGCCAGCCAACTATGAACTGAAACCTCTAAAAACTGTGAGCCAAATAAACCTTTCCTTTAACTTTGAATGTTGGGTATTTTGTCTCAGCAACAAGGAAATTAGAACAGGTACCACATTTTTTCTTTGTCCCAGGCAGATCTCTGGGAACAAAAGGCACCTAGAACCCTTTTATTTCTGTCATTGGAATCAAATACTTCTGAGTACCAAGACTCAGCAGCTGAGTAAGGAGAGCTGCAGGAATCATTGCTTGTATTTTTCAGATGGGAAAAATAGGTCTGGCATTATTAGAGTCATACAGTGTTAGAGATGGAAGGGATCTTGGTTATATATGCTTACCAAAGGGATTTACCATGGCTCACTATAAATAGAGAGGGCCAAATATACCAAAGTCATTAGTGCAGACTGAAAAGGTGAAAGGGACAGAACAAAATAAAATGAGAAAGAGACAGACATAAACGAACTCAAATCCCAAATCCTCTTTAAAATCTGCACTAGCACTAGTTTTAAATTCCCTAGCAACCAAAACAAAGGAAAACAAATGACCTTCAAGATCACCTAATCCAGCTCCCTCATTTTATAGATTAGGAAATGAAGGCCTATATTATTTTTAAAAGCTTTTCATCAGTGAAATGTGTTTCTATATTTCTGTAGCTAAGCATAGAGTTATTTCCACTTTAATGTTTCAGATTGATTTTTTTTTTCAAATGGGCTTTTTTCATGAAGCACTGCTGACCTCCCAGAAACCAATTATGCATCAGAGTGGTTCAGAGTGCTACATGAAAAGTTAACCTTCAAGGAGCTATAACTGTTCATGCAACAAGCAAACAGTCCCTTACTGGGACCGCTGGTCTCTTGACAATCTGCAAGTTGCACATTCAAGAAACTTTGCTTCCTGCATGCAAATTGTCCCAAGTGCCTTTAATCTTCTCATCACCTCACTCTACTGCCTTGAATTCCCCCTACCTCTCCATAGTTACTAGGCTTGGAGCAAAGTGAGTGGGGTGGGGCACACAGAAGTGCCCTGACTTAATACTGATTCTATGCTGAAACAGCCCAGGAACGTGGAGGTCAGCTCAGCAGGCCACCAGGCAAGTCACTTGTGTGCCTCCTCTTACCTGAGCCTTTGGTGTGCCACTCAGTGCTGCTTCCAGATAGCTTTGTGGAGCAATGACTGGGTAAGTGGGGGCCTGAAGCCTCTAAGGCAGAACAGAGTAAAAGTCCTATGAGATGTGAATTGTGCCTGCTGACTGCAAGACTGTGAGGGACACATCAAGGATTCATCCTTGTGGGACTGCATAACTCTGTAATCATAAAAGCTCCCCCAGCCCCAACATAGTGACTGATTGTGAGTTAATGGTTAAAATGTGCTTGCTAGTTCTGGGACACTAGATAAAATCTGTAACAAATGTAGAGTTCCTAAGTGAATTGCCTATCTCCTTGTTTGTCCCAAACCAATGTTCCGGACACAGCTATCTATAAGACAATCTGCAAACATCTTTTGACCATCAACATTTTTTTCTCTTTTCTGTAAGTTCTGCTTGTTAACTTCCCCTGCAACCCCCTATAAAAACAGCCTCAGACTCTGAGCCAGTTGCCTCTTGAAGCTACTTTGCTTTGGAACTGCCATCTGGCCAGACTAATAAAGGTCTGTTTTACTTTCCAACTTGTCCAGTGTGTTCCTTCCCGGGTGTTCTTCACTGCAGTCAGCTTCTTGGAGCATTTTGTAAGGCCCTCCATCTTACACTCTGACTCTGCACCCCAGTGCATCCCTGCCCAAGCACACCATCAGGTTCCTCTGGATCCCTGCTGCTTGTTCCAGCTGGTGTAACAACCAGTTAGCCACAGAACACAAACAGCACACCAGTGAATCCTCAATGTGTCTTGCCTTGCCCTCTGTACCTTGACTCTTGCCTCCCACTTCAGGGCTTATCTGCTCAGTACCATGTGTGTAACCCGTGGAGTTAACTTGGCTAGGGTACAGGAAAGAAGTTGATGGCACTTCTTGGTGGATGGTCCTGAAGGACAGAACCACCTGTCACATCAGGGCAGTTAAGGTTGACAGTCTCATCGATGCTCTCATCTCTCTCTTTCTCCTACTTTATTCTCTTCACTCTTCTCATGTTTAATGGAGTTCCCTGGTGAATTCAAAGCATGAATGCCTGTGGTTCAGGCCTTGTCTCTTCAGGAATCCAGGCAAAGACACATACCCACCTTGTTGCCATTTCTTTTGGTTTCAAACAAACTGGATTAGGCTGTTTGGTCACAGTCACTAAGAGAGTAACTTAGATTTTAAGATCACTTTAACTTTTAATTTTGGCCACCTGGACTTGGATATGCCTTCATTTAGGAAAAAAAAAACCCTTCTCTGACACTTGGTTGCCTCTTCTCCCCTCCTAATTATGCAAGTCACTTCCAACTTTAGCTTTAGGAGTGAACATGTGTTAGTTTTGGGCAATGAAAATATTATGTAATCCTGAAAATGGCTGCTCATGAATAGTCATATGATCCAAACTTAGCCAGTGGGACACAATAAAAACTTATTGTAGGACTATTGGATAAGAGGTATGTGCTATGGATTAAATATGAAGTGTCTCCCAGACCCATGGATTGAGAGCTTGATCCCCAGTGCAGCATGTTCAGAGCTGGGACCTAGAGAAGTGACAGGGCCATGAGGGTGCTGGCCTCCTCAGTGGATGGATGACTTCATTAGCTGAATGGGCAATTCAGCAGTCAGGCCCACCTGGAGGAAGCAGACCCTTCCTCTCCCTTTGACTCTGTCTCTGCTTCCTGGCTGCTGTGAGATGAGCAGCTTTTCTCTGCACACCTTTCTATTAGGCTATTTTGGGTACTTTTCTCATTGCTGAGACAAAATAGCCAATACTCAAACTTAAACAAGGAAAGCAATGGAGACCCCCCTCACCATGGACTGAAACCTCTGAAACCATGAGCCAAAGTAAACCTTTTCTCCTCTAAGTTGTTTTTTTTTTTTTTTTCAGGCATTTGTTTACAGCAATGAAACCCTGATGAACACAGCATGTTTTCTCCTACACTTGAGGCCTGAACCTAGGAGATGTGATAATGGAGCTGCAGCAGTCATCTTGCCAGTCCCGAGGGAAAGTGACCTCCTAATGAGCCTAACTCACAGGAAACTGGTTCAGAATGTGCTTCACAGTTTTACCACACTCTGCCCTCTCCTCACTTCTTATGAAGCTATGACTGAGGCTTTAGGCTGCACTCCTTGGAGCTAATTCATCCACTTTTTACTGAAACTCATTTTCGGTATTTTTCATTTGCAACCCACAGTATCTTGGCTGATATAGTGCCAGACTGTTCTCATTGGCTGTCACTGCCAGACTGTTCTCACAGGTTCATTTTTATAAAATGTTGAGGATTTTAAAAATACTATTTGTAAAATCTGAAGAACAGGTATAAATCAGGGTCCTAATTATTTGCCACCTAATTTAGAAAAGGAGACCAGACTACTACCTTTGAAGTTCTCTGAGGGGCCAGTCCCAGACCCCAGAAGGAAGTTTCCCTGCCACCATCCCACACTCCTAGGGCAGAGAAAGTGAGCCACTCCCAGCACCTGGAAGGAAGCTCCCCCACCACCATCCCCTGCTCTTAGGGCAGAGAAGGTGAGCCGGTCCCAGAACATGGAAGGAAGCTCTCCTACTGCCATCCCACGCTCCTAGGGCAGAGAAGATGAGCCACGCTTGTGCCAGAAGCACCCCCCCCCATGGAAATGAGAAGACACATAAACAAGCCTCAAAAATAGACTTCCAGATCACCTACAGCAACCCCAAAGGGGAAAAACGATGGAACAATCTGATACTCAACCACCTGGACTCCCTGAACTGGAAACAAAAGAGGATCTGAAAAAAATGAAATCAGACATAATTTCTCAGATAACAGCAGACATTGTGCCCATAGTGCAAGACATGATTAATAAATCTAGAGAGGACACAGATAAAAAAATAGAGGATCTGAGGAACA